>CM060703.1:90209000-90809000 GCA_030686995.1 Artemisia argyi
GTAAATAAATTGAGAAAAATGCAAAATAAATTTCTAAAATTCTAAAATAACTAAAAATAATTTTCTAATATTTTTTTGGATTTTTTTGAGGTTTTTCTGATATTTTTGTATTTTTTAGTAATTAAAAAGTAATTAAAAATGATTAAAAACGAAAATTAAATAGGAAAAATAGCAAATCAACTCAGAAAAATATGAAAATTTCAGGGAAAATCTAAAATAATATTTTGAACTTGAGAAAAATATAAAAATTGAAAAACAAACACTGTAGCTACCCTTTGCTTTGAAAACAGCTTAAGACAATGTGCTTATTAATAAGCAGTTTGACCAAAAGTTGACCAGAACTTAACCAAGTGATTCTCAGACTCTAAAAAGCTTAATGGAACAGATCTTAGGCCAATTGACACTTGGAAACACAGAAATGGGTAGAATCAATCAAAAAAGCACAATGCGAATAAGCCGAAGTCAAGCAGTTAGAGCTTAATGGAACAAACTTAATGAAAAACACTACTTGAGGCACAACTGAGCTTATGTAAATCAAAATTCTCTTAACAAGAAACACTTAGAACACCAAGCAGGCTTGAAATTGAGAACAGAAATTAACCCGGAACACCCTTACTACAGCTGAATAATAATCACCCAATGAGCAAGTTACTAGAACTGAAACATAAATTCTACAAGCTTATACTACCAACGACCAAAATAACCTAAGTGCTCTAATACTAATCAACAATCAATCCTTCAAAAATACCCTAGTTCAGCTTCATTTGAAACTGCAGGGCTGCAAATCAGTCCTAAATGGACTTACTAGCAGGGAATTTTTCGTCTAGCAAATAGATTTCAAAACCTAAAACAAGCTAAGTTATGAGAAGCTTACACCAAAGACTATTAATAGAACCAAATTTTAATCACTAAGCTAATCTAGATGAGCAGCTATGGAGTAATAAAGAAAACCTAATGAAACAGTGGAGCTGCTGAAACAACTGGTAAAAAGGATTCAATTGAAATTATAGAAACGTTAAATGCTACTTTGACCTACTAAGTTGCTAGATCCACCAGAAAATCATACTCAAAAACTATTTAGATTACCTAAGAAGCTCTTGTATCAGCAGCCATTGAACCTAATGGATAGTGAGATTTTGACTTTTTAGTTGCAATCCTATTTTGACTAATGTGAGTTTCTAACTACTGAATTTGATCTTAAATGTGATTTTAAACTAATTTAATAGTAAACCAACCTTAATGCACCTAAGTTCTATCACAATTCAAAATAGCAGCAGCTACAATTCACATATATGAAGATTATAATGCTTATTGACTTTATTTGCTAACTGACTTAATGATTTAATGCACTAACAGAGTAAGACTCACCTAGTATATCTTGACTGAGCAAATAAATGATGACAAGAACAACGAAAATAGACAGATAGCACCTGATCCAAACACCCCTTAACTGTCTAACTGTCAACAAACTTATGAAACAACTTAGTGACTAATCATTCAAAACCACAAAATAATGCTCAAGCATGAATCAACAAGCTTATTCTGAGCCAGAATTTCAGGCTTTAAACACCGAGTATCACAGAAACATTCAACTAAAAAAATGACAGATAATAGATAACCAATTAACAATAAACTAAAATCTAATTGCAATACAAACCGAGGCTAAGCAGAAATATGATACAAATACTAAAGTAAAACAGAAATAACAATAGCAAAACTACACTACTAATTATCTATTGAAACAGAATTGAACGTGAATAACCGAGAACTTACAAACTCTCTCCTTAGCATGAACGGAGGAGAGCTCCCACACAGCCTGTCTTTAAGACAGGCCAAACGACGCCTTATGGCTGCCTTTGAACTCCAAATTCAGCTGAGCTTATTGAAATAAGCTATGTTGACTTTGATTGACCAATTACCAATTCACCAAAATAACTCAGAAGAGTAATTATGAACCTCAGTACCAATTATTATTTAGGGTAGAATAAGCTTATAAAAACATTAAATGAAAGCAGAAAACATATTTAAATCACTAAAAAACAGAAAATGAATTGCAAAGGAAATAATTGAAACTTGAATTTTATTAAAAGCTAAAATTGAGTACAACTTTGAAACTGAAATTACAATTTAGAAAGCAGAATTATAAAAAACCACTTAACTATCTAAACCTACTCCTAAAATTTAAACCTAATCTAACAGCTCCAAATGAGGTGAGGAGGGATGTATTTATAGCCTGAGAGGAAGGAAGCCATGTCATTGATCCGTGTGAAGGTTGTATTTCTTTATGTCCTT
Organism: Artemisia argyi; assembly: GCA_030686995.1. Classification (NCBI taxonomy): domain Eukaryota; kingdom Viridiplantae; phylum Streptophyta; class Magnoliopsida; order Asterales; family Asteraceae; genus Artemisia; species Artemisia argyi. The sequence continues at coordinate 90,211,293 of CM060703.1, forward strand.
TCTGAACCGTATGATTAAATCCAGCTACTTCCAATCATCATAAGCCGTTGGATTAAGTGATGTGATATAACCGATCCTCCGTGTGCTTCATGATTGGACCACGTGTCCTCCTGACATTCCCTGGCATGTGCCAGACCTTCTAGAAGACCCAATCATTGGGTAATTATTACCAATCGGGATAAATTGGAAGGTGTAATTATTTAGGGTTCATGGCTACTGTAACACCCTCAAAATACCGCAGCGGAAGACTGTGTCACAGGGGTGCTACTTCATAATACAAAGTACAAGGTATAGAAAACGAACTCTAAATGAGACGTTTTGAAAAGTTACCATTCGATGAATGAATTCAAAGTTACAAACATGAGATTCCAAAGTATGATACATAAATGTATACAAATGTTTTGAATGGTAAATGATAAAAGCGTAAGTCTTCAGAATAAGCAACTTGACTCTAAGTTCCACGCACTAGCTATCGCCTTACTAACCTGAGATAAACATGCTAAAGTGTCAACACAATGGTTGGTGAGTTCATAGAGTTTGTCTTAAAACAGTTGAAAATCCTATAAAGAATGATCACATAGCAAAGGCATCGTGAATCCACTCAGTTGCAAGTCCCGCCATAAGAGACTTGTAACCTGTGTGTTCACAACCCACTGCTAAATATATAGTATGAATAAGACATGTATAAGTTCATCAAAACAATTAAGCAATTAGTCGTGAGTCTACACTTCATCTCCAAAGACCTCACTTGGGAGCCAATTCCCAAAGAACACTGGGAGCCACTTCCCAAAGAACACTGGGAGCCACTTCCCAAAGAAAACTGGGAGCCACTTCCCAAAGATAACTGGGAGCCACTTCCCAAAGATAAAAGTTTACTGGGTGCCATTTCCCAAAGTATAAAACAGTCATGTATGTATGAAATCAAGTATAATGCAATCAAGTATAAGACAATCAAGTATAAAACAATCAAGTATAAATGTTTTGAGTATTTGTACAAGTAAGCAAGTAGTTGTGCATGTATCTCCCCCAAAGAGTTAAAACAAGTATGAAAGAGTAGGGGCTATGACTCACCTTAAGCTTATGTAATGAGAAATGAAAGTGGTAGTCGAATCGCGAAAGTCTCTAAGAGCAGCCTATAATAGAATGTTGCGACTTAGGTTTGGAGTAACGTCTAAGGATACGAAGAATTGCCAATATATGTCTTGCATAATGTTCATGATGTAGTACTTAGTATATAGTGTAAGTCTTTGAATATAAATGGTTTATGAAACATGTATAAGTTGTATATCTCTTACTACCGTTCGGGCCGACATAATTCAGAAGCCATGGAGTAAACGTTCGAGGAGCCAGGACACTTTAATTCGTAAATCCACAACTCATCTCGACGGCTTACTTAATGAACTCCTCACATGAGGCTCCCTACTATTGTAGTATTTGATAACATATATATATAAGTTTTGATCTTTAAAAGTTATATGGTCTTTAGCCGTGGCTTTGCCGTGACCTTGGTCATTGTTACCATGGTCTTGAGACTCAACCTTGGCTTTAGCCATGGTTGTGGTCTTGGCTTTAGGTCATTAGACCTCTTGGTCTTATCTAATTATAACCATTATATAGTTACTTTGGTCTAAAAATGGGCTGTTAAGAATTTGAAGAAAATTATCACTCGGAAAGCGTTTTCAGGGCTCGAGCTTCTTTGATCCTGAACGAAAACGTCATTCTGGAAAACTTTCATGTTTTAACTTTTTGATGAATCGGAGCAGAAGGGTGACTTTCAAAATGGCAGATTGCAAAACAGTAGGGTATTGGCAGTTTCGGCGTTTTGGTTTCGCTAACTTCTTATGGCCATAACTTTTGACTCGTGTACTCGTTTTGGGTGATTCAAATTGCTATATTTTCCTTGTTAAGTCATCTTTAACAGTTAGTAAGTGTCAAATATCATAGTTATACTATTTTGGTCGTGGTTCTCCATAAAAGTCACTAGTTTACTTGTTTAAATAACATAAGTTAATATATAGTTTCCATAACTTGTTTTACTAGTTTTTATACATCATGAACATAATACAAAGACCATATATAGCATGAAAGAAACATAATAAGCATGAAAATGATATTGAGTAAGAAAGTGTAATAGGATTTCTTACAACTTTTGGCTTTCTAAAGAAAGGAAGTCAAGTATGGAACTAGGACACTAAACCTATGCTTGCAAACCCTTCACCACAACTCTTGTAACCCTTGTTAGCCTTGATCTAACCCTTGTGAAAACCATTTAACTTTAGCCCTAGTAACCTTGTGTAGCTCCTAATTCAACCATGGAATCACCAAACAAACTTAAGAACTAGGTAGAGAATACTAAGACCTTGAACTTTGTAGTGTAACTTGTATATTGAAGATCAAAGGATCATGGTGCTAGGATTTAATAGTGTGGCGTTTTGGTGGTGAAGAAAGGAAGACATGAGCTTGCTATTTATACTATGAAGAGGAGGTGCAAGGAAAGTGCCTAGGAAGGTTCATTGAGAAGGTTAGTTTTTAGGATATTTAGGAAGCTTTCTTAGCAAGTTTTACACATGTATGGATCCTAGGGCTTAAGGCATGAGATCATGACACACAATAGGTGAATCCCCCCCCCTCTAAGTCGGCCAAGGCTGATCTAGGGTGACTATATGAGTAGTCATGGTCTTATCTAAGTTACGGAGTGAGTTTTGGTCCCGGTAATCGCTAACGGTAAGTCGTTAAGTCATGAAACTTAAAACCGGGTATCCTAAAAATATGAAACTTATAAATATGCTAGAACTTATCAATATACTCCATAATAAAATATAAAATGAGTGGTAGGTTCTATTGGGGTGCTCAAACCCTGCTAAAACTGGAAACACGGGTCTAAAACGCGTAATATGTAAAACGTACGAAAGTTGCGTAAAATTTAGAAAAGTAAAATATAACTTTTCTAATAGGATACTAATGACTTAAAATGACTTATAATGTTTAGGCTGGGCTCAGTCTAGTGTCGGTTGGTATTTAATGTCTTTTAGACATAAAACCGTAAGCCTAAAAATCAAGGAATGACTTGTAAAATCAAGGAATGATTTTTGGTCAAAGGAGGAGGGAAAAATATGTCGACTTATTCTAATAAGTTGAAAACTCAAATCGTCTTAGAAACACGGTGCAGGTATAGGCTAGGGTTACGGCTGAGTAAAAACGCTTAAAAACTTAAAATTCCAGTTTTTCACGGCCGAGGCTTATTTGGTCATAATTTTCTCAGTCATGATAAATTCTCTAATTAATCATGAGAGTGTCAAACATTTTTCTGATGCGGGGTAACTTAACGCGGTCGAGTTTCGTTGTGCGTAGAATTTTTGAATGACGTTTTACCCTAAAACGTGTAATTCCGTGTAATTCCTTAATAACTTTCACGAAAATGATCTGATGAATGTCAAACTTTTAATTTGCCATAGAAATGATTTATCACTCGAGGCCAAGAAACAAAAATCAAATTTCAGGAAAATTTCGGGAAAAATGAATAGTAAAAGTGAATAGTAAAATTTTCCGGGAATAGTAATTAATCTGAAAATGCGAATTGTTACAGCTACAGTGTTATTTTCTGGGTAACTAAGTTAAAAGGGGCGGGTAATAAGAATGGGGGTGTTTTATTTGTTTAGGAATTGACCGGGTAGGAAAGGGTTGACCTGGGTATTAGGGTGTAAACCAGGTTAAGGTAAAAAGGGTGTGGGCTGGGTAGTTATTAGGAGGTGGTGGGCTTTGTTTAGTTTTGGGCCAAGTAGGATTAGATAAATATTGGATTAGATCCGGTGGTGTTTTATATTTATGATATAGGCTAATTTGACAGGGACCAAAAAGGTAAAAACTGAAAGTGTAAGGACAAAAATTGACTTTTATCAAAACTTTATTCCAAGGGCCTTTTTTGTAAAACTTTGATTCATGAAGGAACACTTTTGACTTTTCTTCAATTATTTCATCAAGAGGCCACTTTTGTCATTTTTTGAAAGTGCGGGGACTAAGATCGCCAATTCTTCTAAACTTTGTCCAGGGACTATTTATGCAACTTTATGAATTCCTGAGGACTTCTTATGACATTTTGAGCTTTCCTTGATCATTTTGCTTCCCCGGCTCCGGCTTTTGCCCTTTTTCCAATCTCGTGCTCGTTTTTGTTGGTTTTGTCTTTGTTTTTGTTCATTTTTCTCATATCCATACCTGCACATACACAAATACACAAACATATGTTTTCTTGGCATATTTGGTTAGTATTTGGTATTTTTGGTCTGATTTTGGGTCTAAAAAGGATGAGTGATTAAGCACTCATCAAAATCCCCCAGACTAAGGTATTGCCGTGCCCTCACGCAATGTCATCACCTCACGCTTAAAAGATAAATAATTTCAAAACCTCTCTTTACTGACGTTGTAAAGTAGCAATGATGTTCAAAAGAGATAGTAAAATCATTTATTCTAAAAAACGCTCCGTTTTCCGATTTTTATGAATAACAACTACTACTACTATTTTTGTATTTTTCTCATTCTTATATAGGTGACGGTTTGCTTTGACTTTCATTATCAATTCTTATCTGTTGATAACTTTCAGGGTCAACGAGTAGAAACACTTTTCACAGAGAAGAGACCGTACGGATAAAAATCGTCATCCTTGATTTTTCACAAGCTCCCAAACTAAGCGTAAAATCGAGATCATTGTTTACTCAAAAGTTAGATGCTAACACTGCCCACAAAAGTTAATTGTGTATTACCTCTTGTCCCCAGGTCCTAAGTTTTGTATCTCAAGATTTTAATTGTGAGAAATGAATTGCTTCATATTTTCTCGTTTCGATATTTGTTAGTCCGATAAGAGCACAAAATTTGAACGCTAAGTAGTTTCCAAACTTTCCCTCAAAAACCCCTGCATACAGAAATCGGGTCCACATGAAGGTCTCTGATTTAACACGATTTGTAGGGGCTCCCTTTTTATTTACGACCGAGACATACCATGTTTGATACCCGAAACGGAAGCTTTTTATTAGGGAAACCCCCGGAGTCGAAGCTTGGCATTTTTGCATAATCATAAGCACTTTAATAATACTTTGGTCCTTAGTCCTTTATTCTTTTACAGTCAACGGTTTATGAGCCGCCAAGATGTAAGAGCTTTATTATGACTTTGGATTTCTATCCGCTGCTTTTTTATAGCTTTGGATTCCTCTGCCTTTTTATTTGGCTTTGGACTATTATTATTGATATTCATAATCATATGCCAAACCCCAAGTCCTACGGCCTTTACTAAGATCACAACATCGGCTGCGAACCGGCAAGATGCAATAGTCTATTTTACCGTAACACTGGCAGTACCCCTATGTGTACCAAACCCCCATATGCAGAGATTTTGTTGGGAACGAGAAAAAACTAAGTATTGCCCAAACCGTATACCCTTAATTAATCCTAGACATCTATTATATATTGGTGACGTTGCTGATGGGAACAAGGAGGCCACAAGTACCTCTCGTGGGTTTTTTAAATCCCAGTAATGCGATCCGTATATAGCACGAAACTTCTAAATAAACTCTATCATTCCTCGATCTCCGCAAATTTAAAATCCCAAATAATGAGATCCGCGGATGCTTAGCCATAATCTTTTGATTATTTTGGTTAAGGGAGACGAGCTAGAGCTCAACACGCCCGGTCAAGTCGAAACATATATTTCTACTCTCGCCGGTAGGAAAGTCAAAACAAGGTGTCAAAACTTATTATTCATACCATATATATTTTTTTTCATTTTCCATCATTTTTTTTTTTTTTTTTTTTTTTTTTTTTTTTTTTTTTTTTTTTTGATTATAAAGCGGTGATAAAAATTAAAATATTTGGTGGAAAACAGAGTTGCGCAAGTTAACAGCTCAGACGATGGTACAGGTCAAATCGAATCGAAGATTCACCCCCCCAGACTAAAGTGAAACATTGTCCTCAACATTTTAAGGGTAAAGGTAATCCTACGTAACATCTAAGGCTGTTTATTAAGTATGCCAAGAGATAAACGTTAGTCGATAAGATTTTGAATATGGTGAATTTCCGAAAGAGCAGCGAAGAATGAGACTCGAGTGGAGAGAACGACAAACCATGAGCATGAGAGTCCTCAAACTTCGGGGAAATTCCTGAACATTCATAAACAACCACGAAAACACGAGTTTGGAAAGGGTCGCCCCCCTCACGTCACGTTATTAAAGAAAATAGAAAATAAAGAAAATGAAATGGATAAGCATGGGGTGCCTCCCATGAAGCGCTTGTTTTTGTTCACCGAGTCACATGAGCTTGACTCGATCCCCGAATTAATTCGTCCTTGGGGAGAGCAGATGGAACGGACAACCGGCACAAACGGAGATGCCGGGGTCAAAGACGGTATCCTCACTCCCAGTGGAGTGGAAAAGAGAAGAAATGAGGGGATAATCAAAGAACGGATAAAACACCCAGATGATAAAAGCAAAATCGATTTCTGAATCACGGGTGGGTTGAGTGGGTAAAATATCAAGCATAGGAACATCTTGTTCAAAAATCTCGTCCACCACTCCAACAATAACTTCATTTATATCTGATTCTACATCGGGTGGTTTCGCCGGTGGACGAGAAAACGATAAATCAACGAGAGTCGAGTCGGTATTAGGAAGCAAATCATCATTACGTATTTCTTCAGTCAGCACGTTTCCTTGAAGGCCATTCTCGTCATTTTCAATACCCGGTGGAGAAATGGTATAAGTAAGTTCATCGGAGAACTTCTCGTGAGGAGAATCAGTCATGTCATGTGAATCCTGGACCTCGGGTTTTATTTCAGACTCATCACAGGGAATATCGAAGATAGGATTATCATGAGTCAATTCCAAATTGAAATCAAATAACGGATTTGTGAAAGTCATATTGAATGTTTCGGAAACCCTTGGAACAAGGTCATCATAATCCTCATCATTATCATCGATATCTCCACAAGAGTCTTTATCACTCGTAGTATACTCATTGTGAGAATCGGAATAACTTTCCACTTCATCAAAATCTTCATTGTTCATCGGAGGGAGAGAAGTTGATGGTTCTTCATTCAATAATTCTTCAAGTAAACGAATATCTTCCTCCGGATCAAAGTTAAAGTCGTCATCCATTATCGTAATGGAATCATTAGCTAGACATGCCTCGATCTCATCTAAAAAGACATCATTCCTCTCAACCGGTGTGATAGAAGGAATGGAAAAATCGGATATAAGAGGATCAAAAGATGGAATGGGATTTGGAGATGAATCAAATTTGTCTTCTTCGATCTTTTCAACGTATAATGTTTGGATCTCCTTAGCTAACAATTCGGCAATATTCATTTCTTCATCGACGGGTGTAACAACAAATTCCATACCACCGTTAGAATTCTCCCCGGACTCACTTTGGATTGGAACGAGGTTCTCAACACTTGACTTATTGAATTCGTCAGATTCCGTTGCCGGAATAGTGTTTAGATGCTCGCTCCCCATTGTTAGAGAGTCATCGGGTTCAACGGGAGAAACATCGAAAGTTTTGAGAGGATTAAGAACGAATGTAATTTTCCCATCATCGTCGTCGGAATCATAGTAAACAAAATTTTTGAAAGGATTAGACGCTCTCTCTTCAGCAAGTAATTCTGCAATAGTCTTCTCACGAGGCTCGGGAGTATGAGTATAACGATTAGCCACCAACTCTTTTAACTTCTCGATCATGGATTTAATTTCATAAATATTATTAGCAAAATCGGAAGTTTGTGGGGGTTGGTTAAAACCATGAGAATCGTAATATGAATTCGGCTCATAAAAATTTTCAAACGATCCCCCACAATTTTCAAAATTCGATGAACTTTGGAACGAATTATCATTGTAATATGGTACTTGCTCATAAAAGTTTTGAAAAGGATGATTGAAATCATTTTGAGGATAATTATCAAAACTCGTATCACAAGCGTAAGACGTTTCAGCACTCGGGGCGTAACATATACAATTCGTGTATCCACATTGGTTACAAAAACATTGCCCACACGGTAATCCTTCGTCGGATGGATTTCCACAATAAAAGCAAGTGAACGGAGACGGCGGTGGTGTTGGATAGTAATCGGGAACGTTTTAAAAGATTGCGTTTCGAACATACTTGGGAGTATTACAAAACAAACAAACTCCATCGTGAATATCATTACCACATTGTTCGCACGTACACCAAACACATGAACCTTCAAAGAACGGTTCTCCACATTTAAAACAAATTGGATCCGTAAGTGAAAGAATTATCGGTTTAGAGGGTTAAAGAAGAAGAATCAAATGATAAGATGATAAGAAGATTATTTTTGGTTTTTAAATATCATAAAATCAAAATGGAAAAGGAAAATCTTTTTGTATTTTTATTTTTGGAAAACAAAATTCAAAAACTTAAAACTTTTATTCTCTTTTGTTTTTCAAACGCTACGTTAATCGTAAACCGTTTCCCTCAAATCTACTCGCGACGGAACGGGAGAGAAGAATGGATCTCTCTTCAGCTTGCAATTTAATGTCAAAGCTTCCGTATTTTCCGCTTATTCGGTCGTAGAATCCAAATTAATCCGATTAGCAACTAATTTCACGCGTTGTTATATTGAGAAGCTTATTTGGTTTACAACGCCTTTCCTTTCGGTCGAGTCGAGGCTGTAACTTTATTATTTTTTTGGTATTTTTGAAAACACTTTAGGAAAAGTGTTTTTGATTTTTCAATTTTTTTTTTGTTTTTATAGAAAATATATACAAGGAAGGTTTTCAAAACACAATTTCAAAAAACGAAAACGAAAAATTCACTTCAACCTTCCCCAGCAGCGGCGCCATTTTGATTTAGTTGTTTTAAAGTATAGTTTTTATTTTACCGAAGAAATGCTTAGGAAAGTATTTCCCCGGGTCGTGTCCCAACGAAGGTGTGAATGGAATTCCGAATTCCCGTTTCGTGAAACGTGTCGTGAAAGTGGTAAAAAGTGATTTGAATGAGATTACACTAATGAAATAGTAAATGAAGCACAAATAATCAACTTAGCACGTAATTCAAGTAAGGCAAATAGAAACGTAACGTAGAAACGAAAAAAGTAAACTAAAACGGAAAATAAACGTTAACGTACGAAATAAAACGTGACTTTTAAGCTACACTACTCCTACGGACTTGGAAATAATTTTCAAAAATTAAAAATGATAAAAGAAAATTTTGAGAAAAAGAAAAATATTTTTTTGACTTTTTATTTATTTTTTATGAATTAAAAACTAATTAAACTAATTAAAAATTAAAAGAAAATGTAAATAAATTGAGAAAAATGCAAAATAAATTTATAAAATTCTAAAATAACTAAAAATAAATTTCTAATATTTTTTTGGATTTTTCTGATTTTTTTGTATTTTTCAGTAATTAAAAAGTAATTAAAAATGATTAAAAATGAAAATTAAATAGGAAAAATAGCAAATCAACTCAGAAAAATATGAAAATTTCAGGGAAAATCTAAAATAATATTTTGAACTTGCGAAAAATATAAAAATTGAAAAACAAACAATGTAGCTACCCTTTACTTTGAAAACAGCTTAAGACAATGTGCTTATTAATAAGCAGTTTGACCAAAAGTTGACCAGAACTTAACCAAGTGATTCTCAGACTCTAAAAAGCTTAATGGAACAGATCTTTGGCCAATTGACACTTGGAAACACAGAAATGGGTAGAATCAGTAAAAAAAGCACAATGCGAATAAGCCGAAGTCAAGCAGTTAGAGCTTAATGGAACAAACTTAATGAAAAACACTACTTGAGGCACAACTGAGCTTATGTAAATCAAAATTCTCTTAACAAGAAACACTTAGAACACCAAGCAGGCTTGAAATTGAGAACAGAAATTAACCCGAAACACCCCTACTACAGCTGAATAATAATCACCCAATGAGCAAGTTACTGGAACTGAAACACAAATTCTACAAGCTTATACTACCAACGACCAAAATAACCTAAGTGCTCTAATACTAATCAACAATCAATCCTTCAAAAATACCCTAGTTCAGCTTCATTTGAAACTGCAGGGCTGCAAATCAGTCCTAAATGGACTTACTAGCAGGGAATTTTTCGTCTAGCAAACAGATTTCAAAACCCAAAACAAGCTAAGTTATGAGAAGCTTACACCAAAGACTATTAATAGAACCAAATTTTAATCACTAAGCTAATCTAGATGAGCAGCTATGGAGTAATAAAGAAAACCTAATGAAACAGTGGAGCTGCTGAAACAGTTGGTAAAAAAGGATCACAATTGAAATTATAGAAACGTTAAATGCTACTTTGACCTACTAAGTTGCTAGATCCACCAGAAAATCATACTCAAAAACTATTTAGATTACCTAAGAAGCTCTTGTATCAGCAGCTATTGAACCTAATGGATAGTGAGATTTTGACTTTTTAGTTGCAATCCTATTTTGACTAATGTGAGTTTCTAACTACTGAATCTGATCTTAAATGTGATTTTAAACTAATTTAATAGTAAACCAACCTTAATGCACCTAAGTTCTATCACAATTCAAAATAGCAGCAGCTACAATTAACATATATGAAGATTATAATGCTTATTGACTTTATTTGCTAACTGACTTAATGATTTAATGCACTAACAGACTAAGACTCACCTAGTATATCTTGACTGAGCAAATAAATGACGACAAGAACAACCAAAATAGACAGATAGCACCTGATCCAAACACCCCTTAACTATCTAACTGTCAACAAACTTATGAAACAACTTAGTGACTAATCATTCAAAACCACAAAATAATGCTCAAGTATGAATCAACAAGCTTATTCTAAACCAGAATATCAGGCTTTAAACACCGAGTATCACAGAAACATTCAACTAAAGAAATGACAGATAATAGATAACCAATTAACAATAAACTAAAATCTAATTGCAATACAAACCGAGGCTAAGCAGAAATATGATGAAAATACTAAAGTAAAACAGAAATAACAATAACAAAACTACACTACTAATTATCTATTGAAACAGAATTGAACGTGAATAACCGAGAACTTACAAACTCTCTCCTCAGCATGAACAGAGGAGAGCTCCCACACAGCCTGTCTTTAAGACAGGCCAAACGACGCCTTATGGCTGCCTTTGAACTCCAAATTCATCTGAGCTTATTGAAATAAGCTATGTTGACTTTGATTGACCAATTACCAATTCACCAAAATAACTCAGAAGAGTAATTATGAACCTCAGTACCAATTATTATTTAGGGTAGAATAAGCTTATAAAAACATTAAATGAAAGCAGAAAACAGATTTAAATCACTAAAAAACAGAAAATGAATTGCAAAGGAAATAATTGAAACTTGAATTTTATTAAAAGCTATAATTGAGTACAACTTTGAAACTGAAAGTACAATTTAGAAAGCAGAATTATAAAAAACTACTTAACTATCTAAACCTACTCCTAAAATTTAAACCTAATCTAACAGCTCCAAATGAGGTGAGGAGGGATGTATTTATAGCCTGAGAGGAAGGAAGCCATGTCATTGATCCGTGTGAAGGTTGTGCTTCTTTATGTCCTTTCTGAACCGTATGATTAAATCCAGCTACTTCCAATCATCATAAGCCGTTGGATTAAGTGATGTGATATAACCGATCCTCCGTGTGCTTCATGATTGGACCACGTGTCCTCCTGACATTCCCTGGCATGTGCCAGACCTTCTAGAAGACCCAATCATTGGGTAATTATTACCAATCGGGGTAAATTGGAATGTGTAATTATTTAGGGTTCATGGCTACAGTGTTATTTTCTGGGTAACTAAGTTAAAAGGGGCGGGTAATAAGAATGGGGGTGTTTTATTTGTTTAGGCATTGATCGGGTAGGAAAGGGTTGACCTGGGTATTAGGGTGTAAACCGGGTTAAGGTTAAAAGGGTGTGGGCTGGGTAGTTATTAGGAGGTGGTGGGCTTTGTTTAGTTTTGGGCCAAGTAGGATTAGATAAATATTGGATTAGATCCGGTGGTGTTTTATATTTATGATATAGGCTAATTTGACAAGGACCAAAAAGGTAAAAACTGAAAGTGTAAGGACCAAAATTGACTTTTATCAAAACTTTATTCCAAGGGCCTTTTTTGTAAAACTTTGATTCATGAAGGAACACTTTTGACTTTTCTTCAATTATTTCATCAAGAGACCACTTTTGTCATTTTCTGAAAGTGCGGGGACTAAGATCGCCAATTCTTCTAAGCTTTGTCCAGGGACTATTTATGCAACTTTATGAATTCCTGAGGACTTCTTATGACATTTTGAGCTTTCCTTGATCATTTTGCTTCCCCGGCTCCGGCTTTTGCCCTTTTTCCAATCTCGTGCTCGTTTTCGTCGGTTTTGTCTTTGTTTTTGTTCATTTTTCTCATATCCGTACCTGCACATACACAAATACACAAACATATGTTTTCTTGGCATATTTGGTTAGTATTTGGTATTTTTGGTCTGATTTTGGGTCTAAAAAGGATGAGTGATTAAGCACTCATCAATAGGATCCCCTTCCAGCTGAAGAACCAATGGAAGGACTGTTAGTTTTGAAGGGATTTCTGAAAGGGCTCCCACAAGGAGAGAGGGAACTATGGCTGAGGGCTCCAATGGAAGGAGCCAGCAAAGGGAGAGGACGTAATTTAATCTCCCTCCCCAACTGGCTGCTCATTTGGGGAGAAACGAAACAGAGGTTCCACCACAGACTTCCCACACATCTGGCGTAGGAGGAAATCCACCTCTATTCAGTATGGGGGGAAACCTTCCTCCCAATTGTACGTATCCTCAATTCTGCACTCAGGCTTATCCTCAGAACCTTTACCCACCGGTAAATGGACAACCAGGTAACCAGAGTTTCCCACAGACTACGGTACCCTTCGGGCATCCCATAGCTTACCCTCCTTACACTCTGAATAATAGTTATCCCTTTAACATGAACACACCTTACCATCTGTACCCTAACCAAACTCCATCTGGAATACCCCCCAACCATAACCCGTATCCTGGCATCCCTATGGGCACAACCCCTTATAATTGCCTGTACTCGGAGCCCACGAGTTCCTCAAGGTCTTTCATTAGATGGATCGAAGACTATCCATTACCCGATGGACTGAAGATGCCTTCCCACATAGGTACTTATGACGGAAAGGGGGATCCGGACAACTTCGTGTATTGTTCGAAAGGGCTATTAGGATGTAGAAATGGGTCATGCCTGTGGCCTGTCATATGTTTATGTACACCTTGAAGGACTCTGCTCAGATTTGGTGGAATGGGTAGAAACCAGGCAGCATCATGAATCTCGATGATTTGAAAGCTAAGTTCCGATCATATTTCAGCCATCAGAAGAAGTTCACGAGAACTCATCTGACAGTATAGAACATCAAACAGAGAGATAGCGAGAGTACAAGAGCCTGGGGCTACATGAAGATCAGTGTATCTCTGGCTTCGTACATAGTCTCTGAAACCGAACTTTGGTGGAATTCTTGTCCACCAATCTCTGAGCCACATATAAAGGCCTCATGGAGAAGACATACACCTGGATCGAAGCCAAGAAGGTATCCACCAATGGAGCTCCTATTGAAAGCAGGGTACACGGTAGTAAAATCTCGAAGCACTCTTTGTGGGAAGGGACGAAGAAAAACAAGAACCACGACAGTTTCACCCCTTACCACAAAAATCCCAATCACGGCCTATTAGGAAGCCTGTCCAAATCGCCAAGAGAAATACTGGCAACGGAGAGGGCTGCTAAGGATTTTGAGCCACCCCCTCGCATGAAAAGCAAAGGAAGAAACAGAGATATGACCAAGTACTACCACTTCCATGAAGACTACGGCCAAGAAACAAATAGTTGTAGAGAGTTGAAGAAGCAGATAGAAGAGGCGGTAAAAATGGGGCAACTAGCGCATCTAGTGAAAGGTATAAAGAAGGTAAAGGAAAAAATATCCGACACGCAGCTGGGAAAGGACACTACCCCTCAAGAAGCTCCCATCCTCATGGTCCGTCAGGGAGAGCCTAATCTAAAGAGGAAGGCTACCGAAAGGGAGCGACATGAAGTAGGTGAAGTAACATTTCCCTCCGAGATAGGAAGATACCCTTCAAATGATCCAATAGTCATCAAAGTCATAATCTCTAACCTGGAAGTCAACAAAGTCTATATGGACTATGGGAGCTCCTGTGAAATAATATATGAACAATGTTTCATGAAACTGCAGCCCTTGATCAGATCAAAATGGGTAGAACCTTGGATGCCTTTGGTGGGTTTCTCGGGACAACGCTCGTGGCCTTTAAGAGAAGTGCCTTTAGAAGTAAAATTCGGTGAGGGAAGCTTTACGAGGACTGAAACCCTTAACTTTGTTATTGTAAGGTCGAAGTCCCCTTACAATTTGTTGATCGGAAGAACAGCCATGCAAAAGATGGGAATGGTAGTCTCCACCGTGCACTCAGCAGTTAAGTTCTAAACAGAACACTGTATCGGAACTATACTCTCATGTCACAATGAAGAGGCTATGAAAATTTCAAAAAGGGGTGTCGAAGAGGGTCCTTGCATATCCACAAAAGAAGTCGAAGGGTCAAAGGAGTACGTAGCAATAAACGAATCCCATCCTGAACACAAGGTAATAGTGGGAATGCAACTCCCTACCACCTTCAAGAAGAGATTAGGGAAGTTACTTGAGGCTTACAAAGATATGTTCGCCTGGTCATACTCAGACATGACGGGGATTCCGAGAATGCTCATGATTGATGGGGAGCCTTTCAACATGGAGCATAGGCTCCATGAGTCAAGAAACTTCAAACCATCTAAACAACCACGCCAAAGTATGACTCCTGAGAAGTATTCAGCCATCATCAGAGAAGTAAGCGAGCAAGTGAAAGCTGGGATACATAGAGAAGTAAAAAATCCATCCTGGGTCACTAACCCCATAATAATCCAACGAAGGGACCGAGGATGGCACATATGTGTAGATTTAACAAACATCAACAAAGCATATGCTAAATACGTTTGGCTTTCAACGGATACAGATGAAAGATCCATATCTTCATCGGATTATCGGCTGAAATGCTTCCTCAGCACTGATAAAGGGTATCATCAGATACAAATGGCGGAGGACGACGAAGAAAAGACAGCCTTTCACGTAGGGAAAGCCACATACTATTATAAGAGGGTACCTGTTGGTCTAAAGAATGCTGAGGCTACATATCGACAGCTGATAGAAAAAGCCTTCGATAAACAAGTGGGAAGGAATTTGGAAGTTTATGATGGATACTTGGTGATCAAAAGTAAGATGGAGGAGGACATACTCTCCGACATCGAAGAGACGTTTGCTCAGTTAAGAAGAATCAACATGAAGCTGAATCCAAAAATGCGTACCTTCGGCATCGAGAAAACTCAACCCAAGGAAAAGCAGACCACAAACCAAAGGGCTCGGAACAGTCCCCCAGGGTTAACGGCTAAACAGGCTCAAAATGGATAAGAAGGAGCCTATAGCCTACAAGTTAGGCTAGAAGCACTAATTAAGTTCCTTTCGAAGGGAGCCTACGGACCTTCATCATTCTTCAAGAATTATATCATGGGTACCCGTAAAATAACCTTCCGATGGAGTAAGGAAGCTGAAATAGCTTTTCAAAGATGGAAGGAATGCATGGAAATCCTGCCAACTTTCAAAATTCCAGATCATAATGAAGCGTTGTTTCTGCACCTCGCGACACCCCCCAATGGCATCAGCGCAATACTATTAGCAGAAAGAAGAAGGATATACATTCCTATTTATTTTGCTAACAGAACCTTGCAGGAAATCAAGCAAAACTACACAAAGACAGAAAGATTAATTCTGGCCCTGGTGAACGCTGCAAGGTGTCTTTGAAAGTTTTTCCAAGAACACACTATACGAGTGCTCACGGACAAACCAATAAGACAGATGCTATCTCATCCCAATAGGTAGAGAAGAATAGTCAAATGGGCACTTAAATTAGAAGAGCATAATATCGAGTATCAGAAAGAAGACTTTGCCGATGGCCAAACGCCAACAAGTGTACTCTCATCGCCGAATCAATTTAGTACGTCGACCAAGAAAGAGTTCCTTGGAGCAAAAAGGATGAATAAAATACTCTCTGGTGGTTCGAAGGCGGTCGGAATAGCTGCGGATCAATCTTCCACAAAGAGCCTTCGATCAGACGAAGGGGTAGAGGCTCCCAATTTTTTTGTTCCAGAGGACTCGAAACCTCTGGCATGTTGAAACATGAAGGTGCCTGGTAACATAGCCTTGACGGAGCCTACCCCCTAACTGAGTAAAACCCAACAAATGAAGTTTTTATCCTATTATCTGTTCAAAGAAGAAGGATAAGCTTCGAAGGCTATATCTAACACTTACAGTAATTGGCTCCGCATAACCCCTCTCAGGAGAGCAGCTTTAAACGACGCAAAGCAGTGATAACCTTCGTAAGTCCTACATGCAAGACTTGCAATTTTAAATAGGTCTTTTGTTTTCTATTTATGTATTAAATTCTTCTCTTTCGGGAAAGAAGCAATAATGGTAGGCGTCTTAGTGTTCATTTCTTCAAATGATGTAATCCTCCCTACCCACTTAATGATATTACATGTTTTTCTCGAATCTCTTGTTTTATTTGACAACAAAGATTTGCCCAGCCAAGCAATCACAAGTTTCAATGTTCGAAGGATGGTACGAGATACTCATGTCTTGTATGTCATTAAGCATCCAATATAATTCACATTAACTTTCCTAAATAGTCTTAGGGTATTTAAAGCCCTTCGCACTTAAAGGATGAAGACAAAGCGGGTCGCAACCCTCCGTCAGCAATTTAATTATACGATTGCTATAAAATCTTGGTTCAAAGTACACACAATAAGGTTCTCTATTTTAAGCCTTAGGATGTATATTAACATTAACTAATAAACGATAAAGATATAAACAAGGATGGGAATACACCCACCTTTTGCATTCAAATACTACTAAATGCAGCACATAAGTTAGTTGCTCAAAAGATGATAGATATTGTCTGAAGCAACATAAACAAGAAACATAAATTGTTCAAAGTGTAGGTCATAGCCCACGCAGGATAAGTTAATATTGTCTTAAGGGTACATGCCACCCTTGGGGCCAAATTACTGCAAACACTGCAGCCTTCACTCACCTAGAGACTTGGGGCTTTCTTGTTGAATGCGGGATGCCTTAGGATTTGCTTTGCTGGGGGAGGATGCCTTCTCCAAATCAGTCTGAGGAGAAGGAGGTTGCATGGCAGAACACTTGTTACTTGGAGATTGGGGCTTCTCCGAGGCTACCTTCGGAGATGAGGGCTTCTCAGGAGTTGTCTTCACTGATGAAGGTTTCACAGGGGTATCTTTCTTGCTCACAGATGATGGCTTCACCCTGCGGGACTTCTTGGAAAGGAGTGTCTCAACATAAGCCATCGGATCTTTGGTCACTTCGACAAGGAAGGGGTACTCTGCAGTTGCAAGGATGTTGCTGGCTTGATCATACTCCGCCTCATGAGTGGAATGGTAATAAGGTACCTTGGATAAATCCACAAGCTTACCAGTTGCATCAACCTCCTCCAATGTAGTGCATTTCCCGTGATAGATGGCGGCATTGATATAATCACCAATCACTTTCCCTACCTCATCACTGTGATATAACTCCATTGCCATATAAGGAATGATCTTCGAGACCACAGTAGCCCTATCTTTTTTGAGCGGCTTATACTTACGCTTGAAGCCATCCAGTTCTTCGCGTAACTTGGTCTCTTGTTCAACCATCCTTGACCTCTCTTCCTCGGGACCCTTACATTTGGTCTCTAACTCAGCAATCTCCTCTTTGTACCCTACCACCTTCGCCTCCTCCTTTCACAACTTCTTGCATTCTGATTGAGCTTTCTTTAATTCTTTCTCCAATTCTGTGATGTCAACATAGAGGTCTTGAACAAGGGGATTCTTCTCAAGATCCCTCATAGCCTCCTCACACTTGGCTTGAATCTCTGAAAACTCTTGATCCTTCTTCTTTTCTCTTGCCAGAATGGCATCCATCTTTTCCCTAGCAGTTGCAAGGGTCCGCACCACCTCCCTTGTATGAGCATTTAGATGATAGTCCATCACAACTTGTCTTGTATAGCTTTTATCGTGCAAATCACACAACTCCTCAGTGGGCATACTAGTTAAGGTGCTCCTCCAACTTGTAGGAGTGATGTGCTCAACAAGACGATTACAGGCCAAAGCATTGGGAAGCTCTTTGGTATTGGAAAGACCTGTACAGTTAGAATAAATTAGAAGGTGCATAAATGTACTCCCGCTAAAATAATAGCATATGTGCTTACCATGGATGTCTTTATTCTCAGACAACACTTCAACAACCTTTTGGGTGGTAAGGTGACCCTTCTGCATAGTATTCCTGGTAGGGGGTTGGTAGCATCAACTTTCTCTTTGGAGTAGCCTTCACTGCTTTGGCACTTGTACCTTTTTTGTTTCACACCCTGCCCGCGATGCCAGATGACGAACCAATGATGGTTACCTGATCATCCTCAGAGGGAGGGTCATCGGATTCAACAATGTTCTCTACCAACTGAGAAGTCTCCTCTACATTTACCAGCTTTGATGCTTTCGAAGGCTTGGTAGGCTGGATAGAAGCTATGGGCTCAATCATTTGCGCATCACCCTCCTGGTTATTGACTGAAACGGAGGGTGAGCCAACATCATAGCTGACTTCGTTGGGTTCCTTCGAAAAGAAGCTCACCTCTTTGGCACCACTAGCAACAACAAAGTTTCGGAACGACATTTTTGCAAAACGAAAGGAAACAGATAAATATCATGAGATAAGTTATTTAAATTTATTCAAATACAAGTGTACATACTTTGTCCATCACATTCTATTTCAGGATTGAATCGGGAACCTTCTGAATGGTCAACAATGTCAGCCATATAAAGGATGGGCTCGGGGAATGTCTGAACATTCACTGGATAACGGACAAGGCATTGGTACAATGGATCCCTCCGAACAGTAAAAGGCAACCCATCATTGAAGCATTTTTAGTCAAACTTGTACGCTTCATTCACTAAAGCAAGGTACTCCAAAGGTATCACTGTATCTTGAATATAAAAGAAACTCCCTTTCCAGTCCGTAATATTTGAAAACAGTTTTAACAATATAGTTGGAACATCAGGAACATCAGGATCACCCCTTTTTGCTAAAGTCAACCAATCCACACCAGGGCATAGGTTCATAAAACCCCTAAGCACGGTCAATGTAGGCTCATACCTGTTAGCTTTACACACTACAATAAAGGTTGTGAGTTTAGGAAAGCCAAATGGGTTGAACCTAGAGATGTGTACTTTGTAATATTGCATAAACTCAAGAATCAAGGGGTGAAGTGGTATCCTAAAATTTGACAGCCTAAACGCATGGGTATAGAGACCTACATATCCCTTTGGAGCATCAAATATAGCTTGATTTTTGGTGGGTAACATGATTTTATACTTTGAGGGAATATGGTAATCATCAAGAAAGTCTTGTAATTCCTTTTTAGATAGGGTACATTTTTGTTCTTTAATTATAAATTTGGAATTTTTTGACATACTTGACTAAGAACGAAAACTGCTACGGGAAACCTTGAGTTTAGCAGCAGGGAATTTACCTTTTTTGCTCGAAAAGATTAATCACGCGCACTGCTATGGATGGAATTTGATCAAATTTGAAAACAGTAAGTGAGAGTGGATTTTGGGTACAGAGGTAAAAATGATTTAGGGTTGGGGGTAACAAGGATTTATACCGTCCTTTGTTTTAATCCTCGCTGTACACGTGTCATTACAATCACCTATATACTCGGACCTCAAATGGATTTTTAAATTTTGAAGGGACATGTGGGATTACCGATGTTTAGGCAGGTGGTATATTATGTGAGTGGTTAGATGGTATTTAAACGCTTTTAATGCGTGTTTGAGAAAATTCCACATTTCTTTTATTTCGTTTCGTATGCCTCTAGGCTATGATGTACTACCTTTCAACTTTTGATAGAGTTGAAAGCCATATTTCCTCTTACGCATATCTAACTTTCAACTGGGGGGGGGGGGGCTTGATGATGTACCCTCCGATCAGGTCGAAGGACCCCCCCTTCGAGTATGATCGTAACCTACATAATCGAAGGCTCTGGCTAGCCTCCTAAAACTTTCTTCGGCGTAAAACTAATCATCAGTGATCTAGTTACCAAGTGGGAATTCGCTAACCGAAGGATTAAGCTCTTCGGGGTAACCTTCAATAAGTTCTAAGGACGGAACGAAGCCAAGCCCAAACATTGGTAAGACCAAGTCTTACCCACATCTCCCCTTTCTCTTTAGCTTCCCCGCTAAACTAGGACGAGTGGGACATTAAGCCCTAGTAGCCACCACACGTCATGGGACGCCCCCATGATCTCCAGAATTTTTGCTAACACTCTCCAAGGTTATTTCGTCCCTATAAATAGCCGTAGACGAGTTGGGAATCTGGTATGCAATCTATCCTACTTTACTTTACTACACTTTTCACTTAAATTCTCATACCAAGTGATTCACATGCCAGAGGTGGTTTGCAGGGTCTAACCCCTGCGCAATCACTTAACGTAGTGTTTTAGTATTTCTTATTTCAGGTTATATCCAAGCTTGGTGCAATCACAACACCCTTTATACCCTTTGATCTCCATCGAAGGCCTGGTCGTGCAATTTAGTGTACAATCATATGTTTTAGAAGGTAAACCTCTAAATAAATTGCCTTTAACGAACTTGTTGATATTCTTGAAATTCACGTCCTAATCTTCTATGCCATAGATGTTCTTTTTCCATTGTTGCCTTTGTTACTAAGCATGTTACTTTTTCAGTAGAGTTGATATTTTTCAAATCAAAACTGTACAAATCATTGGTTCTTGGTATTCTCAGTGCTACCAAGTGATCATTAACAAACTTGAACTCAGGAGAGAGAATAAGACATTCTGTGACAGTGAATAAAACAGGATGTTTCTTGTCACACATTTGAGATACTGACAAAAGATTGAATTTAAGCTCCTTCACATAACGAACATTCTCAAAATCAATGCATCCAGTCTTGATGGTTCCTTTGCCAGTAATTCTCCCTCCATTAGGATCATTCCCAAAAGCAACTCTTCCTCCAAAATATGCCTTAAAGTCTGACAAAATCTCCTTGTCTCCTGTCATGCTACCAGAGCAACCACTATTAATAATTATATGATCCTTAAGCTCCTCTTCTGGGTTGCCCTGCATAAAAGATGAAAATGTTAGTTTCTTTTAGGAACCCAAGCCATTACTGACTTGTGTTCCCCTTGTGGAGTGACATACTTAAATTCTTTGAGTATGTAATCTCCACTATTTTTGAAAGCATGATCAAGAATTATTTTCTTTGATTCCAAAACCTGTGTTGGATTTTCAGCAACACTTTCTTTTTCACCCTTACTTGCTGAAAGTACTGTTTGTCTTCCATCAGTACTTTCTTTCTTAACCCATTTAGGTTTAACATTGTGTGTTGAGTTCTTTGATCTAGATACTCTACTTGAGGTGTAAGGCCTTCTAGGTTGATAGTAATTGAACCTCCTTGGTCTTACATTCGAAAAAGTGCTAGCAATACCTTGATTGGGTGAATACCTCGTAGTACTTTGAGAGGGTACTGCTTGAGAAACATTTGACTTACTAGTACTTTGAAAAATATCTCTTGAGGGTATTGGTGGTTTGGAGAAAGGTCTTTTCTGGTGAGGGTACCTATAGTCTTTTGAGAAATTACTATGGTTAACCTTATTTGAGTGATTCCAAACTGGTCTCCCTTGACTTATGGTTGGCAGATGTGGTCTTTTAGAATTGACTTAAATATTTCGAGTGAGAGTCACAGTCCTTAATCAAATGATAAGGACTATAGCATACATAACATAACCTTTGATCCATATTCCCAAATCCTCTTCCATTAATTCTATGACCAAAACTATCTTCAATTTTTGTGAATGATTAAAAGGTTTTCTAAAGTTAGCAGTATTTTGAAAAGTTTTTCTTGAAGGTATTGCTGGATGTCCAGTAGTACTTTGAGAAGTTTTTGGAAGTACTATTTGTTTTGAAAAAACTTAGGAAACTTTTTATCATTGTTAACATACCCTAAACCCTTAACATTAATCCTTTTGTTATCATCCTTAGGTTTCTCAACTGTTTCTCTTAAGGATTCAGAACCAGATGGACTTGAATTAAATTGACCAGTAAGCTTTTTCCTAAACTCCAAAATGAGAAACAACTGTCCTAAGTGGTTGAAAGCTACTAGTGGGTGGAGGAACTTCATTATATCCATTTTCTTTGTTAAATTCAGGAGGTGTTGGACTAATTGATTCCTCATTACTAGATGTGTTTTCTTCTAAGCTAGTGAGTTATTCATCACTTGTTGAGATCTCCTCTGAATTAATTAGTTCCTTATCACTAGTTGGGATCTCTTCTGAATTGCTATACTCAACATCATAACCTAGGCCAGTTTTAATGTTTGCTCTTCTTTGTTTATCAACAAAACTAACATGTGAAAGACTAGCCTCTTTCCAACTAGCAAGTTTTACTAACAAATCATCCCTTTGTTTAGTGATCTTTTCAAGTTCAGAAACCTTACATCCTAACTTCCATTCACTCAATTTTAATTGATAGTCTCGTTGTTCATATTTTTCTGCCCAAGCCATTTCATTATTTCATGAGTGACTATTTTGGCTTCCATCGACTCTAAAGTCAATTAATAACAAGCTACCTCAGACCTAGCCTTTCTACAATTGTCTCTTTCAGTCACAATGTAACACCCCAACCCGATAAGGGTAGAAGTATTACATTACAGTGACATATCAGAACAAACACAAACATATGATTCATACATACAAAGAAATTCAGGGTTACAAAAGAAAATCTGAAACTACAAGGTTACAAAACAATAAATACTATGTCCAATAAAGTGAAACTTCATCTAATCGTCTCTAGTCCAAAGCATAGTCTTCTAAGTCCAGTCACACTCTCTTCCCATAACCCAGCTTCCTACTAAAACCTGCCGCAGGAAAAGGAATGCGGCTGAGCTTAAAAAGCCCAGTGAACAGATACATATACAAAGCAATGATAATGAAACAGAACTGAAATATAGTGCATTGGGGAAATAGAATAAGGAATAGATAAAAGAGTAATAGAATAGAAAGAAGAAAGGATAGTCATCTACCACGAGCCCAGAAACATATCATATCATATAAGCCGTCAATACCATAATTCTTCATAATCATATAGAGGGGAGTCCTCTCAGATAATCAGATAATATGAGGGGTGTCCTCATTCTTCAAATGGGTGGAGTAGCGAACTCCCAGAAATTGTGAAAGGCATGTATAGCACACAGTACCAATCACCTCAAAGTCAACTCAAAGTCATAGTTAAATCCACTAAGCATACATGTCTAGGATTGCAATCCATACGCCCCTTACTCAAAGTCAATCTCAAAGTCATATACTCAAAGTCATAATGGCCATAATAGTAATCATAAAAAGGGGCGGCGTGAGAAATCACTCACCCACACATGAGTCATGCCAGTGGTGCATCACAGACATGCCTATGGTACCTCCATAGGTAGGGAAACAGAAATGGCTCGGGTATCAAACTAAGAGTCAGGTCTCAAAGTCATGCAAAAGGTCATATAGCAAAGGTTTATCTCAGAATCATATCAACGGTTCATAATAGCAGTTCATAACAAAGGGTTCATATCAGAAATAGTATTCAAGGTCCAATCAGAGTTTATCAGGTCAAGGTTCATATTCAAAAATCAATTCATGGTTCAGTTCAAAAGTCCGTTTCGAAAGTTTCTATTAAAAGTCCAATTTAAATAATCTTTTAAAACAGTTTTCATAAAATGGTCTTTCAAAATATAGTGTTCATGAAAGTTAAATAACCTTTCTTTTAAATAGAAATTTAGCATCATTTATAAACATCTTTTCAAATCGGTTCTTCTCAAAACATTTCCATGGTATCATTAAGAAGGTTTTCATAGCATAGGTTCATAACGGAGGTCATATCAAGTGGGATCAACAGAGAAGGTTCAAGTAAAGGGGATCATAGCAATGGCATCAATTCGGAAACTAACGGATCAGAATATGAAAGAGATCATGAGAAACCTTTTGAGAAAGGTCAGAATATCTGTACCTTAAACCGCAAGTGCACCCATGACAGAAACATAAAGGTCGAAAGCAAAACTCCTTCTTCAGTGAATCTACACGAATTAATGGTCGGCTTGTTATTAATAACTTATTCAATTCAGATTTCTCATTTTAGTCGGCTTTCCAGTTTTAGTAACTTTCCATTTAAAGTGACTTTCCACTTTTAGCAGGTTTCCATAAATAGTAAGTTTCCACTTTTAGAAAGTTTCCATAATTAGAAAGTTGAGTCATTATTAATGGAATCAAAGTATCTTTTAACATATTTACACATTTGGTCCTTAGGGTTTCATAACTTTACCTTTTACACCCTTATTTTTCCAAAATTACACTTTAAACCTTTTAGTATTCAAGGTTACACTTTAAACCCTTAACTTATCCATTTTACATAATGATCCCTTATTTTATCATGTTATACGAATATACCTTCAAGTATTCACAATTTACACTTTAAGTCCTTCAAGTCATCAAAGTTACATATTTAACCCTTTAATTTACAATTTCAACTTTTAATTATCAATAATTACATATTAAGCCATTAAATTACCAAATTAGCACAAAACCCCCTGAATATATTTTATCACTCAAATCAGTCCCAAGTTTCCAGAAATTACATGTTTAGTCCCTCCACTTTAATTAATTATAAAATCGCATAACACTTAATTAAATAAACATTTTAATCCCTTTAAATACAAAATTTACACATAGCACCCTTAAGTTATATTTTATTCGAATTATATATGATCCAATTTAAGTTCTAAAAATAACCCTTAAGTTTTAAAGTTTACGAAACTCACCCAAATCATTTATACCAAATCGTATAACATTTTTATGCATGATTAAAAACCCTAATCAAACCTAATCCAATTTTAATCATTACTTAATCATTTAAGAGCCATTAATAAAATCAAAACAAGCCCTAGTTCAAAAACCCTAGGTTACACGATTTTATTTTCTTTTTCTCTTTATACGTTTTATACAAAACTCAATAAATCAAAATAAATTCGAAACACATGATTCAAGCCATGATAATTCTTCCAACATTTTTACAGATCACTATACATTATAACAAGTGTAAATAAATTATATTTAGAATTATTATGGATCGCATGGTATCTTTTACATTTTAAACATGTTTTTAGGGTTTAATTAGCCAAAATGATGTTGAGCATGCATGGATCGATTAGAGCATTTTAGATGATGTTCATAGGGTGTAAGGGACCTGAGAAAAAATACCAAACCAAGACTTGAACATGTGGAGAGGGCTGTACGATTCATAGTCTACGCGTATAGGCCAAATGATCCAGAAATCACCACGACTTCACCAATGATCTTCCAACCTTGAAACCAATTTTCGTGGGTCTTATATGATGTAAGTATCACAGGAAAAATGAGAAATAATTTTTATAGAGGTCGAATGAGGTGCAAATGAATTACCTTGTTTTTAGGGCTCGACAAAAGAAAACAATTGCTACGATCGTGTAAGGCTTCAACAATTCGAATGGGATTTTTCTTGGCTTCTTAGGATGTTGGTTTATCACAGAAAAATACCCAGGTGTGCTGTGTGAGTCGAATGGGGGCTGTGAGAATTGTTTGTGTGTTTATTAAAATCGGCAATTAGGGTTTTTTGGAGAAAAGATATGGATTGGCTTTTTAAAATGGAATGCCGTGTGATGAGAGGGTATGGAGGACCAGAAATTTCGTGATTATAGGTGGAAAAATATTTGGTGATAATTATCTTCCATATTTATAAAGATTTACATCATTTTAATTTAATTTAAATCACTTTAAAATCAATTTTATCTCAATCGGCCCTATGAGGGGTATTTTAGTAATTTTGTATCTTGTATAAATGTTAAATGAAGTTGTTAAAATTATTTGGATACTCAACTTGTGCCTTGTTAGAAATTTGGAATTTATTTGATACTTTCTAAGCTTTTAATTAAATTTTAAATATGTAGGGGCATTTTGGTCTTTTCACATGTTCTCAGATTTTAGGTGTTACACACAAACTCATTAAGCAACTTTTGATAAAAACTACTACATTTAGAGCATACCTTAGAGATAGTGGATGAACTTGGTGAAGTAGCTACCATAGCAAATAGAACAGGTTCTTCTTCACTTTCCATGCTCCAATCAAATCTTCCAAGGCCATCTCTTGATTCCAAAGCAACAAATCCTAGTTCCTCATCAAAAGCTGTGCTCCAATCAAACTCTTCCATTGCAACCATAGAATAGGTTACTGGTTCATCATCAAATTCAGTACTCCAGTCAAACTCTTCCACTGATAGATTTTCTTGAGCCACCAAAGCTTTTGGTTTTGCTTCAGTAATAGGAACTTCCTTTCTTTCAACCTTGGGTTTTTCAATCATTCTATTTTCCTGATATTTTGCAAACTTGCATTCCCTTGCAAAGTGTCCAAGTTTTTGACAATTAAAGCATTCAATCTTAGATTTGTCAAATGCTATACCCTGTTTGGCTTTGAAGTCAATACCTCTTCCTGTTTTGTTTATGAACTTCTTAATTGCAGTTATCATGGCAACTTGCCATCTTATGTTAGTTTCTTCTAGAGCATCCTCTTCAATTTGCAACAAGTCTTCTTGATAAGTAACAGGTAAAGTGGCTTGTTGAGCAAAGAAGGAACATACAACATCATCAAAGTTGGTGTTGTTTGATGGTGATGAAGTGGTAGTAGTCATGGTTGTGCAAGTGTGATGTTTATCACCAACAGTACTTTGAATAGGATAACCAGTACTTTTAGTGGAAATACTGCTTCCGTTTTCAGAAGACACGAAAGCAATGTTTTGAGATTTCTGATGAGAACTTGAACTTATGTTACCATTCATCTCATGCTCATACACCTTTAAATTATTGTAGAGATCATCAAAGTCCATAGTATCCAAACCAGGTTGTCCTCTAATTATAGTAGAAACCACATGCCATACCGATGGCAAACTTCTTAAGAACTTCAAGTTTGCATCTTCAACAGATACCTCTGCACCATATAACTCTAGCATAATAAGAAGATTTTGGAATCTGTCATAGGCAGCATCAAGACCTTCTCGTTCACCAACAGTGAATGTTTCAAACTGTTGCTTCAATAAGTTTCTATGCATCTTCTTGGAAGCATCGTTACCTCCAAATCTTGTCTTAATAGCAGCCCATAGTTGTTTTGCATCCTTAGCATCATGAAACTTTAGTAGGTGACCATCAGGAATAGCAGACAGCAGTATGTTGAGAGCCTTCTCTTGATTTCATTTTGTAACTTCTGGCAAGGTTGGCATAGGTGGTTTAGGTTGTCCTGCAACTTCTACAGGTTCTTCAAGAACAACATTACCATTGACAATCACATCCCATTGAGCATGGTCTGTGATAGCAAGGTACTGCCTCATCTTCATGCTCCAGAGATCATATTCTCCCTTCTTGATGATAGGAATTCTGAGTGAGGTGATGGATGGGATTGGTGCAGCTTCAGTCGTCATCTTTTAGGGTTTGTAGTTAAATCGGTTTTAAGGGTTTCTTCTTAATCAGAGTTTCCATACAAGCTCTGATACCACTTGTTGGATCGATGTATACTCTGACCAAACTAACTATGTATCTTGTAAAGGTTTAGCAATCTTGAATAAATCCAAAACTACTAATAATGAAATGCTGATATAACTCTGTTAAGTATGCAGAATCTACTTCAACAAAGCTAAGAAGAATAACAAAACTTTCAACGATTATATTAAAACCAAACTTTGAACCTGCTTATTATACAGATTCACTAACAACCCTAATCACTAAATATCTCTCTAATATCCTACGTACTTCTATCTATAATAATCTCTAATCATTAATGTCGTATTCGTATATCTCTAATACCATCCTAGGGGTCCTTTTATAGACATAAGGAAAACCCTAGTCGGTTTACAATTCTTTTACGACAAGTAAACTAATTCTAAGTAAACTAATTCTAGAATATTTTAATCTAATAATCATAACTTTATATAACAGTCCTTTAACGGTTTGCATATTAGTCCTTTAACAATAGCAGTACTTTGACTTTCTTCACACGAGCAGTACTTTGACCTTTATACACAAGCAGTACTTTGATCTTCAACAGTACTTTGACTTTATATCCAAACAATAGGTGACGACGTCCCCTTTTAATGGTTGACGCCGTCATCTAGCCGCGGCTAGGGTTTCTTGTTGTCCAATCCAACTTCTTGACGCCGTCCCGCTTTAAGTCTTTTGGGCCGTCATGCTTTGGAATGATACGTGATGACCTATTTCTTGTAAAACGTGATGCCGTCACGTGTAAGCTCCAATTTGTCTTCTGGCGCGTCAAGTGTAAATGTAATTTCCACCTCTTGTCAAATAAGGTGACGTCGTCCCTTTGAAATACATGATACCGTCAGGTACAATTTCCAGCTTGGATTCTTGACTTTGTCGTTTTCTTCACTTTTTGCTCCAAAAACGTCCAAAATGCTTCCTTTTCTAGAATTCTCCTAAAAAGTACCTAAATCGACAAAAAGGAACGATTTAAGGTAATAATTGATCATATTATCCCGACTTAGGGCTTAAATGACCCTTTAAAAGCATAACAAATTTCTCCTTATCAAATACCCTTACACTTGGGATTTGCTTGTCCTAAGCGAATGAGCTTTTATTCTAATCAAAATACAAGCTAGGGGTCATTTAACATTAATATAAAAGTAATTACAACAAATGATCGTTCCACCTTAATCAAAATAAGCACGGAAATTATACACTAGCACCTCACAAATAGTGTTTGGATACACTCATCTCTCGGGTGTTATAAACCTAAATATAACTAATGGAAATGGAAAAATATCACTCACTACCTATCATAGAAAATAGATTACCATAGGCTTGGGAAAGGATCAAAAACCTCCAACACTTGGCGTAAGCACCTAGTAAAACTATCAAAGAGGTCTTTTTAAAGGGTTATAACGTTAGGTGTAGGGATATGGAAAACACGGTTTGTTGGATAAAGGGATATTTTACTGGTGGCAAGCTAATTATCTTAGTTAATTACATGTACAATGCGGCGTTGCTAAGCCAAGACTCGACCCAACTTAGGCTAACCATAAAATAATAGAAACATAAATAAACATAAAAGGAAACGGGATGATAGTTCGTATGTTTTTCCTTTTCTTTTTCTATTTTTTTCTCTTTTTCTGATTTTTTTCGATTTTTTTTCATACACTCTTGCCCTACCATCAAAAATCCATCAAGGGGGCTCGGTTCTCCCCTTACACTTGAACTTTTACATACTTTACATGTAACTATTCTAATGACTCGAATTAAGATAATTAAAATACTTGGATTACTTTAAAACACTAATGCATATATGGGGGTAATAATTGACGTTCTTCCCCATTACTCCATAACAATAGTACTTTACCCATGAGTCCCAATCATTCCAAAACAATATGTACAAGATATGACTCGACTTAGAAACCATGTAATCAATTAGACAATTAACAAAGGGTTAAAACAAATGTTGTAACAATAATGCACTAGAGATGAGTGCATACAAGGAAGGCTAAGGCGATTTGGGTGTACATTTGGGGGTCGATTGTAAACAAATTCTTCCTTTAAGTAAGATGCTTAATGTTAGAAATGAAAAAGATAGGCTTTGAGGGGTGTACTAGGGGTATCGTGTACTAAAAATGAGTACATCGCAAAGGTGTGGGAAAATTACTTGACTAATGAAGTAATGTAATTATATAAACAGGCTTAAAAACACATGTTATCCTAATGCCTCTTATCATGTAGTAAATCCAACTACACAAATGTAGTCTCACATGTGGTCTCGGAATGAATCACTAACGCAAGTTCTAGAATCTAAATGCTACCGGTACACTCATAAGCACTAAGATTTTCCTAACAAATCTAGGGGCGAACCTCACATATTTGGGGTGAAAATTGTTTGAGTGGTACGGTTTTTTATGCTAGTCATATAACTCCTATCCATGAGACGCTTATTAGGACTAAAGTTTCACTCCTGTATGTCGCAAAAAATTTTAAATTTGTTGCTAAAATTACCCTAACAAGTGTTTCTCTCAGTTTTATTACACATCCACTATTAGAGAAGACAAAAATCATGTGCAATTGTAATCTCTAAGGAATCTTCATTTACCCCCTTACACTTAAGCTGAACATTGTCCCCAATGCTCAATTAAAAGATGTAAAAGTAAAGAAAATGAAAGAATGAAACAAATATTCCCCTGATTCGTTCGGTGTGGATGATGTAGTAACATGGTTAAATTCTCCTCCAAGAAAATGTGGAAACTCCAAGATTAAAGCAGTGCCAAAAGCTTGATTATCCATGTAAATCTTCTTGTCCAATATAACCTGTTAATTAGCTGAGAAAACAAACAAGAAAACCTTGCATAAAATTGGTGGTAAATCTACATAAAATTAAATCCTAGAAAGCAAATAAAGATATAATGCTTGTGGAATGAATGTTTGCAGATTCCTAGAGTTTATAAAGTACAGATTTAACGAAACTTTACAATTCCGGCAGAAAAACATAACCTGCAAAATTTCCAGAAAATTACACCTAACGTCGTTAGGTGATGCCTGACGCCATCAGAATTGATCTGACAGAATTCTTATATTTTATTTCCTGAAAATTTCTAGAAAAACCTATGTTCTAATTCCTGGAATCGTGCAAAACACTCATTATGACTCAATACAAGCATTTGACTCAAACAAATACTAATATGCACGTTTATATCTCATTGTTATCGTTCATGTTCAATCCTTTCTTAAAAACAAATTTGGATTTCCCTTACACTTATCTTTTGCAAAATACCTTTATATGTAATCAAGACGAAGTTAAAAACAAAATAAAGCATTTTCACAAAATGTTTGATACGTGAACAATAAACAATAAAAACAAAACATACATACGGAAGCAAATAAACAAACAAACAAATAAATAAAGCTTGGGTTGCCTCCCAAGAAGCGCTTGTTAATAAAAATAATGTCAAAAACGTTATTCGCATTATTCGGTCTTCTCATGTTTTGATAATCACAAAATTTAAAGACATGTTACGTAAAGTTACGGTTTATAAGTTTTTAATCAAGGAAACTCGTTTCTTCTACGTAGCTGCTTCAACATCACTTCAGGTATGAACAAACTTTATACCGTCATTAGTTAAGTGATCCAAGAGTTTTATTTTCACCTAAACTTATATTTTTAAGTTTGACAAAACATTTTCACAAAATTATTTTTGTGTTTCTACAGAAATGTTTTATTAAGAAAATAAATTCAAATTCAAACTTTATAACAACCAGTTTTCCCCCCAAATTAGTTCAGCCTGAACCAGATAAGTTTTCACCATGTCAGGACAAAATGGGAGCATTTTGTTTGGATGGTCCCTTAAATAGGAGTCGGTCCCTTAGTGATAAAGGACCGTCTCCCTCACTATTGTTGCCTATAAATACTGAACTGTTACACTTCAGAAAACAAGGTTTTTCACACACAAAACTTTCTGGTCTTTGTTCATTTTAATCTTTGATCACTATAACATGTCGGTATATGTTTATAAGTGATTTCCTCTTCTGTCAAGTGCAAGAGAAGAACCCTCAACAACTATGAAGACTCGAGATGTTATAGGTGTCCACATACAAACGTAATAAGTGTTACGGTGATAGGTTCTGTAAATAATGTCATTGTTTCCGACTTGTGTGTGAGTCGAGGATGGGGATATTTTTGTGAACTTGGATGGTGATGTAGAGCCAAGAAGTCTTGTAACTA
Source organism: Artemisia argyi (assembly GCA_030686995.1). NCBI lineage: Eukaryota > Viridiplantae > Streptophyta > Magnoliopsida > Asterales > Asteraceae > Artemisia > Artemisia argyi. Next base: position 90,243,282 of record CM060703.1, read on the forward strand.
GATTAGTTCATGTATTTGATATGATGAGAGTGATGTCCTAGTTTGTAGGTTAGGACTTAGTCGAGTCATTGTGTAAAGACTTGGATCGAGTGATGATCCAAATGAGTCTTGTGTGAAGGCTTGGTTCGGGTGAAGAACCAAGTATGTCAAGTGTGTGTAGGCTTGGTTCGGGTGAAGAACCAAGTGTGTCAAGTGTGTGAAGGCTTGGTTCGGGTGAAGAACCAAGTATGTCAATTAAGTGAAGGCTTGGATCGGGTGAAGATTCAAGTTGGACAAGAGTGCTTGTTCGTATGGCCACATGGGCCTTGGAGTAGATTGGTTCTAGCTATGATTAGAACTCGACATTACGCTTAGTGTTGTTAAGGCTTGTGTAAGCATGTGCACGGATTGCTCCGCCTGAAGGAGTTTGTTGATATAGTGATTAATAACTCTCGAGTGTGGTACTCGGTGAGTGGAGTAGGACGGAGAGTGAGCTTCGTGCCGAACCACTATAAATCGCCGCGTCTCTTGGTTGTGTTTTTTCCTTACTCTTTACTTTACTTGTTTATTTGTGTATGCTAGTAACCAAGTTGATATCACATAACTAGTAGAATTCAACAAGTTTGTAAATGAAAAATAACCGGACCTAAAACGGCTAAACGCTTTAGAAAATTAAAAAGAATTGGTGAAACTATTCAAACCCCTTCTAGTTTCTACAATTGGTATCAGAGCTTCGTTTATCAAGATCTTTAAAGTATACTGTACTTTAAAACTTGAATCGATCTATGAAATCAAAATGATATCTAGAAGGGCGTTATTTGAATGAGCCACCATTTTTTGAAAATGAAAATTTTGTCATTTCGAAAAATGAATTTGAAAGTTATGTGAAATCAATAGATCATAATCTTTGGCATGTCTTTTCAATTGATGATTTATAATCAATAAAAGGAAGTTTTGCTAATAAATTTTTTATAAGTAACTTGTGTGAAATATTTGAAGCAAAAATTTTGATTTATGAATCTTTGCCAAAAAATTGAGTGTTATTAAACAATTTTATGTCAAATGACAAATAGCATTTTGTAAAATGGTTTACAAATATATCAAGGAAATGTTCAAGCCAAAGATGATGAAAATGTTATATTAGAAAAATACTTAGTTTAAGTGCAATCATATACTACTAGTTTGAATGTCTTCATTGTAGGTAATGTTGCCGCCAAGGCTTTCTCAAGCAACCTAGTTGGTGTTCCAATCTACTTGTTTTGATGTTACGATAATAAAGAAGATAATTTGCGGCTTATTGTGCAATGTGGATAGCTGGCTAAGAAGACAATACGCGCCATAAGTATGAATACAATCTAATGGTTATCTCATCAAGCCAAGTGCATAACTAATTTTAAGGTCGACTTGCCAAGTGATTATCATCTAGTTTTGCATCACCAACAACACATGCTTTAGTTATGTGTTATTAAGCATAGCTAGAGGCCAAGGTAAGTTTTCTTACAAGCTTGACTATCATGCTTGCTATTTGAGTGTTTACTATATGATTATATGACTACGTGATTAGGTATTACTTGCTTATATGCTAGATGATTTCTGTATGCCAATACATGCTAGATGCTTTGTGTTATTAAGACGTTTTGTCTAAATGCTTATCCTTCTTTGGATTCGAACAAATTATTTGGAAAAACAATGGTCTTACCACAACCATTGTTTATAGCGAATTTGGCATCAATCAATCACTATAGTCAATGCACAATTACTTCACTCTTTGTTTTATCTCTAGTTCTCATCTATGATTTTTCTTGAAACTTACTTGATTGACTTCTAGCCTTTCTTGTTGCAAGTCTCGCCTTTGAATCTCATTTAATTTTTTTATTCCTTCTTTTTTTTCTGTTTTGACTCAACATCCACTCTTTATTCAAGCGTATCGAGTCTTTCACTTTTCTTGTGTCTCGATTCCACTCCATACCCATCCCTTAGCCTACTCGTACGTATTGAGTCATTTTCGTGTTTTAAAATTCGAAGTGCTATGTTTTAAAACCATCTAAAACTAAAGACTTCTCATTAAGTCTAAAACACCAAAAATCGTCCAACAACCACAACCTCCTGCCGACGGTCCCTTAGCTCTCGGCGGTCCTTTTGGCGGTACCTATTCGATAAGGGACCGTTTGGGCTTTTCATCTTATACACGGTCCTCTTTCAACTCTTATCTCTAAAAAGGCAACGAATAACATTTTCAAAATTACCATAAACGTTCAAGGTTTCAAATCCAAGTTTAATAATCACTCCTTAACTCTAATTGTAAGTCATCCTTATCCAATCTTTTATTATTTCATAATTAGGGATCATTCCATTAGATTTGAGGGGATTATCAATCTTGTTTACTTGTCACTTTTGAATCTCAAACACTACATATCTAATAATTAACTCATTAATGCTTACATTAAGTAAATAAGATATGGCTGAAAATAAAACTTTTAAAACATGGTAATCCCCGTATAGGAAAATGGATTTGAAACAACTTATTGGATTCATATTGCTAATATACACTAATGAAGTCAAACATGAACTCTTAATGATCAATGCTTGTTTTCAAATAATATCAAGACTTAATCAATACTAGATTCTAGCTAATTATATATTTATTGTTGATAGGTGAAACATGCCTAAACCCATCGGCCTTGACCACCAAAACACAAAACAATACATTCCTCAACTTTCAAACTACTATCCAGAACCCATCAAAGAGGCTTTCAAAAATGTTGAATCTAGATATTTCTAGGAGGGACGTCTTGTCTTTGGGGACTATACCAATATAAACTATTTAAACTCCATGTTCCAACTCATTAACCTTGATTGCATCTATAGAGTCGATGAGAAAATCAATCCATAATTTGTTTCAGAATTTTATAGTCTTCTCAACTTAACCACTGATCCTAATGGTGAAATCTATGTTAACTTCACCATTCAAAAGCAAATGATTTCATACACTCTTCCCGTGTTCAGTGAAGCTCTTGGCGTTCCCTTTGAAGGGCAATGCACATTCACTCATGAATGGAGCCTTGATGCTCTTGCTAGGAGCTCTCCTTCATATGGAAAATATGCCACAATTCCTCTATCTCCTGAAGAAATAAGATCCATTGTTGAAAATGATAGATATCAACCTGAATATCGAGTACACCAAGGGGCTCTTATTCCCGTCAGAGATAATCAAATCCTGACTAAGGAAATTTTTGATCACATGAAACCCATGACTGAAATTATTCGCGAGAATGTTTTTTGTCTTGGAGGAAACTGTGATTACGTCCCTGCTTGTCTTAGTCACATTCTCTACTGTGTCGCCCTTACTATCCCCTATAATCTTGCATATTATATGTCCAAGAAAATGGAGTTTTCGCATAGCAAACCTACTATGGTCTTACCATACGGTATGCTCTTAACCCGCCTTTTCCGTCATGTCATGCATCACTACCCTGTTCTCAACAATGTTGAATATCCTTTAGTTGACCTTGTCATGTTTCCTCTAACCGTAAATCTAGAACGTAGGACTAGGTCTGATTATGGGTCAAGAAGGTCGGTAGGACCAGAACTTAGGTCTAGGACAAACTATGGGTCAAGAAGGTCGGTAGGTTCAAGTTCCTTCACTCATAGGCCATCATCTAATCCTAACGATGACGATGTTGTGTTCCATGATGAAGGAATTTCTCATGAAGTACCCCATCTCCAGTCACCTATGTCAACTCTCTACCATCTGGGTATCCACAAGTCTTTCATGATCTTCCTCCTGAGGATCAGAACCTTGACAAATTTTCTGAACGCCAAACCTAAATAATGAAAATGCAACATCATTTAAGGGATGAAAGTCGAGGTGCTTGGAAGTCAATTGGAAAAGGCTTACGAAAGTTGCTGGGGAAGAAAAAGTAGAGACCTATCATAATATATCATTTATTTGTGGAGAACATCTTTATCATGTATTTGTATAACTGGTATTTTGCTCTTTAACTGTTTGCTGGTGTCACTAGGTGATCATTTCATTACTTCATCATCTGATAAGTACTTTGTATCAATTTTTGGCTTGATATAATTACATGTTATATGCCTACTTGTTAAACTAGTACTTTAGATAGGTTTACAATGGTAGATGTGGATATGTATTTCACTAGATTCGTCTGAAGTTGTCATTTTGCTAAAAAGGAAAAACTGAGCTGAAACTTGAGATCTTACTGCCGGCGGTCCCTTATCAAAGTGACAGTCCCTTAACAATAAAAGACCGTCCAACACTTAAGGGACTGTCAGCCTCTGATCACGGGTTCCTGCACTATTTCTCATTTCTTGCAAACCTGATCACCTATTGCATGATTTTCATCACCATTCCTTATATTAGCAAAATATTTGTATGTGCTTATAATCTCCTAATGCATGCTTTACCCATTCTATAATCCCTCTTGGTTATTTAAACACGCATGCATCACACTAATCTTCATCACCTACATCCTCATCTTCCACAATGAAGTCTCCTTCAACATCATTATCCCTACCAAACAAAAGACCTAAACTCAACCTTGCACCACCACAAAGAAACCTTATTGAACTCACTCGTGATAACCCATCTTCTCAAGCACTAAATGCACCTATTGAAACACCCATCTTCCTATGCGTACTAATACATCCTTTACTACCCCAACCGGATATGCGACACTTCCATCCGCAAGACCTATGATTACTTCCGTTTCATCTAATTTACCTGGCTTAAGAGTGGTGTAAAGGGATAACGAAAGCTGATTTAGGCTTGACCCAAGATCGACTAATGTGTCAAAAGCCTCAAAGTTTCCAATCTTGCAAGGTAGAAAAAATATGCCCGGATCATCTAATTTCTTAGGTAGCTTGAACGAAGGCGGTCCCATTTTTACCCAACTTAAGTTTCTTCTCATATTTTTCTAAAAGGGCATTGTAGTAGGGAGCTCGAGCTAAGACATCAATAACCAGACGTTCAAGGTGGAGATCCTTGAATTCATCGTCAAGGTTTTGAATAGGAGGCATTTCAATTACTTTGTTGACCTACTTTTTATTGGTGGTTTCATCTTGTTGGTCGTTTTTAAGAACTTGAGTTTGCTTGAAACACGTGCTCATAGCATTGATCGAATAGTATTGTGGGCTAGAACTAGGAGACGAAACCGAAGAGATGGCATTGACGTTTAGTTTCAGGTTCTTGACCGTGTCGCTTGGGAGTTGTAGGATACTCATTAAGTCACAAACATGTAAGCCATAGTGGTATGTGGCATTGAGATTTAGAAGAGGAGGAAGAAGAAAGTTGGAACCTTTAGAGAATGAGATAAAATAGAGAATATTAGATTGATAGTAATGAAAGGTCCAACCCTCTCCCTTGGTGCGGGAGGGTATTTATACAAAGAAATAAAAACGCCCACACCCGGGCTGTGGATCAGGCATACAGTGGGTAAAGACCCGTCCTTCTTCCACGATGTTACTTAAACTAAAACTAACTAAATAATAAACTAACTACGAGCTATCCTAATGCTATTACATCATTTAGGTGACCAAGTATTTTATAGGAATAATTGTATTCCTAACAATCTCCCCCTAAGCGAGGTCACCTTTAGAAATTAAGCTCTTTGATCTTCAAGCATTCTTTAGACTTTGTAGCTCGTAGGTTCTGATTCTTCAATTTAGACTCACTTTGTACATCAAGCAATGATCTTGTGATTTTGAGTTCCTTTGGAATGTGTGATCTTTGAGCTTCTTTGAGATCATCCTTAGTCATATTGCCTGCATTTGATGTAGTGACATTAGGACCGTCATGCTCACACCCTTCTGTATTAGGAGACTTTTCATCAGAGTTGCGAAAACGTTGTTGGTAGTCTCTTTAACTTTCATGATCATCATTGATAGTGAGTAGGATGTATGAGCATGAGGTATGGATTGACACGATTCAGCTGGAATTAGGAACCATCAACGCCATCTTTATATGTGGCCCTGAAATAAAACAGTTAGCAATAAAGATAGAGAACGAATATGGCTTTGTCATTCGTTTTGCGAGGACATACTACCCTCCGGTTTTGTGAAAACCGACCTGTGATCAGGTAGAGTCTCTGTTAAAGAAGACTCTCCTTGAAAGGAATTTCCAGCTTGTAGTAATGAATCTTCCAAAGAATCCACTTAGGAATCTTCATACTAAGCATGTTCTCATACCGGAACGTCTCAAAGCAGACAGCACGATAGAGTGAATCGGTGAATTGATATTCATGGATTGATGAGAAATAGATTTATAGAAATCACTCGCGTGTCACTTAATAAACATTTTTGAGACACGACGAGAGTTTTTTTACATTGAATCACATTTCCATAAAAAATACTTTTGTTTGAAAGATTGTACACAATCAATGTGCTCAAAAATGAGTTGGTGAGCACACTGAAAGGTTTTTGCAAAAAGTATCCGTCAATCCATATCCTGGAACAAGTTTGATTCAATGTTTAATCGCACCATCGTTGCTTTCCAGTTGTCGCTTGATCATTGATCCAAGATGGATCTCACATGTCACCTATCAGGAGGTTGAGTGATGTTCACTCTAGAAGGATTTCCGTCTTCATTGTGAATATTTTCATATCACTCAGATGTTCTGGCAATATCACAAATATATAGCGTCACTGGGTCCATGACGTCTTGTCTTCAATACCAGTGTTACCTTAGTAACCACTAGTAGCATATGAAGTTGAACCCGGTTTCTGCCCTAAGGTTGAAAATTTGGAGGGCTATTTCTTTTAACCCTTTTAACATTTCATTTCTTTTTCATTCTTAAACCCCTTCAGTGCTTACCGAGACTTCATCACTAGAAACCTTGTTGGGTTTGTTCCAGTCCTAGCTCTATCTCAGTCCGCACTCTTCCCTTTCTCACTTTTCTCCTTTTTTCAGTCATTCCTAAGGACTTCTAATCTATCTATGGATTGTCCCTGGGAAGATCCTTCTGGTTCTGGTGGATCATGGGAACTCATACCTAACCTTAACCATCCTTATAACTCCATGCATAAAGATAAATGGTCGGTCTTAGATATTTTTCCACAAACGCCTTTTGGTCCCCCTCAATATGTGCATCGATATTCAAAAGAGTTTAGCACATATGTGGGAGCATATTATTGAGTTCAAACGATCACATTTGATTATCAGATTTCATATTTAAATCACATTCTCTCCCCCGATCAAAAATTTCAAATCTTTTGAGATTTTGGATCCCAATTGATTTAAATAAGTTAGAAAAGGTTTGGGAGAGAAATGCGGTCAGTTTTAATATTTTCTGATAAAAGAAACCTTTTCCTGCTCCCCCTCAATCTGTGAGGGAGGTTGTTATGTGTCAGAATTGATGATTTTATAAAAGATTTGAAGTTTTAGCGAAGAACTCTTTGAAAAGTTATCATACTGACACATAACCATCACAAGTTATATTATTGCTTATTATGTACAAAGTGGAGAGTTTTGATGATGCATAATTTTTTTGAGAAATCACTCTCCCCCTCAATCAATGACGGATGTTAAAACTGAAATAATTGACGTCATTTATTGAGTGAAATTTTTTTATCAAAATGTAGATTCAGTTTGATTTTCAACCAAAATTTCATGGTACCACCAAGTTTTGCACGAATACTTTCCGGAAAAATCATAGACGGGAAAGTATTGGTGATAAAAAGAAGATTTCTCTTCTTATACAAGAAATGATGCACTGAGGCGTACATCAGGTCGAGGGTGCATGAGTGTAAAGTAATTCACGCTCGGATGAACGGCACCCTTTGATAGGAACAACCATATTTTTGGCGACGTGTTTTCCTCATTTTGAAAACCGGGTTGCTGTCTGAAGTAATAGCAAGCCATGATTTTAAGTCCGGGTTACAGCCTGAAATGACTGCAAGCCATAATTCTAAGAATGTTTTGAGAAATGACATGTTTTAGAAAAAAACTTTATTTGAAACCGAAAAACTCTTGCTCAAGCATATGTATGATTCCGTGTCATTATTGAATTACATTTCTAGAAACGTACATAATATTGATTACACAAGAGACATGTCGTGAATGTTTTTGGATTTTTATGATTTTTCAGATTTTTATGGTTTTTATAGGTTTTATATTTTTCGATTTTCTTTTTGTCATGAGCTATGTACAAAGGATATGTGAAATCAATCCTTCACTCCTCATTCTCTTCTTTGAGAGACTTAAGAGTTTTTGGAGTGAGGCTCTTCATCCCAAGTCGCGGAAGAATGAACTGGAATCTTTCACGAGAGAGAGAGCCTTAGTAAAGATATCAGCCAGCTGAAACTCTGTCCTCACAAAGTAGAGTTCCACTATCCTTTTGTCCACTTGTTTTCTGATGAAGTGATGACGAATATCAATATGCTTAGCTCTAGAGTGCTGGACATTGTTTCCACACAAAGCAATGGCACTTTTGTTATCACAATACATTGGGATTTTGTTGAAGGCATACCCATAATTTGATAGTTGAGATCTCATCCACAAAATTTGAGCACAGCACGATGACATGGCAATGTATTCAGCCTCTGTGGATGATATCGAAGTGCACATTTGGTTTTTAGATGACCAGCTTACAAGTTTCTCACCCAAGAATTGAGCACCTCCTGATGTACTTTTGCGAGTATCTTGACACCCCGCATGGTCAGCATCTGAGTAAGCCGTAAGAGCCATTGCATTGTCCTTAGGGTACCAATGACCTATGTGAATTGTCCCTTGAAGATACCTAAATATTCTCTTGACTGCTTCCAAGTGCTTTTTGGTAGGCTTGGATTGATATCGGGCACACATGCATACTGTGAATAGAAGGTCTGGCCTACTTGCTGTGAGGTACATGAGAGATCCAATCATGCTTCTGTATTTGGTATGATCAACAGATAAGCCTGCTGAGTCGTCATCAAGTTTAGATCTTTCAACCATGGGTGTGTCAACAGTGTCACTTGAATCAAAACCAAACTTCTTTGGGATGTCACTAGCATATTTGGATTGATTAATGAAGATGCCGCTTGGGTTTTGTGAGATTTGTAACCCCAAGAAGAAAGACAATTGTCCCATCATAAACATTTGAAACTTGGAACTCATTTCCTTTGCAAATCGATCACATTCACTGGTACAAAAAGTTGTATTGGTCACGCCAAAAATGTGTGATGATATGCCTATAGTCACACACGTTTTTTTCGTTGTGTGTCACCATAGGTCTCGCCACCGTAGGTGGCATATGGTCACATTATTGAGTTCGTGGCCTTTTCCTTCGAAAAAGAGTGACCAAAACTCTGATTATGTGTGACAAATTAGGCACAAGTTTTGTTGGATTAATCATTATCAGTGACCGTAAACACTTTATAGTCACGCAAATTTGTTTTGAGAGTAAGTATTTTTCAACCTTTGGCCACATAAATATATAATATATGTGACATTTGAGATGATATATTCAAATAAATGTGTATTTTGTGTGACTATTTCCCGTCTTGTGGCCACATGAATATACAACAAATGTGACATTTGTGATGATTTAGTCACACAATGGGTGTTGTTTTTTTGGAGTTAGTCACATACAATTTAACACAAAGTGGCCAAAAGTGTTAATAAGTGTGATCATATGCTGTTTAAAGTGAAGAAATGTGTATTTTGTGTGACTATTGATCATCCAATGGCCACGTGAATTTTATGTTTGTGTGGCCTTTTGTAATATTTAGTCACACAAAGCATGGTTGTTTTGGGTATTTAGTCACATACCATTAAGCAAACAGTGGCCAAAAGTGTTAATAAGTGTGACCATATGTTGTTTAAAGTGAAGAAATGCGTATTTTGTGTGACTATTGATCATCCAATGGCCGCATGAATTTTATGTTTGTGTGGCCTTTTGTAATATTTAGTCACACAAAGTATGTTTGTTTTGGGTATTTAGTCACATACCATTAAGCAAACAGTGGCCAAAAGTGTAAATAAGTGTGACCATATGTTGTTTAAAGTGAAGAAATGTGTATTTTGTATGACTATTGATCATCCAATGGCCACATGAATTTTATGTTTGTGTGGCCTTTTGTAATATTTAGTCACACAAAGCATGTTTGTTTTGGGTATCTAGTCACATACCATTAAGCAAACAGTGGCCAAAAATGTTAATAAGTGTGACCATATGCTGTTTAAAGTGAAGAAATGTGTATTTTGTGTGACTATTGATTATCCAATGGCTACGTGAATTTTATGTTTGTGTGGCCTTTTGTAATATTTAGTCACACAAAGCATGTTTGTTTTGGGTATTTAGTCACATACCATTTAGGAAACAGTGGCCAAAAGTGTTAATAAATGTGGCCGTATGCTGTTTAAAGTGAAGAAATGTGTATTTTGTGTGACTATAGATCATCCAATGGCCACATGAATTTTATGTTTGTGTGGCTTTCTTTAATATTTAGTCACAAAACGAATAAAGCAAATAGTAACCAAAAGTGTTAATAAGTGTGACTATATGCATCTTTTAGTCACATTTAAAAAATCAATATATATCAAAACAATTCGAATATATATCAAAACAAATTCAAATACAATAAAACTGGAATGTATATAAATGAACAAAATATAAAATTGGACATCCTTTTATACACCAAGGAGTCCTAGTCGGCTTACAATAGTTTCTCAAGTATCTATAATATTTTCCATAAGCAAGTAGCAACTTCGAGCGGTCTTAATCTCTGAGCAGTACCAACTTTAACTAGCAGTAGTAACTTTTGTACTAGCAGTAGTAAATACTTGGCACATTTTCTTTGAAGGTCATGAGCTGCACTAAATCCATCTAAGCAATATTAGCACAAACATGATCAGCAGTAATTCAAACAACATCATGAAGACTTTTAATCCAAAACAATGAACATAATAATAAAATTTGCAGTTAAACTTACAAGTTTTTCTCCCATTGATCTAATCTCATTATCTGGATATAAAAGCCTTGAAAATGTAGGCTGTTGCATATCAACACATCAGGATGAGAGCAGAACTAGAACATGTCAAAGCTCACAACATAACAGAACTAGATGAGCCACTGGTTCAACTATCTGCACAAACATGATAGGAGAGTTAATACTAGTACCACGTTAGTACTGCTGGAGCAGAGTTATTACTGCTAGTGTATATATATATATATATATATATATATATATATATATATATATATATATATATATATATATAAAACAGAATGTATATAAATGAAGCAAATATATATAAAATTTTATTTCGAATTCAATAAAAATCGAATGTATATAAATAAAGCAAATATATATATAAAATTGTAATGTCGTATATAATCAATTTCTCAACTATCATAAGTTAAAACCTGTTGACTCTTCGCCGCCTTAGCTTGCTTTTGCAAGGTTTCACTAGAGACCAAATGTTTTCGCTTCGTTGGTACTAATTTTAGTCCAGTATTTTGTTCACTAATTGTAGGACCTTAGATCTATCTTTATCACCTAAGAATATAATGTTAGAGAGAGATGGAAGAGCTAGAGAGAGAAAGTAGAGAGAGAGAGAGGTGGAGAGCACTATGTGAAATGAAACATTGATTAGCATGAACTCCCACCCTTCCTAACAAGCTTAGGAGGGTATTTATAGTCTTTACATTAGGCCACCATTGGCTTTCTCTTGGGCCTTCTTTTGGGTCAAGCCATTTAGGCTTTTACATAACCTTAATAGACTAGCATTTACTAACTATTGCATGAATATATTTAACTAACTATTTGACTCAATAATGATCGTCACTTTTAATCCTAACAATCTCTCCCTAAGGGACGACCATTGAGATCTCTCTTTGATTACATAAATGATCAACACTTCTAATGCTAACAATCTCCCCCTAAGGGTGATCATTGAGATCTCTCTTTTGTGACCTTGATCTTTGATCTTTGAAGCTTGTTCTCTTTGAACTTTGAGTCTTGTTGTGTAATAGTTTTGTTGGTTCCTTTGTTCCAATCATGCTTTGTGATCTTTCTTACCTTTGATCAACATCTTTACTCTGTTGTTTTTACGTCTTTTCCAACATGCTCATACTTTGTTTGACATTGAATCTTTGTGAAGTTCTCTTTTCTATGACTTTAATCTTTGTTTCTTTAGTTTGTAGATTCTTTGACTTTGACTTATAAACGTTCTGAACTTTGGTTTGCTTAGATCTTTGAAGAGAGCTTTGCAGGGTATGAGCATGTGGATCTTTGAGTGATGGTAACGATCTTTCTCCAAGGAACATTCATGAGTACCTGCATAAAACAGTTAGCAATAAAGTATCCGGTACTTACAGGTTCGGAATTAGAGATCGTCAACAGCATAGTGTGAAGACTCCTTCTAACCCTTACCAAGGCCGTTCCTGAATCAGATACCCCTGAAAGGGCTTACTAGATCCACCGAAGTACATCAATGAGTTGCTGGAGATCACCCCACAACTGTAGACCGTTTGAGACAAAGTAACCATCATGATAGATAAGGCAAGATCCGTAGATCTCATAAATGATAGATTTTAGTGATTTCGAATTTTCCTTCCAAAAATATTTTGAAAATTTTCTCTCCCAAAATTTGAAAATCACTATGAAAGGCACTTCTAAGGTTACCAGAAAAATTTGAGTTATAAAAATTTTTACGCCAAATTTTACCGAAAAAATTTGAATTTTCGCCTAAAAATTTGAATTTCGGGTCAAAATTTTCAACGTTATACCAAAATTTGAATCTCGCGTAAAAATTGAACGTTTAGTCTCCTGTAAAAAATAAATTTTACTCAAATTTTCCCGCCAAGGTTTATAACTCGGTAAGGTTTATAACTCGGTGAAGCTTCTAACTAGGTAAGTGTTGTCTAACTCGAAACAGCTCTAACTCGGTAAATGTTTCTAACTCGATAACCCAATGAAATTTTGGCAGCGTTTCATTTAGGTAAACACAAGAGAAATCCTTACTCGATGCACGATAAGGTATAAAGGCTAACTCGCCAAATTGTAACTCGACAGAAGACTATTTTAACTCGGAATAAATATTTTAACTCGATAAAATTTTACAAACTCGATAAAAAAAATTTCAAACTCGATGAAAAAAAAATTTCTAACTCGAATTTTTTTTTCAAACTCGATAAAATTTTTTTAAACTCGATTAAAAAAAAAGTTTTCAAACTCGATGAAATTTTTTTTTCAAACTCGATAAAATTTTGTCAAACTCGACAAAACGCTGACGAACAGTAACCGATCCGAGATTTCTCACCCAAAAACACGATTTTTCACCCAAAAACTATCTAAAATAACCTAAAATCATCTCTTGGCTCTTGATACCACTTGTAGGACCTTTGATCTATCTTTATCACCTAAGAATATGATATTAGAGAGAGATGGAAGAGCTAGAGAGAGAAAGTAGAGAGAGAGAGAGGTGGAGAGCACTATGTGAAATGAAACATTGATTAGCATGAACTCCCACCCTTCCTAACAAGCTTAGAAGGGTATTTATAGTCTTTACATTAGGCCACCATGGGCTTTCTCTTGGGCCTTCTTTTGGGCCAAGCCATTTAGGCTTTTACATAACCTTAATAGACTAGCATTTACTAACTATTACATGAATATATTTAACTAACTATTTGACTCAATAATGATCGTCACTTTTAATCCTAACACTAATATTTGGTATCAAAGTTGGTGGTGTAACCTGTAGAACCGGTTTGTCGTGGCTTAAACGTTTTCATATGTCCGATAGTTTTAACAGGTTCCTATATGTATATATAAAACACATTACATTAGTCATGTATGTAAAACTAAAAAAATCAAAGGTGGATGTTTTATTACTTACTACTATTTCCATTACTGGTACGTTTTCCAAAGTTTCAATGGCCATTGGAGTGGTCACCTGCAATATAAATTAAAAAATACAATGGTGTTATCATTAGAAAATGAAATTGTTAACAACATAAAAAATGGCTTACATCTGAGTCTAATGGCAGTTTATTTCTGCAAAAAAAAATATGGGAAATGTAAGAAACCAAGGCACTAATAACGTTACATAATATAAGATCTGCCAACCATGAAATAGTAAAAATATACATGGGTTGGCTTTGGTGACTGAGATGGAGCATACCCACGCCTCGAAAATGAAGTGTGCCAGAAAATCCAGCTGAGGGAATTTTTAGCTAGGCATCCCATGTATCATCCTCACTCGTGAAAATAGCATGTAGCCCCTGCAAGAAACAAGTAACGTGATTAACGCTAATATACAATTGGTTGCAATTTTCTGCAGTGCCAAACGTGAAACGAATAAATGTCAAACACATTACCAAGCAAGCAAATCACTAACATTTGGTACAAATGAAACAGTTTCACAAAAAGTAACCATAATTGAGTTAATTTCCTATATAACAGATGTTATGTTAATCTTTTAATAGATAACTTACGCAACTGTGATAAGCAAACTCCAACTATTCAGCAACATCTTCCCGGAGTGGAAACCAAGTAAGACTCCCTTTACGAGCAAAACAGTGACCTCTTAGAACACGTCGATTGTCTCCATTCCAATAAACAGGAAAACTATGTCGTCTTAATAAATCTACCTGCAATGATTACCACCACACAAATTTATAATCAAAAACATGTTTTAGGCTAGTTTTAATCCACGAAAATCAATATAAATCGTTTTATATTCGATTACACATTCAAGAAAATATAAATTAAATATGTTTTTGAGCATACCCTTGAATGAAGTAGGATAGGTGAGATGAGGGTGATGGTGGCTTGACTGTGATGGTGGTGGATGTGGTGGTTATCTCGAACCAAACAACCGAAGCAAACAAAATCTCCCATACAGTTCCCTTGTCTGGATGACGGTGACGGCGTGGAGGAGCGATGGTTGGTGGAACGACGGCAAGATAAAGCGGTGAAGTGTGGCGGTGGTGTGTGTGTCGGTTCTAGAGAGAAGGAGAAGAGATGAATAATAGAGAGAAGATATATCTGCTGACTAGTGTTAATTAGTGTTTTGATTTTGGGTGAAAAAGGGGCGGGATCTTGGGCTAGTGATTGACATTTTGGGGAAAAAGGGGCGGGATATATCTTGATAGATTGAAATTTTAGGGAAAAAGGTGAGCTCCAAATGTTTTATGAGTTGAGCTCAACCTTATGTAAGTTGGATTACGGTTATTGTTGAGTTCCCGAGCTTGTAAATGACATAATATATATATATATATATATATATATATATATATATATATATATATATATATATATATATATATATATATATATATATATATGTAAATGTACTAAGTGTAAATAGTTATTTATGAATGCATCAAGCTTTTCGAGCTGAATTCGAACCGCATTCAATTGTTAGGTTATATTTCAATTTTAATTTGTGTAAGAAAACGCATCTTTACAGATAAATCGAGCTTTTCGAGTAAAGCTCAAGCCGAGTTTAAACTTTCTCGATCCCGGATAACATGATCGAGAGGGTGATGGAGGCTTGACTGTGACGGTGGTAGATGTGGTGGTTATCTCGAACCAAACAATGTACCGAAGCAAAAAAACTCACACCCATTGCCTCCCTTGTCTTGATGATGGTGATGGCGTGGAAGAGCGATGGTTGGTGGAACTACGGTGAGATACGGCGGTGGTGTGTGAGTCGGTTCTAGAGAGAAGGAGAAGAGATGAATAATAGAGAGAAGATATATCTGACTAGTGTTAATTTGTGTTTTGATTTTGGGTGAAAAAAGGGCGGGATCTTGGGCCAGAGATTGAAATTTTGGGGAAAAAATGGGCGGAAGATATCTTGAGCCACAGATTGAAATTTTGGGGAAAAAGGTGAGCTCCAAATGTTTTATGAGTTGAGCTCAACCTTATGTAAGTTGCATTCGAGTTATTGTTGAGTTCTCGAGCTTCTAATTGATATAATATAAGGTTTTTTTTTCTTTTTTTTCTTTTTTTTTTTTTTTTACTTTTTTTTAAAAAAATGTAAGTGTACTAAGTATAAATAGTTATTTATGATGCATCAAGCTTTTCGAGCTGAATTCGAACCGAATTCAATTGTTAGGTTATATTTTAATTTGAATTTGTGTAAGAAAAGACATCTTTACAGATAAATCGAGCTTTTTGAGTCAAGCTCAAGCCGAGTTCAAAATTTCTCGATCCCGGATAACATGATCGAGAGAGTGATGGAGGCTTGACAGTGATATGATGGTGGTACTGATGTGGTGGTTATCTCGAACCAAACAACGTACCGAAGGAAACAAACTCACACCCATTTCTTCCCTTGTCTTGATGACGGTGATGGCATGGAGGAGCGGTGGTTGGTAGAACGAGGGCGAGATACGGCGGTGAAGTGTGGCGGTGGTGTGTGAGTCGGTTCTAGAGAGAAGGAGAAGAGATGAATAATAGAGAGAAGATATATTTGACTAGTGTTAATTTGTGTTTTGATTTTGGGTGAAAAAGGGGCGGGATCTTGGGCCAGAGATTGAAATTTTGGGGAAAAAAGGGGCGGGATATATCTTGAGCCACAGATTGAAATTTTGGCGAAAAAGGTGAGCTCCAAATGTTTTATGAGTTGAGCTCTAGCTTATGTAAGTTGGATTTGAGTTTTTGTTTTTTATTTTTAAATATGTAAGTGTACTAAGTGTAAATAGTTACTGTATTTATGAATGCATCAAGCTTTTTGAGCTGAAGTTGAACCGAATTCAATTCTTAAGTTATATTTCAATTTTAATTTGTTTAAGAAAACACATCTTTACAAATAAATAGACCTTTTTGAGTCAAGCTCAAGCCGAGTTCAAACTTTCTCGATCCCGAATAACATGATCGAGAGGGTGATGGTGGCTTGCTTCATAGTGTCTGTGATAAACGGTATACTTATTAGTTTTAAAACTTTTACTACTTTTTGCTTTTAGTTTTTATACTTGTAATAATTAACTTATATTTTAAACTTATAATATATACAAAGAGTATCAAACACACTTCACTTTTAAACTTATAATATACAGTATGCAAAGCTTATCTAATACGCTTCACACACTTCCACATAATCCTCTCTTTTTCTCTCACAATTATAAAACTCACTCTGTTACAATTGACCAAGTAAACGGATCTAGGGTTTTGATCATTTATTCTCAGTTTTGTCTTACATTTGTTAGAGACTTGTTACTCTATGTATTAGATTTATGTTGTGTTGTTTTTGCGAATAATTAGAGCAAAAGAGATATTAAGGTGTGTTTGGATTAGCTTATTTTGTGTGGTTATCGGCTAATTCAGTTTTGGGAAAGTTAATAAGCTCACTGATTGTTGGCTTATTAGCTTATATACTTAAAATAACATAGGCTTATTGGCATCCCCAAATCTCAAAAAGCTGATAAAATCATAAATTAATATAATCCAAATACCCCCTTAGAGCTATTTATTCTTAGGCTTAGGTTGACTATCTGTTATAAGAAGTATGTTGCATTTGTATTGATAGAATAAGGAAGAAAATGCTATGTTGTTTTTGGGAATAATTAGAGCAAAAGAGATATTAAGGTTTGCTTGGATTAGCTTATTTTATCTTAGGCTTAGGTTGACTATCTGGTATAAGAATTATGTTGCATTTGTTTTGAGAGAATAAGGAAGAAAAGTGGCGGATGTGTGTGTGAATATTTAGGCTAAAACACCCTAGTATCAAAGATGGAAGAAGTATCAATGATGGATGAATAGACACCACTTTCAAGTATGAACATAAACTTGTTTTGGTGTTGTTCATCCATTGTTGATTCATCTTTGCTCTTTGTCTTCGTATTCCAGCATGTTGGTAGGTTATGTTGTTGTTGGATAGGGTAGAAAGGATGGTAGTTCATTGCATTGTTAATATAAATTTAATATGATTTCATTCATGCATGATTAGCTCTCTAATGTCATAGAATCTACATAATTAATATGTATGTTTGTCACATCTAAGGGAGTAATATAAATGATAGTAAGAATCTGTTTTCTAATAACTTAAAGCTAAATAATTAGGGCATATCTATCTAGCGTTGTAGATGGTTCCGTTGCTTAATTTGGAAAACGTCTACTACCGCATGTGTGGTTAATCTTGATCACAAGCTTTGGCTCTTTCAATAATGTACCTTGATTAAAACTTTTGTGCCGACAATGAAGATACATTCTTGAAAGTGCCAAAGCTTGTGATCAGGATCAACCACACAAACGGTAGTAGACGGTGTCCAAAAAGCAAAGCAATGGAACCATTCTGCAACGTTAGATAGATCTGGCTTGATCATTGAGACGTCTTCAATGCGATGATGATATAGTGTGTATTGTTCATGACAGGCCACACTCCTTCATTATCGCATTCAAGATGAGTGATGTTACTTAGACTCTATTCTTTACTCAACATTTTTATGATCTAAATGAGTCTGGAATTTCAACATACCTTTCCCTTCTAAGCTCCCATACAGTTCCTTTTGTTTTTTCGACAATCTAGCAATGCGGCTGGTGCAGTGCTTTGCTCAAATGGAGTTGAAACGACAAAAGGAGCTGTAGGGGGAACTTAGAAGGGTTACGTATGTTGGTTTATTGCATTCCATTCTTTTTTATGATCTAAAACCAACCGTCTACCAAGTAATGTGGCGATTGGAGTTCCAAGAACAAAGGTTGTTTCAAACACACCTTGAATTGCAACATTATCTTTTATTTCATTTACACTATATATTTTTTTAATTTTAATATATTTTTTATTTTTTTTAGAAATCATTAACATTGACAGCAGTGACTCAAGTTCATTTCACATATTAAGCAGTTCTGAAGGTCCTCAAAATACATGGGCAGACTACTTTCCAAATTGATATTTTGGATCAGGCACAAAAAAGGAAGATGCTAGGAAGGTTAAAACTCCAAAAAAGACTGCTAAAGAGGTTTTTGATGAGAGGATTCAGGTGCTAGGCCTGCCCAATGCTAAGACTTGTGAAGACAAGAGTATAAAACCATGGGAACTAAAAATGCCCAAAGTTTGTTGAAAAGGGAAGGGTAAAAAGAAAATGTATTAGTTGAGTTATGAAGTAATTTGAATAAACCTGTGTAATCCTTTTGTACTACTTTATTTGACTTTATCAATAAACATGTTGTCATTGCCCAATTTCTCATTAATTGTTAGAATATTTTGATTGTTGTGTTCATTAACAAGAACTTGGGATATATTTTGTATTATGTTAATCAAAAGTTTCTGCTGCTAAGAAAACGCTACTACAGCTGGGTTTGTACTGCTAGATATGCGAGTGCAGAGGTCGATTGGTAACATTTACACTTAAGGGTTTAAATCCCCAATCAAATCGATAACTTTTACATTATAGTTTTAAATGATTGTTACAAACATTAAAAAAAAATAATTTGTATTAAAACAGCGAGCAAATCTTTGTAAATTAAAAAAAAAAAAAAAAATCCTATCTAAATTCATTTTTCAACTAACTTAATCTATTTAGGTAATGATTAAATTTATTAAAGTAGATTACAACAACGTCATTTATGTTACAAGGATAAATGTGTACATGGTTAATGGTCAAAGTTCAAATTTTAACCTTCCAAATTCCACAATTAATTTCTGTCGAATTACTAGGCCTATAAAACTTTTACCTTTTTACTGCATTTCATCATTCTCAAACAATTTCTAATTAACACATACTTTCTAATCTGCAAATGGATCAAGCAGGTTTGTGGTTTTTGTTCCTTACACATATTTACCAGTTTTATAAAATCTCTACAAACATCTGTATTTAGATATATGTAACATCATTTTCTTTGGTCCATTTCTAATCGTTTTACTGCTTTATGTTTTACAGCGGCATCATCCACACCACAACATCCTGCGGTTTGGTATATTGCAAAAATGGACCAAATGAGGAAGAAGAAGATAAAGGCTTGTGTTAGGATTAAAAGTGACGATCATTATTGAGTCAAATAGTTAGTTAAATATATTCATGTAATAGTTAGTAAAATGCTAGTTCATTAAGTTTAAGTAAAAGCCTTAATGGCTTGGCCCAAAAGAAGGCCCATGAGAAAGCCCATGGTGGCTTATGTAAAAGTATAAATACCCCTCCTAAGCTTGTTAGGAAGGGTGAGAGTTCATGCTTATTCAAGGTTTTATTTCACATAGTGCTCTCCACCTCTCTCTCTCTCTAGATCTTCTTTCACTCTCTAACATCATATTCATAAGTGATAAAGCTAGATCTAAGGTCCTACAAGTGGTATCAAGAGCCTAGGGATAATATTGGTTGTTCTAGGTTAGATTTGGTCGAAAAAACTAGGATTTAAGGTGATTTTTTCGGATTTCGTTACTGTTAGAAAAATTATTTTCGAGTTTAAAATAAAATATATTTTCGAGTTAGATTTTTTTTTCTGTCGAGTTAGAAAAATATTTTCGAGTTAGAAAAATTATTTTCGAGTTTGAAAATAATTTTTGCGAGTTTGAAATACTTCTGTCGAGTTAGAAACTTAGATTTGGCGGGTTAGGATACTTTTCTATCGAGTTTGGAGTTTTTTTAGCGAGTTTGAAAGTTTCTGCGAGTTAGCACAATTTCTATCGAGTTAGAATAGTTACCGAGTTAAGGTCTCACACTTTCGAGTTAACTTTGGGTTTCAGCGAGTTTGCTTCCATATTGTATCGAGTTAAGTCTCTTATTGGCGAGTTAGCCATTGCCTTATCGTTTATCGAGTAAGGTTATGTGTGGTAACTAACTAGGGGAAACTCTTCCAAAATTATACCAAATTACCGAGTTAGGGACTTACCGAGTTTGAACATCTGAGCTTATCGAGTTTGAAAGTGTCAAGGACTTACCGAGTTTGAACTTCGGAGCTTATCGAGTTTGAGACTTTCTTTGTTACCGAGTTAGCCCACAACAACAATCTTACCGAGTTAGGCAAAAAAAAATTATTTTTTACAGGAGATTAAACGTTCAATTTTTACGCGAGATTCAATGTTTGGTATAACGTTAAAAATTTCGGCCGAAAATTCAAATTTTTAGGCCAAAATTCAAATTTTTTCGATAAATTTTGACGTAAAAATTTTCAAAACTCAAAATTTTCTGGTATCCTTAGAAGTGCCTTTCATCGTGATTTTCAAATTTTGGGAGAGAAAATTTTCAAAAATATTTTTGGTGGGAAAATTCGAAATCACTAAAATTTATCATTTACGCTTTCAAACTTCGCCAAAAACACCTAATCTTCAAACAACAACCTTTGTTATCTTAAAAGATCCTAAGATCAACTTTATCACACATCGTTTAAACAATGGAAATGAAAATGCAAATTCAAGAGAGAGATTCAAAGAAAGTGTTTACAGTGTTCAAGTCATATGTAGAGAAGGTCATCAATATTTATGGTTTAGAAATAAGGTTCGATGCGACATTTGAATACTACGTTAGAGTCTAATTTCATCATTTCCAAGAAGAACTCATCCAAAACCTGAATCAACTTGAAAAGCTACTTAATGAAGAAGAACTTCATACGCATAACTACAAAGAATCTCTTAAAGTCATCCAAACTCAGTTTCAGAGAATATTTAACCCTTGGATAATGAACCAGACAGAGTTTATCGATGCATTTTATAAAAAAAATTGGGTAAGCTATTCGACCTTCAGAACTCAATGCATAAATCAAATGGATGAACTCGAAAAGATACTTGATGCTG
Source organism: Artemisia argyi (assembly GCA_030686995.1). NCBI lineage: Eukaryota > Viridiplantae > Streptophyta > Magnoliopsida > Asterales > Asteraceae > Artemisia > Artemisia argyi. The sequence goes on from CM060703.1 coordinate 90,264,934, forward strand.
AGGAAGCTGAGTTAAATGAAATTGAGAAGCTGAAATGGGAAAGAGAGCAGATTGTAAAAGAAATGCAGTTTAAAGAAAGAGAGCTAATTGAAAGAGAGATGCAGTTAAAGGAAACAGAGGTGATTGAAAAAGTGACAGAGAAAGATTTTCAAATAGAAGAGGAAACTGTCAACGAGGGTGATGCATCAGATGATAGTTTGGTTTTCACGGGAAGTGATTCATCTTCAGAATAGCAGGTTGAAAGAAGCAGTCCTAGCTATGATTCAGATACTGATGGTACACAAAAGAATGAAGCTGTTTGAGACACCGAAGATGATCATATCTGACCTTCATCAGACATAGAGATATTGGCTACGGTACAACATTCACATGCTCATGATAATGTTGATATATTTGAGAATATGTTTGTTCATGATCAGACACATCCTGAGCATCCTGAGTCTATTAGTGACACTTATGTGGTGGAACAAAATGATAGTAATATCACTTTTGATACTCCAGATATGGATCCTAATAGAGGTGAGCCTGCCCACGATGGATCTTCTTATGAACAAGATCGTGCCTTATTTGCTTCATTAATCAATAATTTCAAACATGAACTTGAAAAGTGCAAAGAGGACAATCGTAAAGCTAAGCAAACAAATGTCTTATTGACAAAAGAGCTTGAGAGATTTAAAGAAATGGAAAAAGGTTTTCAAAATATAACAAAAAGAAAAACTGAACTCGAATTTGAAAACTCAAACCTTAAATCTCAAGTTCAAAAGTTTGAAATGTATGGAGAGTCTGTCAAACCACTTTTAAAAAGAAATGAAGAACTTGAAGTTGGTTACAGAGAAGCTATTCTTCGTGAAAAATGTTCCATTCAAAATTTGGATACTCAAATGGTTGTTAACAACAGAAAGGTTCAAGCGCTTTTAAAAGAGAACAATGATTTAAAAAGTGAAAATTCAAAGCTTCAGAAAACCACATCAAATTTTGAGATTGTAAAAACAAAACTTGAGAATGAAAACCAAGAGTTTTTGAAACGAACAAACGATCTTGAAAACAAACTTCGAAAATTGGGACAGACTTCTCAGACTATCAACATGCTGCCTACTAAAGATGAGAAGGTTGAGAAACAAACATCTGGGATTGGTTTTGTGAATAATGCTGATGTGAAAAATGAAAAACCTTGTTTTTTAAACAAAGTGCAAAAGTTGACACCTATTTTGTATAACGCTAATGATATGGGAAAAGAATTGTCAGGTGATCTTTTGTTTGAGTCTCAGGATATTTTAAAATCTGAAGAGGAAAAACGTTTGAAAGTAAAACAAACAAAAACCCACTCTCGTACCACGGCTTTGTGTATGGTTGTCTACAATTGACAGATATACCAAAAGAACCTTTCAAAAGAAAAGGCACAAATGTGAAAAGATTTTTCAAAAAAGCTCAACTTGCTACTTATGATGCTAAGTTATGGCAAAATAGAGCAAGGAAACAATTTTGTAGTCTTAAACATCACATTGAGCAAATGTTAAAGGTCATTTGGTTTAAGCAAGAAAACATCACAAACAACGTTTTCTCTAATCCTCTTTCATCAGATGTACGCCTTAAGTTAGAAGTCAAAAAGATTTTGAAAGAGGAAATTGAACCTCGTGTGAAAGATATCAACTTATGTTTTGAGTACTTTGAAAAACATCTTGTAACTGAAATGAGAGAAGATCTAAAGTACATTCACTCTCTTGAAGATGAATTTGATGAATTATGCTTAATTCTGGACATCCAAAAAGAATTTTTCACAAATCAAATAGAGTCGTTCAAGTCAGCATCTGTCAGCCATGAGTATGAGAATGAGAATTTTGAACAAACATCTTCCTTGAAATCTTAAAATCTTTGTCTCAAAAAGAAAATCACCGAGCTTTCAAAAGAAGCAGCTGATGTCAAAGAAGAATTGTCAAAAAGAACAGCTCAGTTTGAGAAACATCTTTCAAAACTCGAAGTACAAAGTATCTCTTTCCAACTTAAACTGCAAGAGAAGAATGAGAAAATGTCTTCTGAAAACTCTTTGACATCAGTGCTTAAAGAAAAAGAAAAGATTTTTGTTGAAAATTGTGATGATACCAATATCAAGTTTGATTTCGACGAACTTGATACAAAAAATCTTGAATTGGAACATACTGTGGCATCATTACAAAAAGAAAATGAGCATTTGAAACAGACTTACAAAAACTTGTTTGATTCAATCAAGCGGTCAAGAGTTCAGAATCAAACTTCAAACAAATCTGACTCTCAGATCACACAAAATCATCTTTTTGAAAAAGAAAAATCTGTGCTTCAAAAGAAAATTGTTGAATTGGAAAAAACAATTGCACAACAAACCGAGGATTTTGGTGATGCCAAAAATGATTTTTCAATCGAAACAGAGAAATATGAAAAATATTTTGCACATCTTGAAAATCAAAATGCTTCTTTGCAAGAACAACTGGCATCATCAGATCATCTTTCTCTTCAAAAAGAATACAATGATTTGAGAACGTCATACAATGCCTTAAAAGCGAAGTTTGATGTTCTTAACCGGTCAAAAGGAAAATCTCAAGTTTCAAACGAGTCTAAACCACAAATAAGTGTTTCGGAGAAGGTTTACATGGGTGAATCTTCCAAACCGTTTTCGAAAAAGGTTTCTCAGTTTACAACCTATTCTTTGCAAAAAGGAAGGAAATTTTCAAAGAGACCTAATTTTTTTGAAACATTTACTCCTCAAAAGGTTTCAAATGCAAGTGCTCATAAAGAAAAGAATCAAGGTTTTCAAACTCCATACTCTCGTTTTACTCCGGTAAAGCCAGTGTGGAAACCAAAGCAAAGCCGTTCAAAACATTTGAAATATTCATACTCTGAAATGCTTCCGCTACAACAAAAGAATGGCTATGCTTTAAAAAATCCTAATTCTGGAAGGTTTCCATTCATCTCAAAAACGAATTTTCGAAATGAAACACCAAGTTTCAACAATGGATGGAAAACTTCTTCTTCAAATTTTAAAACTCCAAGAGAAACACCGAGTTTCTCAAACAAGTTTCAAAAGAAAAAGAGTTTTAAATCACCGTTGATTCCACGAGCTTTATTTCAAAATGAAACACCGGTTTTCAGTCCTCGTTGGAATTCAACTTCTTTGTCTCGGATTGACACAACTTTCAAATGGATTTCAAAATATGGTAAACCCATTGGCGCCGTGCTTAAATGGGTTCCAAAAGTTGTTGTCTAATCTAAAAACATGATGACTTCTTAGTATTTTAACTAAGGACTCGTTCTTCAAAGAAAGGAAAGTGCTTAAATCAAAACAAAGGTTTTACATATTCTTTGAGCACTTATCCTAAAAACATAATGGCTTATGCACACATAATAGTGTATAACCCTCGATTTTCAAAGAAAGGACCCTGTTGTACATTTATGTGCGACAATCCTGAAAGATAAGAAGACTTCTCTCCAAAAATCTTATCAAAGTCTTCTTAATTTTTTTTTGAGCAAAATGCTGAAAAATGTTTCAAAAGGTTTTCAAAACTTTTTAGCTCAAGATATTACTCCCTCAAATCCTTAAAAGCTTAAATTTAATCAAAATGTTCTATTTTTGAGGGGGAGTAATATAAACTTGTTCCAAAAATATCATGCTTAAAGGAATCGAATACAGAATTTACAAACATCCGTTTCTCCCATATGCTATCCAAAAAGAAAAGGTTTTAATCAATTGGTATAAAAAATACCATGGATATGCTATTTTTGAGGGGGAGAAGACGTGATTAAAATGTGATCAATGTGTTTAAGATTGTGGCTGAATCTCGTGAGAGCTCGACTCAGAAATGACCCAAGAATTGACGAAACAACAAATGTTAGTAATCAAAAAGACTTATCCTCGACGGGTAATAACATCAAGTTAGTTACTAGAGCTAGTTGTCACCTAAAAGCTGACAATGGAACTCTTTAACTAGCCACGTAAGCGTGTCTCGAAAAGGATTTGTCTTAGTAGAAATGTACCGTTTCGAGAAACTTTCTGTGAACTTGACCAGGTCGGGTAATAACTTCAAGCTAGTCTAACTAGTGATGTAAGCGTGTCTCGAATCGATCATGTTCATTGAAAGTGGATCTATTCAAAAGTGCAAACTCCTCACGCATGTGCAAATTTCTTAATATTCCATGAGCACATGTGAAGGGGGAGTCCTTCAAATGAAATGCAAAACTCTCGAAGTGTTAACAAAGTATGTTTTTTTATCATAAACACTTTGAGAGATTTTCATAAATGGTTTCATGGAAATTATAGGATAGTCATGGAGTTATAAGGTGATTAAGGTTAGGAAAAACCGTCCTATGATCCGCCAATAGATTAGAATTAGAAGTCCTTAGGTATCATTTGAAAAAAGGAGAAAAGAATGAAAGAAGAAAGAAGGGGTTGAAGAATTAAAAAGAAAAGTTATGAAAAAGGGTGAAAAGAAATAGCCCTCCATATGTTCAACCTTAGGGCAGACACCGGGTTCAATTCATATGCTACAGGTTGTTACTAAGGTGACACCGGTATTGAAGATAAAGACGTCATGGACCCAGTGACGCACTGCACTAAACCTTCTAAGCCACTCAAGTTCTCTCAAAAGAGCTTGTTTCATTCTCACAGGGAACTGGTGTAATCTATCGACTTATCTCTTAGAGATGGTTGATATTGAAGCAGGAGACCCCTCCCTAGTCTCCGCATAGGAAACCAAATTATGCACTTATCGAGTCTAGAGCCATGAGATACGTCAAAAGATCTCTTAGGATACACTTTCCTATGAATACACTTGTGTTCACCAAAAAAGGACCAAGTTGTAAGAGTCTTTATGAAATCTACGGATCTTGCCTTATCTATCATGATGGTTACTATGTCTCAAACGGTCTACAGTTGTGGGGTGATCTCCAGCAACTCACCTGAATCATTGATGTACTTCGGTGGATCTAGTAAGCCCTTTCAGGGGTATCTGATTCAGGAATGGCCTTGGTAAGGGTTAGAAGGAGTCTTCACACTATGCTGTTGACGATCTCTAATTCCGAACCTATAAGTACCGGATACTTTATTGCTAACTGTTTTATGCAGGTACTCATGAATGTTCCTTGGAGAAAGACCGTTACCATCACTCAAAGATCCACATGCTCATACCCTGTAAAGCTCTCTTCAAAGATCTAAGCAAAGCAAAGTTCAGAATGTTTCTAAGTCAAAGTCAAAGAATCTTCAAACTAAACAAACAAATATTAAAGTCAAAGAGAAGAGAACTTCACAAAGATTCAAAGTCAAACAAAGTATGAGCATGTAGGAAAAGACGTAAAGACAACATATTAAAGATGTTGATCAAAGGCAAGAAAGATCACAAAGCATGATTGGAACAAAGGAACTAGCAAAACTATTACACAAGGACTCAAAGTTCAAGAGAACAAGCTTCAAAGATCAAAGATCAAAGTCACAAAAGAGAGATCTTAATGATCGCCCTTAGGGGGAGATTGTTAGCATTAGAAGTGTTGATCATTTATGAAATCAAAGTGAGATCTCAATGATCGTCCCTTAGGGGGAGATTGTTAGGATTAAAAGTGACGATCATTATTGAGTCAAATAGTTAGTTAAATATATTCATGTAATAGTTAGTAAAATGCTAGTTCATTAAGTTTAAGTAAAAGCCTTAATGGCTTGGCCCAAAAGAAGGCCCATGAGAAAGCCCATGGTGGCTTATGTAAAAGTATAAATACCCCTCCTAAGCTTGTTAGGAAGTGTGAGAGTTCATGCTTATTCAAGGTTTTATTTCACATAGTGCTCTCCACCTCTCTCTCTCTACTTTCTCTCTCTAGATCTTCTTTCACTCTCTAACATCATATTCATAAGTGATAAAGCTAGATCTAAGGTCCTACAGCTTGGGAGAAGAATGAAAAGAAGCAAAGGAAGAAGTACAAAGCAAACAAGTTCAAGGCTGCAATAAGAAGAAAGAAGAAAGCTAAATTTGAAGAAGATGAAACTGTCAGCCATGATGATCCTTTGGATCACATTGACTATGACAATCTTCATCTTGCTTATGATCAAGAGAAGGATCATAAGTTTAGCTTTTAGATTGTTTTGTTATTTCTATTGTTATGTTTATTTTTTTATTTATTTAATGCAAGTAATGAACTAAATATGAATCGTTTAATTTTTGTGGCATTTTATATTTATCCCTAGCAGCATTATGTTATGCCAAGCAACATTAAGTTCTGAGTAATTACTAGCATTCACCCAAGCACCGATGTAAATAACAATTATACAGAAAAATTAATGGTAACATAGTGGTTCATATTGAATGATTAAAACATTAAAAATAACATAATAATGATTAATATCATCTTACATCAGGTTAAATTCAATGAAAATTATACATATTATTTTGAATGCCTTTGTAAATATCAACAATGTTTCCACGGATTTCTTCTATTTCTTTATTCATAAGATCAACTTTGTTCTGATGCGCCAGTATGATCTCCTGATGCGCCAGTATGATCTCTTGGTCTTTTTTGTTCTGTTCTTCCAACCGCGTGATTCGTTTGTTGTAAAGTTAAACCAACTGTCGTTCAGTACCATATTGGCCTGCAGAATGGCATTTCTCCCAGCACTCTTAGGTTAGGCTGTGGATTTTATATTTTTCTGGTATTGGAGGAGGAGGAGAAGTATCCCTTGAACGTTTTGTTTTCTTTGAAGGATTTGAAGATGATGAAGCCATTGCATTCCAAACAAAAATTAAATATGTAATGAAAAGATGAAAGAAGTTGGTTGTAATTCCTTTGTATTTATAGGCACACAAGAGTTGAAATGGCACAACGTTTAAGTGTCACAACGGTTTACAATTAAGTATTTACATTTACACCGGTTTACAATAAGTATTTAACAGTTACAACGTTTCCCAAGCAGCATTAAGTTATGCCTAGCAGCATTTAGTTATGCCAAGCAGCATTAAGTTCTGACTTACTAGCATTCACCCAAATTCCAATTCAAACAGTTTGTTAGTCTATAAACAAAGAAAACACAAGCCATAACATATGTATCGAATTGTGACTAAACTTAGATAATGTGTGACAAAATATGACTCTATGATTTAGACACCTAAATAAATACTTCATGTGACCATATATAACAACTTGAATTTAGTCACACAAACACTCAATGTGACTAATATCAAGGTTAATGATAACTGAGTTCACATTTTGCAATAAATAATATTCACATAAATATTTCACAATGTGACTATTTTGAATGTATTAGTCACATATAATACCATTATAATGTGGCAATAAACACAATTTAGATACGCATTTGTGATATGGTGTGACTATTGTAAATCCTATAGTCACATGATCGTGCTTCAATTAAATGTGACTATACACATTAGGATTTGGCAAGCAAACACACACTAAACTTTAGACACACATATTAACTTACGTGACCATATGTATCGAATTATGGTTACACTTAATCATGTATGTCTATGGTCTAGTGTGACCATATATGACATTTGGTCACACTGTTCAAGTGTGTGACATATATTTGTCACTTTTAAATGCATATCGTGACTAATGCTTCAAACTTACTTTTCAGTTGTCACACATTTCAAATTCATATGTGGCTAAATATTCAGCAAAGAATAGCAATCACGTTTAAATAATGTGTGACAAACTTGACTATATAATTTAGCCACATACGTAATTACTTCATGTGACCATGTATTTATTTTGATCACACTCTTCAATTGTGTGACATATATTTGTCACATATGTATATCTGTAGTGTCACTAATGTTTAAAGCTGATTTGTATCTGTCACACGTCCCAAATTAAAAGTGACTAAATGATCGAAAAATATTTACCAGTTACCCTCTAGTCACATAAATACACAAATGTGTAACAATAGAATTCCGAAATGGTCACACAAGTCGGATCAAGTGTGGCTATTTATTTTATTCTGGTACATTTAGTCACGTAAAAATGTTACCGTGTGACCGTTCAAAATCGACCATGTGTGACGAAAGGCCATTTTTGTACTAGTGATTCATTGGAATCAGACGACGCAAAGATAATATCATCTACATAAATTTGAACATGGAGTAGGTTGTTTCCAGTCTTCCTAGTGAACAAGGTAGGATCAACAACACCCTTGGTGAATCGATTTGCCAGGAGAAACTTGGACAGGGTGTCTTACCATGCTCTAGGAGCTTGTTTAAGACCATATAGTGCCTTCTTCAAACGATATACATGATTTGGTCATTCAGGATCCACGAAGCCTTCAGGCTGAGTGACATAGACCACTTCTTTCAATTCTCCATTCAGGAAGGCAGTCTTAACATCCATCTGGTAAACAATCATGTTACTGCTGGCAGCATTGGCAAGGAAGATTCTAATGGCCTCAATACGAGCAACCGGTGAAAATGATTCTTCAAAGTCAATACCCTCTTGTTGACTGTAGCCTTTAGCAACAAGCCGAGCCTTGTTTTTCAATACGTGACCATGCTCATCAAGTTTTACTTTGAAAATCCACTTGAGAGCAATGATCATTGCGCATTCTGGTGGCGGTACTAATTCCCATACATCAAGACGATCAAACTCATGGATTTCTTCTTGAATTGCTGTGAACCAGGATACTTTTGTTAGAGCATCTTTGAAGTCTTTGGGTTTGATTTTAGATAAGATGAAATTGAAGAAGCACCACAAGGCATCTGTGGCAAGTTGTTTTCGGGTGGACACAGGTCGTGAGGGATTTCCTATGATATTGTCAATAGGGTGATCAGTTGTCCATTTTCTGAGATGTTCGTGGGGTTGAGGATAGTGGACCGATATAACAATGTAGGATTCTCTTGAGGATGATGCTTCGTTGGACGGTTCAGGAGCAAACACATTTTCAAATGGTGCATCTTCAGGTGGAGCAAACGGATTAACTTCCCATGAGTTTTCAGATGTCATTCCTTGATGTTCAGAAGATGATTGTATATTTGACTCATTTTGAGAGTTGCTACATTCTGGTGCACCCAGATCTAAAGAGATGGAGATAGATGGACCATTTGTGTCATGAGGGGCAATTACAGCCATAACATTAGGTTCAACAGCTGGCTGTACCGGTTTGTGAGGTAGCTGTGACTTGAAGTACTCATCAAACACAGGGTCAAATAACTTCTTCAATTCTTCACAAGTGGGAGGAACAAAAGGAGTGACATCGTTGGTATTCTGTACAAGTCCTGAACTAATTGGTCTAGGAGATAAAATGTTATGTGAGGGTCCAGAACTGGTGTGTCCTGAAGCCATATGCTCTGTCAGCTCATCAAACGTGACATGGATTGTTTCCATGATTTTTCGGGTTCTTTTGTTGTAGATTCGGTACCCCTTTCGATCTGGCACATAACCAATGAATACCCCAATATCAGCCTTAGCTTTGAGTTTACCTAAGTCTTCACTATCGTTAGTTGGATAGCACAGGGCTCCAAACACCCGAAGAAAGGAGAGATCAAGCTTTTTGAGATGCACCAGCTCATAAGGTGTCTTGTTGTAGAGAGGATGTATTAATGACCGAATTTGAGTATAACATGCAGTAGCAATAGCTTCAGCCCATAGAAATATTGGTCTCTTAGAGAATATCAGCATAGTGCGAGCAACTTCAACTAGTCTGCGATTCCGTCTTTCAACAACTCCATTTTGCTGAGGAGTTCGAGGGATACTCTTTTGATAACTGATTCCGATACTTTCATAAAATTGAGTGAGTTATTGGTTAACAAACTCAGTTCCATTGTCAGTGCGAATGATTCTTACAGTCTGGTTAAGCCTTACTTGCAACTACTTGATGATTTTGATGATGATTTCAGGATTTTCATCCTTGGATCTTAAAAAATTCACCCATGTAAATCTTGAGTAATCATCCACAATAACAAGAATATATCTTTTCCCATTGAAGCTTTGCACTCTCATGGGTCCGCACAGATCCATGTGAAGGGTATGGAGCACTTCAGTGTTGGAGTTGGTGGGTTTTGGTTTGTGAGTATGCTTCTTGCTTTTACCCAATTGACATGCTGAGCAAAGATGGTCTTTTTCATACTTCAATCTGGGCATGCCTCAAACAAGATCTTTGCGAGAAAGTTCATTAATGGTGCCGAAGTTCAAATGATTAAAACGATGGTGCCATAACCATGATTTGCTCTTTGAGGCCTTAGAGAGCAAGCAAATAGGAGAGGACCGCATCATCTCTTTGATAGAGATAGTATACAAATTAGTACCACGACTTCCCTTAAGAAGATCAATTCCATCCAATTCTCTAACAAAACATGTGTGCTTTCTGAAGGCCACTTCGAGATCGGAATCACAAAATTGTCCAACAGAGAATAGATTGTGTCCAAGTCCTTCCACATAGTAAACTCTAGAAATCACGCTGTCACCAAACACATAATCGCCATACCCCATAATAGCTCCAAAGTGGTCGTTTCCGAATCTAACTGTCCCAATAAACTTTTTCACGAAATTTCTGAGCTGAGAACGATCCCCAGTCATATGTTTTGAGCAGCCTGAGTCCGAATACGACAGGAAAATTTGTACGACCTGCATTTGAAACCAGACAGATATGGATAACTGAAAAACATGGATCCCCAAGTGTAACTGGGATCCAATTGGTTAGCACAAGCATACTTAAGAGAGGCAGGATTAGTATCTACAATGGCTTTTTCAGAGGAAACGATACTAGTGGGTGCTACTGACTTAATATCAAGGCATTAAGTCACTAAAGGGAATTTTCTACCAGTTGCCTTCCATTTCTTAACCACTAAAGACTTGGCATCGGGCATATTTGTCAATGGACACTGGCTTCCTAAAGTGAACTTTCTTCCAGTAGGTTTCCACTTATATCCTACATTGGTAAAAACCTTTCTTGTTGCTTTCCAAGTATGGTTTTCCAGTTTATGCGTATTAGCAAACTTAAGTGAGGGTTTGTAAGAAGATTTCAAAAATGACACAACACATTCATCATGATTACTAGAAATTAAGCAACCATTACAAGTCTTACAAATAGCATTAGAATTTGAATTAATTACAGTATGCTTAAAGCAAATACTAGAATCAACACGATTCTTTTCGCACAAATCAATCTTATTGTTCCTAAGGTGGTCTTCTACTTTCTTCCCTTGAGCACTCTTAGCTAGCGAAGTCCTATCATTCCTTGTATTGCCTTTAGGCTTTGACCTGCTAGCTTTAGTGTCATTGCTTACTCTTGTAGAATGGACGATGGGAGCATTATATTGTTGTATAGTTGTTTGGTTTATAGATGGTGATGTGCTATGATCAAAACTTGCCAAAGGTATATCAAAGGTAACTTGCCTTTTCAAATTCTTAGATGAGGATGTGCCCTTTCTATCTCGCATGTTGGGAATCTTGGGACACGTACCTATGGCATATTCTAACAATTCTTGTGACCGTTTGGTGAGAAAACTAATGTCTGATAGTGCGTTATCAGATGGTTTAACCATTCTATCTTCTTCAATGGTCTCACGGGTCATGTCAAGGCAATTCTTAAGATGTCTAAGGTAATCACTATGGACTAACTCATTGTTCTTAAGGGGAAGAGGAATAAGCACAGCCTCACATGCATATTTTTTACATTCACAGACATTTGAATTGATATTGTCACTTGCAATGACCGGCATCTTCCCTTTCACCTTTGTCTTTAGATTCTCAATTTCATTAAGCAAAGAGGTTATCTTTTCATTGGTTTTATCATGAGTGATCTTAATAGAATCATATAACTCTTTGTAATGTTGTTTTACTTTAGAATTTTCAGCTTGAAAACAATCATTTTCATGTTTGAGTTTGCTGATTATGTTTTGAAGTTGAAAATTCTGAGAATCTGCAGACATTGGTTTATGGGTGTCGATCACAACATTCATGGGAGATTTCAATTGGGCAATTTGAGCCCTCATTAACCGAATCGTGTTCGTGTGAGCCTGAATTTTTTCATCCCTTTTTGCTAATTCAAAATATGCATCAAATTCTGGAACATCAGAAGCTGTCTTGGCCTTTGATATTTTTATTCTTTCTTCTAAATGTTGATATTTCAATTGTAGGTTAAGATTATCAACTTCTAATTTAGAAAAGTGCTTGACCATATTGTCATGATCATCATTTTGAATTTTTTCATGCAATTTCAAATTCTCCCCTTCAAGCTCAACAACACGATTTTGGAGATCATTCAAAGCAATAGACATATCATGAAAATGACAAGCATTTAATGAAGAATCTGCAACAGTATAGAACACATCTTGAGCAATACATTTAGCAATCAAATTGTCATTCATGATGAGAATATTTTTCCTGGCTATTTCACTATGATGAAGGTCTACTGCAATTTGTTTACCCTTATTTTCCACATTTTTAAACACCGCTTTCATTTCTTTAAGTTCAACATCAAGGGATTGTCGTAAACCCTCAAAGTGTTCTTTGATTACTTTAGAAAATGGGATGACTTCAGTTAAGTAACAGTCTTTAGTAAGCTCAAATCCCCGTTCACCTTCAGTAATTCTCGTTGGCGTGATTCTCTTTTTGCATGTTTTATCAAAATCAGTGAACATTTGACAAAGGACATATATGCTAATAAGAGTTTTACATTGTGTGGGAGGTGACAACTGAAGTAAGTGCATTGGTGTATTGGGGGGATACACCATTGGGGCAGCTAACTTTTGAGGAGTCTTGGCCTTAAGTTCCTCAGCTTTCATTTTCTCAACATCTAATAGCCAAAATACCTGTTCTGGTGTTAACTTTGTTTGAGGTGCAAAAATAGTCACTCGGTTTTGTTCATATTAATCATGGGGCTTAACAATGACACGGTGTTTAATGCACTTGGGATCCTTCATTTTATTATCAAATCTCTCTCTATATGCAGACTCAAGATCATCCAACTCTTTATCAGACCAACTATTTGTAGGGTCATGATTAGGTGTAAGCATAACCTTGGCATTATACAAGGCAGGTTGAGAGGCACTAACGGTCTTAAGGAAGTTCGTTTTAGGCATCCCTAAATCCTTATCACTATGCTTATCCCGAAGTTTAATGTGCCTTTCAATCATTTGAGCTGTTTGACTGGTTTGGCCTTGGATGTATAACTTGTTTTCAAGTTTGTTTTTTAACTGCTTAAGGTTGGAAAATTCATTTAACAGTTTAGTTTCCTTTTCCTGAAATTCACCTTATAGAACATTTACACTATCCTGAATTTCCTGTTTTTCCTTAACAGCACGATCAAGTTGATTTTGAACAGATTTTATCTCTTGTTTAAAGGCCTTTTCTTTTAAGTTTTGTTCATTTATGTATGCTTGCATTTGCCAATCCATTTTTTGTTCACGTTCGGTTAGCTCAAATTTTGCACGTTGTTCATAACACCTAACTTGATCCTTAAGAATATTAATCCTAGTGGTCAGAGTGTCATCGGGTGCAACAGCAGTGTACTCATCAAGTTCACACACATTGTCATCAACAGAGGATATATCACTAGATACAACAGGGTTGACGTTGCGCTTTACATATTGTTCATATGGGACAAAATTGCTATTTCTGATATTAGCAATATCTAATTCTGCAACATTTGTTTGTTGTACATCATTATATATCTTTTGTTCATGTATCACATCATTGTCACATACAACAAAAGACATTCCACTAGATACGTTAGAATCATTGTTGTGATCCGAATGTTGCTCATTTAGAGAAACATTAATGTTTTCTAATTCAGCCACATTTGGTTCACCAACATTATTTTGTCGTATATTGTTGGAGGTCTTTTGTTCATTATTAACTACACATTCATCATATAACTTCAGTACCTCAGATATGATGGATGATTTGGAGGGACCAGATTGTTGTGATGGTGAGACAACAGATCATAGATTGGCCATGAAGATTGTCTGAGCAGTGGGTTCGTCATCAACGTCTGAGTTAAAGGCATCACAATCCTCAGCTTGGAAGATGTTTGGATCATTAAGAGCTAAATCCTGAACAGGTTGTTCATCCACATCATCATCAAACGTCTTTCCATCATCCCCAGCAATAAAAGCTAATTCTTCCACATTTAGCACAACTCCATTCTCTTGAGCTTGCATGAGCAACATTTTGTCCTTGAAGTAGTCTGAGTTCTGAGGACGCTTTGGCTGAGTGCAGTTCCTGGCAATGTCACCTAAACCCCCACAGTTGTAACATTTTGGTTGCCTTCCTTGTCCCTGATTCACATTTACAACCCTGTTCTGCAAGTTATCCCACACAGCATTCCTTTGATTCACATTTTGTGTGTCCTGAACATTCTATACCATCACTCTTCCATATTCCACAACAGCCTGATTACGTGGATTTGAGGAAGCTCTGAGTTGATTGTTGGTTGGTGGAAGTGCAGCTCTGAAGTTTTGAACAAGTAGAGACACTTAGTTGGAAAGGTTGTCAATCATCTTATCAGTATGAGAATACCCTGAGTCGAGATGGTTATTCATGGCAGCAAGTGATGGTAGAGATGAGTGATCCACTGATGACACGGGTTGAGTAGATGGCAACATACTAGTCATGAATGCAAGTGAGTCATTGGTAGCATTTGGAATGAGCTTCTCTCTTAATTGACGATCAAAAGCTACATGCTTCTCAAGTTGTTGTAAGTAGGGAAATAACTGTTCATAATTAGTATTTCTCAATCCTTTGTTGAGCTTTACTGCAGTAACAAAGCGATCCCACTCAGGTGACATGTTGTTCACAAACTTAGAATTGAGTCAGATGTTAGGCATTGTCATTCGGATCATTCTCATGTCATTAACCAACTTGTGAAATCTGACATAGTAGTCGGTAATGTTTTCACCAGGATTCATTTTGAAATGCTCAAACTCATCATACAACTGAGACTCATGGTCTTCTTTGGTCAGCTCTGATCCAGACAGAATCATTTTGACATTGTCCCAAACAGCCTTAGCTTCAGTGTTGAAGTTAATTAGCTTGTACACATCTTTGGGTAACCCTTGTATCACAATGTTGGAGGCTCAAATATCTGCATCATAACGTTTCTTTTCAGCATCGCTGAGGTCATTGTAAGTACATGGCCTATCAATTCCATGGGTGACAGATCCATCCTCAGCCGTGGAGATAACATCTCTGGTTGTACCCATCTGCATAGGACCTTCATCAATTGATCGTAGAATGTTCTCACCATTTTCTTTACCCAGGCAATAAAGTATGATTCTTTGTGCCCATGATTCATAGTCAGTTCTATCTAGCATAGGAGGTCGGGTATCGGACCCTGCAGCTTGAATGTCATCCGAAACAGTTGCCATACCAAAATCTTCAAACGGGATTTTACAACTCTTGTGACTTAAACCGAGAAAGTGATTCTTTCCCGGGATTTTACTAAAGTCAACAAAAGAAACCGGAAGATATACTCAGCGAGTTAAACTTAGATAGAGATACCGGATGGGTCACAGTTTGCACTAAGTGTCAAATCGCGACAAGTCAAGTTACAATATATCCAATTGAAATTAGTCAAGTCGTAAGAATTAACTCACAACGTCAGATCACAATCAGATTAATCGAAACGACTTAAGTTACAATAATTCACCAAATACAAATGATTAACCTATCACAAAGAACCTCACCACTTAGTTAATTGCCAACAAAGTAGAGGTAATCGCTAAAAAGAAGCAAACCGCTAAGTTAAGGTAAACGTAATACTGAGTTAAACGCATAGATGAGTTAAACGCTAGACCAGGCAAGGTAACCGCTAAAAAGAGCAAAACGCAGGATGATGTAATCGCTAGTGAGAAAAATGCTAATCTTGGCAACCCGCAAGGTGAGTTAAACGCAAGCCATGGTAACCGCTGAACAGAGGAAAACGCTAAAACAAGTCGCTAATACAAACCACTAACTCAAACCGCAAGCACAAACCGCAAGATTTAACCGCAACTCACTAACGTCCAAACCCGTCGCTATCTAGCGTTTTATCCGTATGTCCCAAAATAGTAAACGCTACGAGTTAACCGCTAACTTCTGGAGCAAAACGCTATGAAGAATTCCCCCACAGAATAGCAAACCGCTAACAAGAATACAACTCATAACCAATCACAACTTCAAACTAACGTATGATATAGCTAAACCAACTGAAAAACTATGTAGTACTAACACCAATGATCACAAAATTACACCCATAACATATCAAATAACACTAGAAAGATCAAACCAATATGTATTCAAAGAAAACTCTTCTAACTCACAAAAACCACAAAATAACACATCAAATCTGATTCTACAAGGCCCTAAGATGAAACATTGGCTCTTGATACCAATTGTAGGATACTCATTAAGTCACAAACATGTAAGCCATAGTGGTATGTGGCGTTGAGATTTAGAAGAGGAGGAAGATGAAAGTTGGAACCTTTACAGAATGAGAGAAAATAGAGAATATTAGATTGCTAGTAATGAAAGGTCCAACCCTCTCCCTTGGTGGGAGAGGGGTATTTATACAAAGAAATAAAAACGCCCACACCTAGGCTGTGGATCAGGCATACAGTGGGTAAAGACCCGTCCTTCTTTCAGGATGTTACTTAAACTAAAACTAACTAAATAATAAACTAACTATGAGCTATCTTAATGCTATTACATCATTTAGGTGACCGAGTCTTTTATAGGAATAATTGTATTCCTAACAGGAGTGCTCCCATTTCCCGGTCATTGAGAACTTTCAACAAGGTGTCAATCTTATCTGTCATCTCGCTTTGTTTTTGTTCGAATTCAGACTCAAACTTAGACAAAAGAGCTTCTTGAGATGCCATAAATTTGGACATCGATCCTTCAAAATTGTTGGTACTACCGTAGTTGTTGGAAGGATTTTTGTTGAAAGTACGGTTTGAGGATGAACCGTTTGATTGAAAACAATTAGGTGGATTGGAAGAATTGTTTTGAGGAGTGTTTTGGTTTTGTTTCCACCTAAAGTTGGGTGATTTTTCCAAGAGGGGTTGTATGAATCACCGTAAGGGTTTGGCTCGGGTTTGAAAGTGTACCACTTGTCTCCGCTCTGTCGGTACGCGAGGATGCGTAGTCTGCAAAAGCTTGTTCGGGGAGTTTTTGAAACATTAAGATGTCCTTGAAACGAGTCCATGCTTTATAAAGAGTTTCGCCTTGACGTTGTTGAAACATTAAGATGTCATTCCTTAACTTGGTGGTTCTTCCCGGTGGGAAAAATTGAGCAAGGAAACGAGAGGTGAGATCATCCCAAGATGTTATGGACCGCGGGTAAAAGCTCAAGCCATTGACTAGCTTGGTCACATAGAGAGAATTGTAAGAGACGCAATCGGGTCGTCTCTCGAGTTTCAACATCAAGGTCTATGGAGTCAACGATTTTAAGGAAATCCTTGAGATGTTGATTAGGATCTTCGGAACGAAGTCCATGGAATGCACATCCACTTTGCACCAACCGGATGATGTCGGATCGCAAGGGAGACACATTGGATCCTTGAGTGAGCTCAATGGTGTTTCGATAGCTTTGGTGGCTAGGTCTAGAGTATTCTCCTAAAGTGCGGGCTCTAGGAGGTTGGTTTAGTTGTGGTGGTTTTTGTTGTAGTGGGTTGACGGGATCAAAGATATTACCACCTTCCATGATGGCGGATGGTAATGGTTACGAACAAAGCAATGAAGAAATGAGATAGACTAAAGAAAACCTATAAAAATAAAAAATCTCACTAGAAAGGAATCTAGTGAGTAGACCTAATAAAAATAAATTTCAACCTAAACAATAACTATTCCCCGGCAACAGCGCCAAAAACTTTGATGCGTGGATTGCGGTCTACACAAAAGTTTTACTTCTCAAGGGATTGATGTAGTATAGTTAGTGGTAAGTACGGGGGATTGATCATTCTCCATAGGGTATAGTGTTCGTTAGGATTGAAATTAATCTAACTAGGTCTAGAGGTGAGGGATGATTCTTTTTGTATTTTTATATTTTATTGGAAGCAAGTAAAAATCTCGGGTATTGGAAGAGTGGGTGGAATTAGTTGCTAGTCTACTAACCCAAATAACTACTTAAACAAATAAAATAAAATAAACCGAAAATAAAATAGTGAAGACTTCTAATATGAGAAAAGCGTGTTTACTTAGATTTCACTACTCTCTACTTAAACAATTGCATAGGTGAAGGGTTGCATTCCTTAATACCATTCGTGGGGCCATGTACGATCTTCCTCAACTCTATAAGCTTATATCTCTTCCTATGACAAACGTTTAGTATCCTATCATGGCCTCATTAATAGTCACTTATGCATTTAATACAACCAATAAAACCGTAGTACACATCCGATTACAATTCTTAAGACGTGCAAACAAGTTACCATATAGGAGATTAGCCAGTTTTCTTAAGCCTAACGCTAAAATCAATCACCCACAACAATCAATGACAAACCAACAACCAACAATCAATAACTAGGTTTCATTAGATCTAAGCAAACACAAGCAAACATAAACTAACATGTTAAAAGAAAGAAAAGCATACGATATAATCAAACAACACATAGACATATTGAATGATTAAAGGATAACTAATCTTTAATTGAACATGGAAGAAAAGAGGGTTTGAAACCTTAAAATAGCTGCAAAAGTCGACTAGGGTTCGTACCCTAAAGTTTCCTACCAAAAGTCCTCTCTTAATGAATGAAAAATTGAAAACTATATATAGATTTACATAGTTGATGGTGTCCCCTTTTAATGGCTGGCGCCGTCATCTCACCGCGGCTAGGGTTTCTTGTCGTCCAATACAACTTCCTGACGCCGTCCCCCTTTAAGTCTTCTGGGCTGTCACGCTTTGGAATGATACCTGACAGCCTATTTCTTGTAAAACGTGACGCTGTCACGTGTAAAGCTCCAATTTTTCTTCTGGTGCGTCAAGTATAAATGTAATTTCCACCTCTTGTCACATAAGGTGACGTCGTCCCTTTGAAATACATGACGCCGTCAGGTACAATTTCTAGCTTGGATTCTTGACTGTGTCATTTTCTTAACTTTTTGTTCCGAAATGCTTCATTTTCCAGAATTATCCTCAAAAGTACCTAAATTGACAAAAGAAACAATTTAAGGTAATAATTGATTATATTATCACGACTTAGGGCTTAAATGACCCCTTAAAAGCGTAACAAATTTCTCCTTATCAAATAGTATGAAACTTTATGAATTGATGTACAAATAGTCAATGTTGCTGCAAAGATCAGATGGTAAAAAGATTGCCGACAACAGATGCTGCAAAGATCAAATTATGAAGTTTAAAGAGTTGCAGTTCAATAATAATTCTAAGGAGAGAGATTACAACATCCTCAGGAAGCTTATAAAGAAAGAAACTTGAAATTCATGGTGTATGTTGATATAAATAATGCCTAAAAATGTTATTAATACTTTTCGATATCTCTACGTTTTGATAATCACAAAATTTAAAATCATTAATCGCAAAGATTAGTACATAAACAAGTATTTAGTTATTAATATTCATCTCAACAACTCAATCACTTATGGTACGAATAAAAAAAATGCCTAATGCATTTTATGATCAAAGGAACAATTTTTTTAATCACTAGATTTTTTATAAAATCTCATAAACATTTTATATCTTTTAGAAAATCGTTTTTGGCATTAAATAAATATAAAAAATTCAGTATAAATATATGAATTCAAATTTTCAACCAAAAATGGCAAAAATGTTCAAGAAAAACCTTCCCCACAAAAAGACAAAGCTGGGCAACGGATTTATTGGGCGGCCCCCTTAATTATACCAGGCGGCCCCCTTAATTATTAAGGGGACCGGCCCCTAATTATGGGGGCCGACCACGCTCCTCCATCCCCAGCTTTGCCTATAAATAGTAGATCATTTCTGGACTTTTTCCCCACTTTTTGCACTCCAAATTTTCTGATTTAAATCCCCATTTCTATTCTCTAAAATCCTTTGATCATGTAATCATAAGCTTTTGTTTCCAAGTGATCCAAGCTTCATTCATTCAAGTGCAAGAGAAGAATACCTATAACCTTCAAGATTAGAAGTATTACAACTTTGTGTGATCCTCCCACTCAAGTTGTTAGTGTACAATTCTTTGTAAATCATTTGTGTATAAGTTGTGTAAACTAGGTAGTTAGTTGTGAACATAAGTGTGTAGATTAGTTGTGCAAGTAGAAAAGGCATAGAGAATCTAAGGTATATAGGTAGTGAAGGTGTGAAGAGGTAGTGTTGTGTAGAAGTGAAAAAGTTGTGAAGAAGTTGTGGAAGAAGTCGTGAAGAAGTAGTAAAGAAGTCGTGGAGAAGTTGTGGAGTAGTCGTGAAAGAAGTTGTGAAGATACAACTGGTGTGAGATTAGTTCTAGCTAGGATTAGAACTCGACATTTAGCTTAGTGTCGTTAAATTGGTGTAAGCAAAAGTGTATAAGGTTTTCTCTGCCATAAGGGAGCTTGTTGACATAGTGAAGAGAACTCTCGAGTTAGGTGCTCGGGGAGTGGAGTAGAGCAAGGAAGGTGTCCTTGTAGCCGAAGCACTATAAATCCTTTGTGTCGCGGTTAGATCTTTCCATCTCTTTACTTTCATTACTTTACTTATATTGTCTTTATTTACTTACATATAATTGCTTACATTGTGCAAGAGTTGAATTCACATAAAGAACGAATCTAAGTTTTAAAAACAAACAAAGGTTTTCAAAATTAATTAGAAAGACGTAAAACTATTCAACCCCCTTCTAGTTTTCCACAATTGGCATCAGAGCTACGTTAAAGAAGATTTTTTAAAATATATTGTATTTTAAAACTTGTATCGATCAATGGAATCAGAAAAATATTTAGAAGGTCAATCAATGCAAAGACCACCACTATTTGAAAGCAATGGCTTTCTTTATTGGAAAAATATATTCGAAATTTATGTGAAAACAAAGGATCGAGATCTTTGGCATGTTATTACCTTTGGTGATTTTCCCCGTATTCAAAATAATCCCGAAACTAAAATTGATGAAATTGTACCTTTTAAAAAACAAAATGATGATTTGAAAAAGAAACTAGCTAAAAATAACGAAGCTAACATGGTAATTTGTAATGCGTTACCAAGCAAAGAATATGAAAGAATTTTTATGTGCAAAACCGCAAAAGAAATTTGGGATTCTTTACTAATCACTCACCAAGGTAATAGTCAAGTCAAAGAAAACAAAATAGATCTTCTTGTTCAACAATATGAACAATTTACGATTCCCGGAGAAGAATCTATTAATAATGCTTTTGCTAGGTTTAACACTACAATCACAAGTTTAAAAGCACTTGATGAGAGTTTTTCTAGTTAGAATTGTGTTAGGAAATTTCTTAGGGCATTACACCCAAAATGGCGCGCAAAAGTCACGGCAATAGAAGAATCGAAGAACTTGATGATGTTATCACTTGACGAACTCATTGGCAACTTGAAGGTCCATGAAGAAATCATAAAGAGAGACTCGGAGACGGTCAAGAGCAAGAAGGATCAAATAAAATCTATTGCGCTAAAAGTAAAAAAGGAACTTAGTGATGATGATTCAAGTGATGAGAGTGAAGATGAAGAATATGCCATGGCCGTTAGAGAATTCAAGAAATTTTTCAAGAGACGAGGAAGATTCACAAGACAATCATGTGACAAAAGAAGGTCATCTCTAAGGAATAGAAATGAAAGTTACGTGAAAAGAAAGTGCTTTAGATGTAGAAGTCCAAATCATCTCATTGGCGAATGTCCAAAGCCACCGGGTTACAATTATCAAAGCGCCTTTGTTAGTGGAATATGGAGTGATAGCGACAAAGGCGAAGTTGGAAAGACAAACGATGAAAAATGTCTGTAGCTCAAGTGACCGATGAAATATGCTTAGGAATAAATTTGGAGCCCGACGAATGGATTAAGGATAGTGGATGCTCAAAGCACATGACAGGGAACCGCAAGCTATTCTCTTCATACAAGGCATACAACGGAGGTAATGTAATTTTCGGTAGTGACTTACGTAGAAAAATCATTGGCAAAGGTACGATTTCTCAAGACTCCCTAACTATTAATAATGTTGAGCATGTAGATAATTTAACATACAACTTGCTTAGTGTAAGAAAAATATGTGATTATAAGTGTAGGGTTACCTTTACCAAAAAATATAGCGAAATAGTTAAGGATGGAAAAGTCATAGGTAGAGGAATTAGGAAGGGAGGTGTATATGTTATGAAACTAGGAAATAAACCAGATGATAAAATATGCCTAGCAACCTTAGACGAAAACTCCACTTTATGGCATAGGAGATTAGATCACGCAAACATGCAACAAATACAATCTTTAGCCTCTAAGGAATTAGTTAGAAATTTGCCTAACCTAAGATATGATAAACATTTTTGTGTTGCTTGTAAAATTGGGAAGCAAGCACATGCTAGTCACAAAGCTAAGAATATAGTCTCCACTACTAGGTGCCTAGAATTACTACACATGGATCTCTTCGGTCCATCCGATGTGCGGAGCTATGGAGGAAACCATTATGCCTTAGTAATAGTAGACGACTATTCACGATACACGTGAACTAGTTTTCTAAGCGATAAAACCCAAGCCTTTGAAAAATTTGAGATATTTAGTAAAATGATCCAAAATAAATTAGGATATTCCATAGTGTTGGATCGATGTATACTCTGACCAAACTAACTATATAGCTTGTAAAGATTTAGCAATTTTGAATAACTCCAAAACTACTAATAATGAAACACTGATATAACTCTATTAAATATGCAGAATCTACTTCAACAAAGCAAAGAAGAATAACAAAACTTCAACGATTGTATTAAAACCAAGCTTTGAACCTGCTTATTATACAGATTCACTAACAACCCTAATCACTAAATAACTCTCTAATATCGTACGTGCATCTATATTTTTCTAATACCATCCTAAGGGTCCTTTTATAGACATAAGGAAAACCCTAGTCGGTCTACAATTCTTTTATGATAAGTAAACTAATTCTAGAATATTCTAATCTAATAATCATAACTTTACATAATAGTCCTTTAACGATTTGCATATTAGTCCTTTAACAATAGCAGTACTTTGACTTTCTTCACACGAGCAGTACTTTGACCTTTATACATAAGCAGTACTTTGATCTTCAACAGTACTTTGACTTTATATCCCAACAATCCTCCCCTAACTTGAATTCTACTTGCTTGATTTCAAGTTCCTTTATGATTCTTTAACTTCAACATCTTTGTCTTCAAGGAAAGATTGTATCTTTATCTTCTGTCTGTCTTGTGCTCAATGTGTTTGTATTGTCATCATCAAAGTAATCTTTTTCAGCAACAGATGATATCTTCACAGCAACTAATATTTTTCACCTACTCAGCAACATATGGCAAAATGTACATCAGATCATAAAGTTTCATACTATTCTCATCACTTCCAGGTGTGTTAACTCCTGTGAGAGGTGAATCATTGAAAATTAATGGATTAGATGTCTTTTTACCAAAGCCATTAACTCTAGAGTAGCCAATATTTAGGTTAAAAACCATGGTACATTGATAACCATATGATTTTTAACAAATCATTAGCTATCAACGGATTTGTTAAGTCTTTACCAAGAGCCGTTTGCTTTTGGACTAGCTAGTTCTTTTAGTACAATCACTACCATGGTGAACTAATTACCATACAAATGGATTTTCCACAGCCTTTACCAGAAGCCATTTTCTTGTAGGCTAGCCAGCTCTTCACTATCATAGATATGGTGAGTTGAAAACCATACAATTTTTAGTAAATTATGAACTATAAACGGATTTGATAATCACGTCAGATCCGTACCCTCGTGATGAATCAAACTCTTTCTTGTTTATTAAACATGGCGAGTTAATTACCATTGGTTGTGTAGTACAAGTACTAACACTATGTGTTACTCTCAAAACAATTTGTTGCTGTCATCTTGTGCTTCAAAAAGTTTTTACCCTTTTTTTTAATTTTAATAAAAAAAAAACTTTACTAGTTTTGTGCTGCAAGCAGTACTTTGATTAAGTACTATTTGTCTAGCAGTACTTTTGAATAAAGTACTTATTCTTTAAAAGATTTATATAACAAAAATTATACCAGTAATCTTGCATCAACATCATCTGAAGTTGTCCATTTGATAAACAATTCAATCACCATAAGTGTTATTTCATTCTCATGTTCAACTTCCATACCATGATCTAGCATTCTCCTCATGAGATCTCTTGTAAGAGGATATCTCCTTTCTGCTAGCATATGAATCATGGTACCATCTTCTAACTCAAGTAAATGCACTCCTGATGATTCAAAAAATCTCCATCTTGTGATTTCCAAATTTTCTTGAGTATTCCAGAGAGCATCATTACTTGTTTCTTTTGTTTCCCAGATAGTTGTAAGATCACCCAATAAGACTAATCCCACTCCGGTTTGCAGAATATGCTCAAAGTAAGCTTGCACTTGTTGATACAGATGATATAGATCTTCTCTGTCTATCATGTGCAATATGTCCCACAACAAGTTGAATACTCTAAAACTTCCATCTTCTCTATGAAATATAGGATAATCTCCTTCTGATGATTCTACAACAGAAAATGTAGAAATCATAGACTTTGTCTCAACAACTTCTGACTTTTTCGGATGCTCAAAATCAACAACTCTTAAATAATTTCTCAACTCATCAATTGTATCTGTTCTCAACTCAACAAGTTCATTATTAGTTTTCCTTTTTCTCTTTAAGCTTCTTTTGGCAGCTTTATCTTTTCTTGCATCAATAATCTGCTTTCCCTTTTCAGATTCATAAGGAATAATACTATCAAAATTCCTTTGAATAGATTCTCGAACAGCATCATATAAGCTTTTCATCTCTGGATATCTTAATTTCTGTAAACCTTTATATCCTTGACCCTTCAAAAAACTCATCATGGCATTTCTTTGTTGAGCAATGGTTTGTAACCTTTTTGGTTGAACAATTGGCTACATTGATTCAGCATCCAATTCAGCCTGCCACTTTCTGGCAGCTTCGTCATTTTTAGCTTGCTCAACAGCTTTTAACTTTGCTAAAGTGTACTTCTTCTTCTTTTTCTTGGATTCTATCATGATTCCTTTTCCTTTATCTTTTGGATCAAATTGTTCAGTAGATTGAGAAGAAGATTGTAGTACTTGAGATTGTTCAACTCCAGGAATACTAATACCTCTTGGTCTTGAAATATTGAGAATAATATTAGCAATGGTCTCATCATCACTAGCACTATGTTCTCTAATCTCTTCTTGCTGAATCAGATTTGAAGGATTAACTTCTTCATCAAAATCCAAAGTTCTTGGTGTAATAAGATTTTGCCTAGCAGTACCTTAAACAGTACCTTGAACACCCATACCTTGAGCACCTGTACTTTGAACATCAGTACATTCCAAACCTAATTCTTCTGCATCTCCACTCTTAACATCAACATCAACATTCTTATCTTCAAAATTAACTTGCTCAGTTTCATCACTTTTTCTTTCAATAGTATCTTGAGGAGCAATATTTTCACAGAGTGGTGTATCCTCATAATGCATCGTATGAGCTTCTTCATTTTAATCTTCATGAGGTTCACCATCTTCATTCAGATTCTCATTAACCAAATTCCTCCCCAATGTGAATGAAGATTGCTTTTTAAGTTTATTTCTCTTAAACTTAGAGACCTTCTTCGTTTGCTGACCACTCTTTTTCTGTTGCTTCACCCATAACCTGTGATGTTTAACTAGTGGCCAAACAGATCTATGTAATCTCTTGAATTTAGCTTTCAATTTCAATATCTGTGCAGCTTGATCAACATTCTCTTTCTTTGGCCTCCGCAATTCCCTTGTCAAGGCATAATTATCCATTTCTCCCTCATCTCTTCCAGATGTTTGAGACCCATCTGTGGAAGTATAATCATTGGGAGATGGTGGTTGATTCACACCTTGCTCTGAATCATCATGCACAGTACCTTGCAAAGAAGGAGTACTTTCTCTTGAAGCAGTATGTTGAGAAGATTCATGAGCTCGTGATTGAGTATTTGCTGAATCTGAATGCTCAGTATCACTTGGTGAATCAGCTTCATCTCTAACAACTTGTGCTACCTCCAATATATGAGCAGTCAAAGGTGTATTACGCCAAAAAAACTTGACACTCTTTTTAGACATGAATGTAAACACCTTTGAAGGAAGTAAGACAGCAGGTAAAAAGCTTGGAGGTTTAGGAAGATCCTCAAGCTGTTTGTTCAAGAACAATTGAACAAATCTAGGGTACATCAAAAATGGTGAACCATTATTGATATGAGAGAGCATACCATCAAAGAGCATATGTGAGAAATTAAAAGGTTGATTGGTAGCTAATCCCACTAATGCAGAAGCTATGGTTTGACCAAACTGATCCAATGCAATACTCTTGGGACTCAAGCAATGAAGTAAAACATGAATAAGATATTTCCAATGAGGACTAAATAATGGCTTCTGAAAAGTAATTTTAGTGAGATCATCTTCATACCCTAGATCTCTGAGTATACCCCATAGTATTTGGCTATCAAAGCAAACAGCACCTTCTTCATCATGAAACAATAAATCTTCCCTTATTGTAGCCTCAGTGATTCTAATTGTCGTTCCAGCAACCACAGCTTGAATAAAAGATTCATCATCTTGCAAATCAGATTCAGTAGTAGCCCAAAATTCTTGAATCCATGGTCCAATAATGTCATGACTGACCAGAAGAGCATAATTAATTGACGACCCACTTAAGAAATCAATAATAGCATGAAAATCAACATTCAACGGCATCTTGTCCAAATTAGCGATCACGTTATGCTTATTACAGGTTGCATGATTAGCCATTGGTTGTTTGTGGAAGAATATGTTCGTCGACGGTGGATTTGTTGAAGATTGAATGGATGGAAGGGAATAAAGATGAGAGTAAAATGAATGGCAGAGATTAGCGCATAAATAAATGGGTAAGATTTAAAAAATCACGGCCCAATTAATGATTTTACCATTATTTTTGGCATTTATCCCCTCCGTAGCAATTTTGTTGACTTTTACCCCTTATTTTTTACCGTTGAACAGTACTTGTCCACAAAACAACAATACTTTCCATCTAGTACAGTACTTTCCATCTAATACTAAGCAGTACTTTTCTAAACAGTACATTCCATCTTCTTTAACTAAGCATTCCCACAAACAGATACACAAGAGCAAAAACATCTTCAAAAGTATAACTGTGTTGCCTCCCCTCAAACAAAGCATAGGTACTAAATTTACTTTACAAAACCAATACTTTCAAAAATCCTTTAAGAAAGTATACTAAACTTAACTAAATCCTCCCCTCAAATGTAGCTTAGTAATTAATCATACCAATACTTACCACTAAATGGTTGAATCTTGAAACATCAAATCATTTTGTGAGTAAATCAGCTACATTGTCATCTGTGTGAACTTTAATCACATTAATAAGCATGTGCTCATAGCAATCACCAATAAAGTGATGCCTAATTTGAATGTGCTTGGTCTTGGAATGATAAACAGGATTCTTCACAATGCAAATTGTACTCTCATTGTCAATGTTGATATGAGTATTCTTAAAATTGAATCCATAATCCAAGAGTTGATTCTGCAACCAAAGTACTTGGCCACAACAACTTGCAGTAGCAACATATTTTGCTTCAGTGGATGATGTTGCCGCGATTATTTGTTTCTTACATTGCCATGAGACTAATCTCCTTCCAAGATATTGGCATCCTCCAGTGGTTGATCTTCTATCATAATTATCTACTGCATAATCACTGTCTGAAAAAGCTTCCAAGTGAAAAGGGGAATCCCTAGGATACCACAATCCTAACTTAGGTTGTTGCCTGAGATACCTAAAAATCCTCTTGACTGCATTCATATGAGAAACCTTGGGTGTGACCTGATGTCTTGCACATAAACATACATCAAACGTTATGTCAGGTCTAGATGCAGTTAAGTACATAAGACAACCAATCATTGATCTGTAAAGTTTAACATCCACATTTTCTCCATCTTCATAAAGAAAGGCACTTTTGACATCTATTTGGTAAATAGGAAATCCCATATAAGATGCAAAAGCAAGAAATAACCTTTATAGCTTCAATTCTTGCTACATGAGCAAACACTTCATCATAGTCCACTCCTTCTTTTTGTCTATATCCTTGTGCAACCAATCGTGCTTTGTTCTTGATGACATTCCCCCTTTCATCTCTCTTAATCCTAAAAACCCATCTTGTACCAATTAATCTCTTTCCATCTGGTAAATCACATAATACCCAAACATTTTGAAGTTTGAATTGTAGAAATTCTTCTTGCATGGCTTCAACCCAACTCTCCTCAGCTAATGCTTGAGATACCTTCTTAGGTTCTTCTTGAGATAGAAAGCAAGCAAATTGGCACATTTGTTGATCCTTATTATTCACCCTTTTTTGTTTATAAACAAAGCTAAGTAAAGCAATATGTTGCTTAGAGAGACCTTTAGATTTTGTTCTTGTGATCACTCCTGAAGTGGAAGGTCTAAGGATTTGACTAGCAGGATGATCTTTATGAACGCTTAACGTAGGAGTTGGTGGAACTTCAAGATCATGTTCCAAATTTGTGAGGTCAGGATCTTCATGGGAATTTGAGAAAATGCCTTCATCATGAAGCTCATGATCAATGTCTTCTAACTCAGGCATGTTTGGATAATTTAAATCATCAATATTAGAATCATCAGAATTGATCAAATTTTATGTACTGAAGACATTAGAAGTACTTTCACCTGGTTTAGCAGTACTTTGATTCAAAGTACTGTGAGAGTAATCTGTGAATATAGCCTTTTTCTTTTCTGCTTCATAAGCTCTCCTTTGATCATCTCCATAGGATTTTGCTGTGGTTTCTTGAAAAATCATCCTATTAAGTTCATCTTGAATTGCTTGGTCTTCATCAGATAATATTGAACTTGGTTGAACAGTACTTTTCTCCTTTTCAAGAGTTATTGGTTCTTCATCAGGAACATCTTCAGGTCTAACATTGATTCCATGAACAACGTACTGTGAATCTTCTTCTTTGTGAACAACTTGATTTTCTTCTCTGACAGGAACATAGTTCATAAAAGGAGTCAAAATATCAAGATCAAACATCCAATCAGGACCTTTACCTTTTTGACTTTCTTGATCTTCAAGAAAATCAACATGAAGACATTCTTGAACATTTTTGGTAGCCTTGTTGTACACTCTAAATCCTTTGCTATTGGTACAGTAACCCAATAAGTATCCTTCATCTGACTTGCCATCAAATTTTCCCAGAGAATCAATAGTATTCAGAATAGTCAGAGGACGGCCAAAAGGTTTCATAAAACGAATGTTTGGTTTCTTTCACATAAGCAACTCATAAGGTGTCTTCATCTGAGGTTTAGTAACTGATACTCTATTTAACACATAGCAAGAAGCACTTACAGCTTCAGCCCAAAATTGAATAAGTAATAAAGAATCGACAAGCATTGTTCTTGCTGCTTCTATCAATGTTCTATTCTTCTTTTCTGCAACACCATTCTGTTGTGGAGTTCGAGCAATGCTAAACTCCCTCTTAATTCCTTTCTTGGCACAAAATTCATCCATAAGCTTGTTTTTGAATTCAGTCTCATTATCACATCTAATGGATCTTACTTTGAGTCTCAATTGATTTTCAAGGGCTATTATAAGATCATGAATAGCATCAAAGGTTTCATCTTTAAATCCCAAGAAAAAGACCCAACTAAATATGCTACAATCATCTATTATAACTAAGCAGTATTTCTTCTTGTTTAAGCTTTCAACAAAAACAGGTCCAAAGAGATCCATGTGCAACAACTCCAAAGGCTCTCTAATAGTTCTTTCCTCAATCTTTTTGCATGAAGCTTTATGTTGTTTACCCTTCTTGTAAGCCAAACATGAATGATCGTTCTTGTGTGTTTTAGAAGGTAAACCTCTAACTAAATTGCCTTTGACCAACTTTTTGATATTCTTGAAATTCACGTGTCCTAATTTTCTATGCCATAGATGTGCTTCTTCCATTTTTGCCCTTGCCACTAAACATGTTTCCCTTTCAGTAGAGTTGATATTCTTCAAATATAAGCTGTACACATCATTGGTTCTTGGTACTCTCAGTGTTACCAAGTGATCGTCAACAAACTTGAAATCAAGAGAGAGAATAAGACATTCTGTGTCAGTGAATAAAACAGGATGCTTTTTGTCACAGATCTGAGATACTGACAAAAGATTGAATTTAAGCTCCTTCACATAACGAACATTCTCAAAATCAAGGCATCCAGTCTTGATGGTTCCTTTTCCAGTAATTCTCCCTCCATTAGGATCATTCCCAAAAGCAAATCTTCCTCCAAAATATACCTTAAAGTCTGACAGAATCTCCTTGTCTCCTTTCATGCTGCCAGAGCAACCACTATCAATAATTATATGATCCTTAATCTCCTCTTCTGGGTTGCGCTGCATAAAAGATGAAAAGGTTAGTTTCTTTTAGGAACCCAAGCCATTACTGACTTATGTTCCCCCTGTGAAGTGACATACTTAAATTCTTTGAGTATGTAATCTCCACTGTTTTTTAAAGAATGATCAAGAATTGTTTTCTTTGATTCCAAAACCTGTGTTAGATTTTCGACAACACTTTCTTTTTCGTCCTTACTTGCTGAAAGTACTGTTTGTCCCCTATCAGTACTTTCTTTCTTAACCCATTTAGATTTAACAATAGGTGTTTAGTTCTTTGATCTAGCTACTCTACTTGAGGTGTAAGGCCTTCTAGATTGATAGTAATTGAACCTCCTTGGTCTTACATTCGAAAAAGTGCTAGCAGTACCTTGATTGGGTGAATACCTAGCAGTACTTTGAGAGGGTACTGCTTGAGAAACATTTGACTTACCAGTACTTTGAAAAATATCTCTTGAGGGTACTGGTGGTTTGGAAAAAGGTCTTTTCTGGTGAGGGTGCCTATAGTCTTTTGAGAAATTACTATGGTTAACCCTATGTGAGTGATTTCAAACTGGTTTATTCTCCCTTGACTTATGGTTAGCAGATGTAGTCTTTGGGAATTAACTTAAATATTGCGAGTGAAAGTCACAGTCCATAATCAAAAGATCAGGACTATAGCATACATAACATAACCTTTGATCCATATTCCAAAAGCCTCTTCCATTAATTCTATGACCAAAACTATCTTGACTTTTTCGTGAATGATTAAAAGGTGTTCTAAAGTTAGCAGTATTTTGAAAAGTTTTTCTTAAAGGTACTACTGGATGTCCAGTAGTACTTTGAGAAGTTTTTGGAAGTACTGCTTGTTTTGAAAAATCATTAGGAAACTTTTTATCATTGTTAACATACCCTGAACCCTTAACATTAGGTTTCTCAATTGTTTCTCTTAAGGATTCAGAACCAGATGGACTTGAATTAGATTGACTAGTAAGCTTTTTCCTAAACTCCAAATTGTCTACTCGAAAACGAGAAACATCTGTCCTAAGTGGTTGAAAGCTACCACTGGGTGGAGGAACATCCTTATATCCCTTTTCTTTCTTAAATTCAGGAGGTGTTGGACTAATTGATTCCTTGTTACTAGATGTGTTTTCTTCTAACCTAGTGAGTTCTTCATCACTAGTTGAGATCTCCTCTGAATTAATTAGTTCCTTATCACTAGTTGAGATCTCTTCTAAACAGCTATACTCAACATCATAACCTAGGCCAGTTTTAATGTTTGATGTTCTTTGTTAATCAACAAAACTAACATGTGAAAGACCGGCCTCTTTCCAACTAGTAAGTTTTGCTAACAAATCATCCCTTTCTTTAGTGATCTTTTCAGGTTCAGAAACCTTACATCCTAAATTCCATTCACTCAATCTTAGTTGATAGTCTTGTTGCTCATATTTTTCTGCCCAAGCCATTTCATTATTTTCATGAGTGATTATTTTGGCTTCCATCGACTCTAAAGTCAATTTATAGCCGGCTACCTCAGACCTAGCCTTTCTACAATTATCTCTTTCAGTCTCATATTCTTTAAGCAATTTTTAATAAGAATTACTACATTTAGAGCATACCTCAGAAATAGTGGATTAACTTGGTGAAGTGGCTACCATAGCAAACAGAACAGGTTCTTCTTCACTTTCCATACTCCAATCAAAGCTTCCAAAGCAGCAAATCCTGGTTCCTCATCAAAAGTTGTGCTCCAATCAAACTCTTCCAATGCAACCATAGAGTAGGTTACTGGTTCATCATCAAATTCATTACTCCAGTCAACCTCTGATAGATTTTCTTGAGCCAACAAAGCTTGTGATTTTGTTTCAGCAATAGGAACTTCTTTTCTTTCAACCTTGGGTTTTTCAATCATTCTATTTGCCTGATATTTTGCTAACTTCCATTCCCTTGCAAAGTGTCCAAGTTTTTGACAATTGAATCATTCAATTTTAGATTTGTCAAATGCTATACCCTATTTGGCTTTAAAGTCAATACCTCTTCCTGTTTTGTTCATGAACTTCTTGATCCTTGCAGTGATCATGGCAACTTGCCAGCTTATGTCAATTTCTTCTAGAGCATCCTCTTCAATTTGCAACAAGTCTTCTTGATAAGTAACAGGTAAAGTGGCTTGTTGAGCAAAAAAGGAACATACAACATCATCAGAGTTGGTGTTGTTTGATGGTGATGAAGTGGTAGTAGTCATGGTTGTGCAAATGTGTTGTTTATCACCAACAGTACTTTGAACAGTTTATCACCAACAGTACTTTGAACAGGATAAGCAGTACTTTTAGTGGAAGTACTGCTTCTGTTTTCAGAAGACATAAAAGCGATGTTTTGAGATTTCTGATGAGAACCTGAACTTATTTGACCATTCATCTTATGCTCATACACCTTTAAATTATTGTAGAGAACATCAAAGTCCATAGAATCCAAACCAGGTTGTCCTCTAATCATAGTAGCAACCACATGTGATACGTGGGGATCGCACCCTCGCAATAGGTTTTACCTCTCAAGGGATCTCGAGAAGCTTACAACCCCCACCAGGCAGTGTACCTGATCGTTGTAGTATAGTATAGTGACAAGTACCGGGGGATTGATCGTTCAACTCAGGAATAGTGTCGCTAGGATTAGAAAGCCTACTAAACTAGGGCTAGAGGTGAGGGATGATTCTTTTTGTATTTTTATATTTAATAGAAAGCAACTAAAATCTCGGGTTTTGAAGGAGTGGGCATAATTAGTTGCTAGCCAACTAACCCAATTAATCTAAAGATGCAATCAAAATGAAATAAAAGAAATGAAAATACAACTATTATACTAATGTAGTGAAACAATAATGAGGAAAGTTGTGTTTACATAGATTTCATTACACCCTAGATATATTTTACAGGTTAATTAATTTGTTACAATTGCATGGATGACGGGTCATATTCCTTAATACTAGTCGTAGGGCCGTGTACAATATTCCCTAACTCTATAGGATCCTACTTCACTCCAATGTTGAGCCGTTAGAAGCTCCTAACATGGGATCATTAGATATCTCCTACGCATTAAATACAACCAAAACTCGTAGTACACCTCCGATCATGTTTCTTAAGACGTTGAAGCAAGTTACCAATGGAAGTCTGCCAGTTTTCTTAAGCCTAACATCGAATACAATCATCCGTAACAATTATAAACAAACAATCAACCCATAATAAACATATAGGTTTCACTACATCTAAGCAAACACAATAAAGATCTAGCCTAGCATGTTAAATAGAAGACAAGCGTAAGATATAATCAAACAATACATAGACATATTGAATGATTTAGAAGAATACTTATCTTTAATTGAACATGAAAGATTCAAGGGTGACGCCGCCATAATAAAATCGTATTGCCCAGATCTATCTTTAATTACATGTACAATATGGCGTTGCTAAGCCAAGACTAGACTCGACTTAAGCTAATAAATCAAAAATAACAAAAACATAAAACAAACATAGAATGAAACGGGATGGTAGTCCGTTTGTTTTTTTCTCTTTTCTTTTTCTACTTTTTTTCTTTTTTTCTTGATTTTATTTTTTTATTATTTTTTTTTATTTTTTTTTTATTTTTCATACATTCTTACCCTACCATCCAAAACAATACATCATAGGGAATGTACATTCCCCTTACACTTGACTTTTTACATATTTTACAATAAACTACTCTAATGACTCGAATCAAGATAATCAAAATACTTGGAGTAATTTTTAAGATTAATGCACATATGGGGGAAATATATGATGCTCTTCCCCATTACTCCATAACATAAGTACTTAACACATGAGTCCCAATCGTCCCAAAACAATATGTACAAGATATGACTCTACTTAGCAACCATGTAATCAATTAGATAATTAACTAAGGGTTTAAACAAATAACAATAATGCACTAAAGATGAGTGCATACACGGAAGGCTAAGGCGATTTGGTTGCACATTTGGGTGGGTTGTAACAAATTCTTCCTTTAAGTAAGATGCTTAAAGTTAGAAACGAAAAGATAGGCTCGGAGGGGTGTACTAGGGGTATCGTGTACTAAAAATGAGTACAACGCTAAGGTATGGGAAAAATTAATTGACTTTACTAGTCGAGTAATATGACTTACAAGGTCAAGTAATTATGATACGGGTTTAATACAAGGGTGATCCTAATGCCTTTTATCATGTAGTAAATCCTACTACACGAATGTAGTCTCACTAGCGGTCTCGGGATGCATCATTAACGCAAGTTCTAGAATCTAAACGCTACCGGTACACTCATAAGCACTAATAATGAATGCTTTTCCTATCAAATCTAAAGGCGAACCTCACATATTTGGGTGGAAAATTTTTCTGAATGGTATGGTTTTGTGCTAGTCATACAACTCCTATCCATGAGACGCTTGTTAATGCTAAAGTTTCACTCCTAAATGTTGTAAAAAAATTTAATTTTGCGCTAAAATTACGCTAACAAGTATTTCTCTTAGTTTTATTACACACCTACCATCAAACAAACAAACTCAAGTGCAATAGTATCCTATAAGGTATCATCATTTACCCTCCCCTTACACTTAGGATGAACATTGTCCCCAATGTTCAATTAAATGATGTAAAAGTAAATCAGGTAAAAGAATAAAAACAAATACTCCCCTGATTCGTTCGCTGTAGATAGCGTATTAATAAGGTTAGATCTTCCTCCAAGAAAATGAACGTTCAAATCTTCCCTTCCAGAAAAATAAATCATCTTCTTGTCATATATACCCTGTTAAACCTGAGAAAACAATCAAGGCAATCTCGCGTAAAATGGGCGGCAATCTATATATACTAACAAATCCTAGAAAGCAATTTAAGATATAATGCTTGTGGAATTAATGTTTGTAGATTTCCTGGTGTTTATAAAACTAAAGAATTAAAAAAAACTTTAAGATTCTGTCAGAAAAACAAAACTCGCAAAATTTCTAGAATTTTACACATGACGCCGTCAGGAGTTAACTCCTGACGTCGCCTTCACCTGTTGTATCAGATATGACTTATGAGTCGGATACTCCTGAGAGTTTGGAGCATGCTATGATTTTCGAGGTGACATCGACAGAGGCCGTGCCTACAGAGTTAGCGTTCACTTGTGAAGTTGGAGAGTCGTCAGCAGACCCGCGTGTTACTTCTTCAGTGATTGGGGATGAGTTGAGCAGATTGAGGGAGGAGATGACCTGGTGTCAGGGTCATTACATGTTGAGGGCCAGGAGTACGTATTTTCGGCCATCAACTGTCGTGGAATTGATGAAGGAGAAGAAGGAAGGGAAGAAGGTGGCAGATAAGTTGCAGGTTGGTTTATATAGGCAGAGTGCTAGGTTAAGCCCTGTAGAGGAGACGTATGCTGAGTTTCAGGGACGCTTGGATTCTTTGGATAGGAGGATGATAGAGGCTGGGAGAATGGCGAGACAGGTTTCCCAGACAGAGTTGTATGCAGGAGATGATAGTCGATACTATCGTACTAGTATCAGCGAGTTATGGAGTGAGTTGCATGAGATGCAGAGAAAGGCCTATGCAGAGAGGATGACATGCCTTAGGTCTTATGACAGCATTGATGTGATGGCTATGTATGGAGATCAATGATTGGATCATTTATAGTAGTTGGTATCTTAATGGTAGTTAACCTAGTATATGCTAAACTGAATTCTTTAGTTGGTAGATTTTATTCAAAACTTTTACTTGTTTTGCATATCTTGTAAGACCAATGTCAAGTATGAAATCTACGATGTATTATGGTGATGTACTATTATTGATGTTGACTTATGCTACACTATGATTTTATTCATGTAATGATGCTTTATCTTGTGCTATAATTCTGACACGTTAATCAAATACTTACAAGTGTTGTGCTTTTTATTGATTGATAGAATTATGCCTCCTAGGAAGATGACCCCTGCTGCTATTCAGCAGATGATTGATGAGGGTGTTGCAGCAGCGCTTGCCAGGTAAGCAGGTGTTCCTCAGAATGTTGGACCGGCTAGAGCTCAAGCGGTTCCCAACAACCATTTCTGCACTTTTAAGGAATTCATGGATTGTAAGCCTATTACCTTCAAGGGAACTGAAGGAGCTATTGGATTGACTCAATGGTTTGAGAAAGTGGAATCGGTGTTTCATAGGAGTAATTGTACTGAGAACAATACGGTGAAGTATGCGACAGGCACATTGTTGGAGCATGCCTTGTCTTGGTGGAATGCTTACGTTCAGGAAAAGGGAATGGAGGAAACTTATAGTACTTCATGGGAAGATTTCAACAAAGCTATGGTTAAGAAGTACTGTTCTTGTAGTGATTTGAGGAAGTTAGATACTGAGTTCTATTATTTGGCTGTGAAGGGTTCTGATCTTGCTACTTATGTACGACGTTTCCAAGAGTTGAAAGTGTTTTGTGCTCACATGGTGCCCGATAATGAGAAGTTGCTAGAGAAGTTTATTGGTGGTTTGCATGCGAGTATTCAAGGGAATGTGACGTCGTACAATGCTGAGACTTTGGATGATACTATTAGCATGGCTGAATGCCTTATAGATCAGGTGACTAAGCATGGTGCTGTTTAGAAAAGTAACTACTTTGACAACAAGAGAAAATGGGAGGATAACAGAAGGAACAACAACCCCAACAACCGCTACAACAACAATCAGTATCATAACAACAATTACCACCACCAATAGAATAGGAGACAGGAGACTGTTAAGGCATTTGTGGCTGCATAAGGAGGAGCGAATGTTGGACAGTAAACTCTTTGTGGGAAGTGCCACCAGCATCATACTGGACCATGTACTGTGAGATGTACGAAGTGTCAGAAGGTTGGTCATGTTGCGATGTTTTGTAAGAGCAGGGTTGTGTCCACAGGAGCAAGTGCTCAGCCTGTGGTTACATGTTTTGGATGTGGAGAGCGTAGACACTACAGGGGGCAATGCCCGAAGAATGCTGGACAAGGAAATGTAGGTGCTCAAGGTAGAGTGTACGTGATGGGAAATGGAGAGCCGCATCAAGATCCGAATGTTGTCACTGGTACGTTTCTTCTCAACAACCTTCGTATTAAAGTTTTGTTTGATTCGGGTGCCGATATGAGTTTTGTGTCTTCTAAGATTGCGCCGTTAATCCGAATTACCCCTACTCTATTAGACGTTATCTATAGTATTAAGTTAGCTGATGGTAACCTAGTAGATACCCGCACCGTGATCCGTGGTTGTACCCTTAGTCTTTTAGATCACCCGTTTAGTATCGATTTGATGCCAATCGAGCTCGGAACCTTCGATGTGATAGTTGGAATGGATTGGTTATCCAAGAATCGAGCGAGCATTATTTGTGGAGAACGAGTTGTTCATATCCCTCTCAATTATGAGATTTTGATTGTTCGAGGTGATAGGAGTGGAACTCGCCTGAATATCATATCATGTATCAATCCCGACAAGTGGAGTTTCGCATCGACTTAGTTCCAGGAGTTGCACCTGTTGCGCGTGTACCATATCGTTTAGCGCCATCAGAAATGGAGGAATTATCGAAGCAA
This sequence comes from Artemisia argyi, assembly GCA_030686995.1. Lineage (NCBI taxonomy): Eukaryota > Viridiplantae > Streptophyta > Magnoliopsida > Asterales > Asteraceae > Artemisia > Artemisia argyi. Next base: position 90,302,977 of record CM060703.1, read on the forward strand.
TTACAAGAGCTGTTGGATAAAGGATTTATTCGACCGAGTTCTTCGCCCTGGGAAGCTCCAGTGTTATTTGTGAAGAAGAAGGATGGAACGTTTAGGATGTGTATCGACTACCAAGGATTGAATAAGTTAACCGTGAAGAACCGCTACGCGTTACCGAGGATTGATGATTTGTTTGATTAGTTGCAAGGATCGAGTTACTACTCTAAGATTGAATTGAGGTTTGGTTATTACCAACTTAGGGTTCGGGAAGAGGATATTCCCAAGATGGCATTTAGAACTCGTTATGGCCATTATGAGTTTCAAGTTATGCCTTTTGGTTTGACCAACGCGCCTGCAGTGTTCATGGACTTCATGAACCGAGTGTGCAAGCCTTATCTAGATAAGTTCGTTATAGTCTTTATCGAAGATATTCTAATCTACTCAAGGAGCGAGGAAGAGCACAAACAACATTTGGGTCATGTGATTGATAGTGAAGGATTACATGTGGATCCCGCTAAGATTGAGGCGATTAAGAAATGGGCAACGCCGGTTAACGCCACAGAAATTCGTCAATTTCTAGGATTGGCTGGGTATTATAGGAGATTCATCGAGGGATTCTCCAAGATATCTAAACCGTTAACTGCATTGACCCACAAGGATAAGAAGTATGAATGGTGAGAGGAAGAAGAGAAGGCCTTTCAGATTTTGAAGCAGAAGCTTTGTAGTGCACTGATATTGGCTTTGCCAGATGGAGTATAAGATTTTGTGGTTTATTGTGATGCCTCGTAGCAAGTATTAGGAGCAGTTTTGATGCAACGAGGGAAGGTTATGGCATATGCTTCCCGACAGCTTAAGACTCATGAGTAGAAGTATACCACTCATGATTTGGAGTTAGGAGCCGTGGTTTTTGCCCTCAAGTTGTGGAGACATTATCTTTATGGTACTAAGTGTGTCGTCTTTACCGACCACAAGAGTTTGCAGTATATTTTGGATCCGAAGGAGTTGAATATGCGACAACGACGATGGTTGGATACGTTGAGCGATTATGATTGTGAGATACGATACCACCGTGGAAAAGCTAATGTTGTAGCTGATGCATTGAGCCGCAAGGAACATTTGAAACCGTTAAGCGTTCGAGCTTTAGTTTTGATGATTAACTCGAATTTACCCGCCCAGATTCTACAAGCTCAAGAGGAAGTCGTGAAAAGAGGAGAGCTTAAGGACGAGAAAGTTGATGGGTTGATTAGAAAGGAGAAACTTGAGAAACGTTCATATGGAACTTGGTGTTACAAAGGAAGAAGTTGGGTACCTTTTGTAACACCCCAACCCGACAAGGGTAGAAGTGCCACAAGGATGGTGACATATCAGAACATACATACATAATATCATACACAGCGGAAGTCTTAAACATAATTCATTACGGAAAAGCCAAGCCAAAACGGCTTAAGTCAAGGTACATAAGTTCAATGATGAAGAAAATAATCCAAAGGGAAATAAAGACATAATCAAAATCCAAAGTCATAACATAGGGTGGTCATCTAAGGTAAAAGCTCCAACAAAAGCTCTAACTCTCATCCCAAAGCAAAAGCCCCAGCTCCTAGCTTAGATACCTGCCGCAGGAAAAGGAAATGCGGCTGAGCTACGAGAGCTCAGTGAACAGATATAACGGAAACAAACAGTAGTAACGGAAATAGTAAAGTAAAAGAAATAATACCAGATGTAACAAGAGTCAGGAAAGAATATAAAAGAGTTACGCATATATATCAACTGGTCAAGAATGGTTATAATGTAATGTGAATGAAACTAGAACCCACCACAATCCCAAGTCAAATCAAGTCAGGTCAAATGTCAAGTCAAGTATCAGGTCATCAGGTTACAAGGTTTCAGGAGAACAGAAATCCTCTACGAGCCCATACATATCAAATCAAATCATATCATATATCAGGGTGTATGGAGGGGTGACCTCAGCATACCAGGTACAGGGTGAGGGGATACCTCTAGGGTTGGAGTTGCAAGCTCCCAGGGGTTGTGAAAGACGTGTATCGCACACACCCGTCAGTCACCAGGATATAACAGGAAATAAATCAGGACAGGTCTAGGATGCATCCATGCGCCCCCGCAGGCCACAGGGTCTTCTCTACATAACAATCAAATCAGGTCGGGGACGGTGTAACCAAATCACTAGGGCTACACACTAGTCATGCCGGTGGTGCATCACAGACATGGACATGAAACCCTCATGTCTAGTGGATGGCTCGTAGTCTCAAACTGTGGGTCAAGGTCAAGTATCAAGTCTCGGGTATCATGTATCAGTTATCATATCAGGGTTCAAGACAGGAGATAAATGCTGGGGTTCATTATCAGGTGGTCCACATCAAAAAGGTCAAATACTCGAAGGTTCATAATGGTTTATTATAAGAAATCCTTTTTACATGGTTTTAATAAAATGATCGTTAGAACAGTTTCATAATAAAAGTCTCTTAAGAAAATATTCAAAAGTTATATATGAAAAGGTTTTAAAATCCTATGCACCTTTAAGTAATTTCAGGGTCCTAAATATTCAGGTTACCGGGTTATGCATAGGTCATGTCAAGTATTGAGGAAACGTAACAGGGTTCGAGACAAGGTTTCAAGTAAAGGTTCAAGTCAAGGGAATCTTATCAAAGGTTTACAATATACGGAAACAAAAGCAAGGTTCACAGAACAAGGGGACATAGCAATGGCTTGGGAAATCCTAAACAAGTCAAAATCAGAAATCAAAAGAAACGAAGGCTCCTTACAAGAAGAGCAGAATATCTGTACCTTATTCCAATGCAAGCACACAAAATAGAAACGACTGACAGGAAATCAAATCACTTCCTCCTCGAACCTAAGGAGTAGAAGACAGAAATACGAAAGGGGTTTCAGTTATCTTCCCATTATAAGTAACTTCTATTTAAGTAACTTTCTATTTTTAGCAGGTTTCCATAATTAGTAAGTTACCATATTTAGCAAGATTCAAGTGATACAATTCCAGTCAAGTCTTTAATTGGCTTATTATGGAGGTAACATTCATTTTAACAAGTTACACAAGTTCAGGGTTAGTTATGACAAGTTTTCATAGTTCAAGGTATAAGTGTAAATTTACCAAAGTTAAAGGTCCACATTAAAATTATCATCATTTTACCATTCAAACACTTATACTTTCCAGAATTACACATTTAGTCTTCAAGTTGCGTAATTTACGATTTACACCCTTTTAAATAAATTAATTACAAATTAAACCTTATACTTATATAATTTACAAATAAACCTTCACAAGATTATTACACATCAAGTCCTTTTATTCCTTCAAATTACAGAAAGTAACCCTCAATATTATTATGTTACAAACAGCCCTTAAACTTTCGGTAAATTACATATTTAGTCCTTGTACTTATTACCTTATAAATCGATTTACATAATTAACCATAATTACATATTAAGTCCACAAATACTCAAAATTACACACTTTACCCTTCATACTATTATTTACTTCGAGATCCATCTATTTTCCAGAAATTACATGTTTAGTCCCTCACTTTATATTTATCTTCCAAATCGAATAATACTTTATTAAATAAACATTTTAATCCCTTTAAATACAAAAATTACACATAGCACCCTTAAGTTATATTTTTGTCGAATTATATATGATCCAAATGAAGTTCTAAAAATAACCCTTAAGTTTTAAAAGTTACAAAACTCACCCAAAACTTTTTATACAAATCGTATAAACCCTAAAATACATGAAATAGAAACCCTAATCCATCTAATCCATTTTAATCATTACATAATCATTGAAAGCCATTTAATATCATTAAAAGCAAACCCTAATCTTCAAAGACCAGATCGTATGGAATTTTTCCCTTTTTCTTTTATGCAGTTTTAATTAAAACCCAATTAACCAAAATAAATTCGAAACACAAGATTAAGCCATGGTAATTATTTCCAATAATTTTCCAGGTTATATTACATTATAACAAGTGTATATAAATTTTATTACGAATTGTTGTGAATCGTATGGTGTATTACACAATTATACACGTTTTTAGGGTTTTAATTCACGAAAACGTTATAGAGTATGCATGGATCGAACCAATCATTTTATTTGATGATCATAAGGTATAAGGTACCTGAGAAAAATACCAAACCAATTATTGGACGTGTGGAACAAGCTGTACGAATTGTTGTACACGCGTATAGGGCAAAACGAACCAAAATCTTCACGCCTTCACCAACGATCTAGCAACCTTGTAATTATTTTTCGTGGGTCTTATATCATGTGAGAAACTCAGGAAAAATAAGAAATAAATTTCATGGAGGTCGAATGAGGTATAAACAAAATTACCTTGTTTTTGTGCTCGATAAAAGAAAAATGATGCCACGATCGAACTAGGCTTCAAAAATTTGTGAGAGTATTTTTCTAGCACCTCTTGAATGTTGTTTGATCTCAGAAAAATGCTTAGGGATTTTGTGGGAGTCGAATGGAGGCTACACGAATTTTTTTGGTGTGTGTTTATTTTGGATCGGCTTTAGGGTTTGTGAATAAAAGAGATGGTTTGACTTTAAATGGAGTATTGCCGTGTGAATGGGGAGATAGGGACCAGAAATCTCGAAAATTTGGTTGGCAATTGATTTGGTGATAATTATCTTATATATTTTCCTTATATATATCCTTTTAAAATCAAAATAAATCAATTTAAATGTGAATTCTATGTCAATCGGCCCTATGAGGGTAATTTGGTAATTTTACCACTTGCATACATATTAATTAAAGTTGTTAAAATATTTTGGATCATAACTTGTGCATTGTTTGAAGTTTGGGACTTATTTGGAGACTTTATAAGCTTTTAAATAAATTTTTAAATAAGCAGGGGTATTTTGGTCATTTTACTTGTTCTCAGATTTTAGGTGTTACAACTTCTTCCCCTCTAAAAAGAAAAATTTCGTCCTCGAAATTTGCAAAGACACAGGAATGAAAAAGAACGGAAAACAAAACAAGGACATACCAGATGCCTTATCTGCCTGGTCACGAGAAAGTGAGAAAACACGACCGGTAGTTGGAGTAGGAGAAGGAGGGTCAAGATATTTCTCAAGTGGTGCCGGGTTACGCCTAGGACAATCTTTCAACTTATGCTCCCTCGAACCACACCTAAAACAAGCTCCAGAAGTCGTACGACAAAATCCCGTATGATTCTTCCCACACTGTGGACAACTAGCTGACCCCTGACTGTCGCTGCGCCCTCGACGATCGCCATCCTTCCTAGAAGCTGACCTTGAATCCCGACCTCGCTGATCATGACCACGGTCCGCCCGATCTCGTGGTTCAAAACCCCTATTAGATTGCCCCTTCCGCTCATAATCCTGGTCCCGGTGACTCTTATAATCCCTACTCTGGTCCTGCTGACTCTGTCTCCTGGAATGTACCCGATTACCGTCCCTATCCCGCTTGTTAGAACCCTCGTCCGCATGCAACAACTCAATGTTTCGGGCAGCATCCTGCACTCCAGCAACATCCTCAAAAGTAGTGTTAACGATCTTGTCCAACACCCACTTCTTCAAAGCCCACTTAAAGTGACGAGCCTGACGAAAAGCATCCCCAGTGACCTCTGGTCCAACAAAACTAGCCAGACGCAAAAATCGCTGCATAAACTCTCCTGATGACTCCTGATCACCCTGACGAATCGACCCGTAATCCCTCTCATACCTTAACTGTTCTGCCATAGGAATATACTGTCTGTAAAATGCCTCGATGAAATCAGCCCACGAACAAGTCTCAGCAAAATCATCCCCTTTGGCCTGAACAAGAGCAGTCCACCAGTTCTGAGCATCACCTTCCAATTTGAATGTGGCCAAACGAGTTTTAAACTCATCACCACATCCCAGAACACGAAACAACTTCTCAACATGTGTGATCCAGTCCTCCGCTTCATGGGGAGTAGCAGCGGACTTGAAGGAGAGAGGCTTAAGCTTATTAAACCTCTCGATCCACACATGGATACCAGTTGGGGGAGCAGCAGGTGGAGCATCAGGTTGAGCATTGGGTGGAGTAGGAGGTCTAGCACCACTACCAGAAAAACTCGGCCCATTCCTGATGTTATTGGCCACTTCAGTCACTACTCGTGGAATAGCAGCTTCCAAAGCAGCGTTAATCATAGCTTGGAAATCAGGGACATCATCATCCCCATTAGTGTACTGAGTAAAGCGGGTGTTCACCATCTGAATGATCATGGAAAGGGATTAGCAAAACATAAGGGAAAAATAAGCACGAAATGGAGGACGAAGCAGAAACCTATGCTACCCAAATCCTCACCAGTCAAACCTAAATTCTTAAGGGTCAAATCCTAAGGTCCATAAGACTCACAGGCCATGTCTATGTACTACAGGTCGCAGCCTGGGCTCTGATACCATAATTGTAACACCCCAACCCGACAAGGGTAGAAGTGCCACAAGGATGGTGACATATCAGAACATACATACATAATATCATACACAGCGGAAGTCTTAAACATAATTCATTACGGAAAAGCCAAGCCAAAACGGCTTAAGTCAAGGTACATAAGTTCAATGATGAAGAAAATAATCCAAAGGGAAATAAAGACATAATCAAAATCCAAAGTCATAACATAGGGTGGTCATCTAAGGTAAAAGCTCCAACAAAAGCTCTAACTCTCATCCCAAAGCAAAAGCCCCAGCTCCTAGCTTAGATACCTGCCGCAGGAAAAGGAAATGCGGCTGAGCTACGAGAGCTCAGTGAACAGATATAACGGAAACAAACAGTAGTAACGGAAATAGTAAAGTAAAAGAAATAATACCAGATGTAACAAGAGTCAGGAAAGAATATAAAAGAGTTACGCATATATATCAACTGGTCAAGAATGGTTATAATGTAATGTGAATGAAACTAGAACCCACCACAATCCCAAGTCAAATCAAGTCAGGTCAAATGTCAAGTCAAGTATCAGGTCATCAAGTTACAAGGTTTCAGGAGAACAGAAATCCTCTACGAGCCCATACATATCAAATCAAATCATATCATATATCAGGGTGTATGGAGGGGTGACCTCAGCATACCAGGTACAGGGTGAGGGGATACCTCTAGGGTTGGAGTTGCAAGCTCCCAGGGGTTGTGAAAGACGTGTATCGCACACACCCGTCAGTCACCAGGATATAACAGGAAATAAATCAGGACAGGTCTAGGATGCATCCATGCGCCCCCGCAGGCCACAGGGTCTTCTCTACATAACAATCAAATCAGGTCGGGGACGGTGTAACCAAATCACTAGGGCTACACACTAGTCATGCCGGTGGTGCATCACAGACATGGACATGAAACCCTCATGTCTAGTGGATGGCTCGTAGTCTCAAACTGTGGGTCAAGGTCAAGTATCAAGTCTCGGGTATCATGTATCAGTTATCATATCAGGGTTCAAGACAGGAGATAAATGCTGGGGTTCATTATCAGGTGGTCCACATCAAAAAGGTCAAATACTCGAAGGTTCATAATGGTTTATTATAAGAAATCCTTTTTACATGGTTTTAATAAAATGATCGTTAGAACAGTTTCATAATAAAAGTCTCTTAAGAAAATATTCAAAAGTTATATATGAAAAGGTTTTAAAATCCTATGCACCTTTAAGTAATTTCAGGGTCCTAAATATTCAGGTTACCGGGTTATGCATAGGTCATGTCAAGTATTGAGGAAACGTAACAGGGTTCGAGACAAGGTTTCAAGTAAAGGTTCAAGTCAAGGGAATCTTATCAAAGGTTTACAATATACGGAAACAAAAGCAAGGTTCACAGAACAAGGGGACATAGCAATGGCTTGGGAAATCCTAAACAAGTCAAAATCAGAAATCAAAAGAAACGAAGGCTCCTTACAAGAAGAGCAGAATATCTGTACCTTATTCCAATGCAAGCACACAAAATAGAAACGACTGACAGGAAATCAAATCACTTCCTCCTCGAACCTAAGGAGTAGAAGACAGAAATACGAAAGGGGTTTCAGTTATCTTCCCATTATAAGTAACTTCTATTTTAGTAACTTTCTATTTTTAGCAGGTTTCCATAATTAGTAAGTTACCATATTTATTAAGATTCAAGTGATACAATTCCAGTCAAGTCTTTAATTGGCTTATTATGGAGGTAACATTCATTTTAACAAGTTACACAAGTTCAGGGTTAGTTATGACAAGTTTTCATAGTTCAAGGTTATAAGTGTAAATTTACCAAAGTTAAAGGTCCACATTAAAATTATCATCATTTTACCATTCAAACACTTATACTTTCCAGAATTACACATTTAGTCTTCAAGTTTCGTAATTTACGATTTACACCCTTTTAAATAAATTAATTACAAATTAAACCTTATACTTATATAATTTACAAATAAACCTTCACAAGATTATTACACATCAAGTCCTTTTATTCCTTCAAATTACAGAAAGTAACCCTCAATATTATTATGTTACAAACAGCCCTTAAACTTTCGGTAAATTACATATTTAGTCCTTGTACTTATTACCTTATAAATCGATTTACATAATTAACCATAATTACATATTAAGTCCACAAATACTCAAAATTACACACTTTACCCTTCATACTATTATTTACTTCGAGACCCATCTATTTTCCAGAAATTACATGTTTAGTCCCTCACTTTATATTTATCTTCCAAATCGAATAATACTTTATTAAATAAACATTTTAATCCCTTTAAATACAAAAATTACACATAGCACCCTTAAGTTATATTTTTGTCGAATTATATATGATCCAAATGAAGTTCTAAAAATAACCCTTAAGTTTTAAAAGTTACAAAACTCACCCAAAACTTTTTATACAAATCGTATAAACCCTAAAATACATGAAATAGAAACCCTAATCCATCTAATCCATTTTAATCATTACATAATCATTGAAAGACATTTAATATCATTAAAAGCAAACCCTAATCTTCAAAGACCAGATCGTATGGAATTTTTCCCTTTTTCTTTTATGCGGTTTTAATTAAAACCCAATTAACCAAAATAAATTCGAAACACAAGATTTAGGCCATGGTAATTCTTTCCAATAATTTTCCAGGTTATATTACATTATAACAAGTGTATATAAATTTTATTACGAATTGTTGTGAATCGTATGGTGTATTACACAATTATACACGTTTTTAGGGTTTTAATTCACGAAAACGTTATAGAATATGCATGGATCGAACCAATCATTTTATTTGATGATCATAAGGTATAAGGGACCTGAGAAAAATACCAAACCAATTATTGGACGTGTGGAACAAGCTGTACGAATTGTTGTACACGCGTATAGGGCAAAATGAACCAAAATCTTCACGCCTTCACCAACGATCTAGCAACCTTGTAATTATTTTTCGTGGGTCTTATATCATGTGAGAAACTCAGGAAAAATAAGAAATAAATTTCATGGAGGTCGAATGAGGTATAAACAAAATTACCTTGTTTTTGTGCTCGATAAAAGAAAAATGATGCCACGATCGAACTAGGCTTCAACAATTTGTGAGAGTATTTTTCTAGCACCTCTTGAATGTTGTTTGATCTCAGAAAAATGCTTAGGGATTTTGTGGGAGTCGAATGGAGGCTACACGAATTTTTTTGGTGTGTGTTTATTTTGGATCGGCTTTAGGGTTTGTGAATAAAAGAGATGGTTTGACTTTAAATGGAGTATTGCCGTGTGAATGGGGAGATAGGGACCAGAAATCTCGAAAATTTGGTTGGCAATTGATTTGGTGATAATTATCTTATATATTTTCCTTATATATATCCTTTTAAAATCAAAATAAATCAATTTAAATGTGAATTCTATGTCAATCGGCCCTATGAGGGTAATTTGGTAATTTTACCACTTGCATACATATTAATTAAAGTTGTTAAAATATTTTGGATCATAACTTGTGCATTGTTTGAAGTTTGGGACTTATTTGGAGACTTTATAAGCTTTTAAATAAATTTTTAAATAAGCAGGGGTATTTTGGTCATTTTACATGTTCTCAGATTTTAGGTGTTACACCTTTGTTCGGAGGACTGAGAGACTTGATTATGCTCGAGTCTCATAAGTCAAAGTATTCTATTCACCCAGGATCTGACAAGATGTATCAGGATGTGAAGAAGTTATATTGGTGGCCCAATATGAAAGCTGAGATTGCCGATTATGTCCATAAGTGTCTTACGTGTGCCAAGGTTAAGGCTGAACATCAAAAATCGTCTGGTTTACTAGAACAACCTGAGATCCCAGAATGGAAATGGGAAAGAATAACAATGGATTTTGTCACCAAGCTACCAAGGACTTCGACAGGATTCGATGCTATTTGGGTAATAGTCAATCGATTAACTAAATCCGCACACTTTTTGCCAATCAAAGAGAACTACAGCATGGATAAGTTGACCCGGCTCTACGTGAAAGAGATAGTATCTCGACATGGAGCGCCAGTGTCAATTATCTCAGATAGAGACGGCAAGTTTACTTCGAATTTTTGGAAGTCACTTCAAGATTCGTTTGGCACGAACCTTTACATGAGTACCGCTTACCATCCACAGACTGATGGTCAAAGCGAGAGAACCATCCAGACTTTGGAAGATATGCTACGTGCATGTGCGATTGATTTCGGGAATGGATGGGATGTCCATTTGCCCTTAATTGAGTTTTCTTACAACAATAGTTACCATGCGAGTATTAAGGCCACACCGTTTGAAGCACTCTATGGTTGGAAGTGCCGATCACCTATATGTTGGGATGAAGTGGGAGAAGCACAGCTTATTGGACCAGATATAGTTCGTGAGACGACCAAGAAGATTGCTCAGATTAAAGACCGATAGAAAGTTGCTCATGACCGACAGAAGAGTTACGCAGATGTGAGACGTAAACCCCTGGAATTTCAGGTAGGAGATAGGGTTATGTTGAAGGTATCGCCTTGGAAAGGTGTGATCAGGTTTGGTAAGAGTGGAAAGTTGAATCCCCGTTACATTGGACCATTTAAGATTGTGAAGAGGATTGGTCCCGTGGCATATAAGCTGGAATTGCCACCGGAGCTCAGTAGAGTTCACCCTACTTTCCATGTGTCGAATTTGAAGAAGTGTTTGACATATGAGACCGCTGTAATACCATTCAAGGAGATTGAGATTGATGAGCAATTGCATTTTGTTGAAGAGCCTATTGAAATCATGGATCGTTAGGTTAAGCGATTGAAGAAGAGTCTTATTCCTCTTGTGAAAGTTCGTTGGAATTCCAAGAGAGGACCGGAGTATACTTGGGAATGCGAGGACGAGTTTAAACGCAAGTACCCAAATCTTTTCAAAGCCGGGACTGGCAACTCAAACTAAATCCGGGACGGATTTCTAAATAAGATGTATGTGATGTAACCCCCGGTACTTTTTTCTAAACTTATTACTAGCCAAAATATTTATTTTTGTACCTAAGACACATTAAAACTTTTATTTTGTGATTATTTGGGCTTGAGAAACGTGAGATATATTGGAAACAAGAACTTTATTCCTTGATTGACTCAGCACAACCTAGAAAACTCGAATCGTATTGCATTTGCCAAATTATTTGAATTATATTGAGTTTGAGAGAAACTCTGAAGTTTATGCTTGATTTTATTAGAAAAATTATTTCGTGAACAATGGCGCAATTTTCGTAATTTTTCGAGTCCGTTTGCTATGTCGTTTGAGCCCCGGAGCGCTTTCGTGTGGAATATACTTACGTTGACACATCTAGTCCTTATCATATTTTCATTTCTCATCCCACACTTTTAAACTTTACAACCCTAACCACACACCCACTATATATATAATACTAATAATAATAATAGTTTTTTTTTAATTCATTTCTCCCCCACTGTTTCTCTCTCTAAAAACACACACACACACACATATTTTTCTCTCCCTTCTCTCCTCTCTCTTTTCCGGCCGGCCAACTACTGCCGCCGCCCCTCCGGCGTACTTTTCCGGTCACTGGAAAATTTTCCGGCCAAAAATATTTTAATTCACCATTTTATAGATCAGGACGTGCTCGTTCCAAAAGTACAAGCCTTTTCAATCAAAACCACCCCGAATACCCCTAAACCATCACCACCATCAACACCACCACGAGCCACCACTATTTCCCCACATTTTTCTTCTCTCTTTTAGCTCGGTAAACCCCCCAAATAATAAAAATAATACTAACAATATTTTCCGGCCAAAAATATTTTAATTCACCATTTTATTTATTTTCGTTTTTAATTATTTCAAAAACACTAAAAATACTAACAATATTATTTTCGAATTAAAAATAATAAAAATAATATTTTTTGAAAATATTTTATTAAATCCAAAAATTTTATAAATATTTATATATTTTTATATATTTTACCGAAAATAATTTTTATAAAATTATTTTATAGATTTTATTTACTTATTTTTATTTATTCCGAAAATATTTATTTTATAAAAATTATTCATTTTTTTATATATCGATACATATATATATATTGCATATATATATTTATTTTTGTTTTACTTATTTATTTATTGAGTATATAAAAAATGTAAATGATGTTTTGAATATTTTGTTGACTCGTGTGGGTCCCCCTTTGACCAACAATTGACTAGTCAACATCGGGTTGACCCGGTGTGACTCGGTGATTTTTGTTTTGATTATTGATTATTGTGGTTAATTGTTATCGTTATATATATATTGGAACTTGTTTCGGCTAAGTTTAAATAAACCGGATTAATAAGTATGAAATTATAAAACAAGTTGGTTATAGTTAAGAGGATTTGGATATCGGACATGTTTCCGTATTGTTTTATTGTGAGCTTGAATTGGACGTATTGGATTTACGGCCTTGGTTATTTGGATGTTATGGACCCTTTAGTACACGAAACGGTAGGGTACGTTAGGCCCGTAAAGATCTTAGCGTACCTGGAACTCGAACAATACAAAATGGTCGATAAACCTAAACAACTAATGGACTACGCGAATGATATATCCAATCGTATTAATAAAATATTAACGTTGTTTAAATAAAAGAGTCGTTGACTCGGGAAAATATTGTATAAACAGGCAGGTCATGCCAAAATTTTGTAAAAACTTTTTATAAACTTTTAAAGTTTAAGGATTGCATTATATTTTGAAAACCTTTTCAAACCATATTGTTTTCAACATTTTATTTTGGGAAAATGGGTAAAATAGCCGAAACTAGTTTCTTTTAGCATATTAATTGTTTATTTATATAAGTATTTATTTTCGTTTCGATTTCTTTTCTTCGAGTTATTTTTTCATGTACTCTTGACTTTCTCGAATTGACGTACACTCCCGACGACTTATTCTCTCTATCTTTCTCATCACCCACACGAGACTTTTAAAATCTATTTTCTTTCAAATGCCATTGTATTTACGAAACTTTTATTCAAGCATTGTTTATTGAGATATTCGAGTATAGTTCTAAGTTATACCATTTATATTGATTAGGTTGTGCTGAGGTTCATTTGCTGTGACGCTTTATTGATTGGTTACTATATCTCGTTTCCTGCTACTGCTATTGTTAAGGTGTGATTCATAGCCCCGCTTTTTATATTTTAATTGTTTATAAACCCAAGGGGTGAGACACATGCTTTAAATATTTTCTGAGCACAAGTATTTTTGGTATGATTTTCCTGATGATATATATATATATATATATATATATATATATATATATATATATATATATATATATATATATATATATATATATATATATATATTCCTAACGATGTGCTAAGTAGCTTGTCTTGCCGGAAAGACCCTCAGATCATGAGCCATTAGTCACTTGCGAGTGAACACGAACTTAGTTTATAGGCCTAGAGGATTGACCATCCCATTCGTAGTTGTCAAGGTCTTGACATGCGGGTGTATTATTTTCGATTTTGCTGGGTATTGGCAAGTACCCGGCCTTGGGGGCACTTATATTATGAAATTTCGTGGTTGTTTTTTATGTTAGTACAGAGTTACTGACGATTGGTTTGGTTAACGTTTGCGTGTCATAAGCTTAGTACCATCAACCGTATGTATGCACTGGAATGCCTCTACATATTGGGTGTTACCTTGATTACCCTGGTATTTGCATTTGTTGCTTATATCGTATGATTAAAACCCTTGTGCTCAACTTTACTATTTTAAACCTATGGATTACACTCGACCTTTGTATTGACTTTTAAGCATGTGTTTCTCAGGTACTACTACAAATTAAGTTTTGCAGCTTTATGACATAGGCGTGGTGGAGTGGCAAGGATGAAGGAAGTTTTCTGTCAAGGCAGCTTTATCACTTCTACTATCTTTATTTTCATGTCATTCGTAAAACCTTGGTGTGTCTTTAATATTTTTCCGTTTCTAAACTTGTTTGTTTTCCGCTGCTAAACTCATTTACTTTCCGTTGCTAAACTTTGTATTTCTACTACTAAACTTGGTTTTTCCGCTGCTAAACTTTGTCATTTTCCGCTGCAAACTTTTATTTTTATTCCGCTGCTACTTGATAAAGAGCCTATGTGCTCTAAATGGTTTGTAGATGAATGATGTGTTTTGAGGCATTTTTAAACGTCACGTGTTGTGGTCGTTAGCTATAAATGTGCCTGGTTTCTATTCACGCAGCGCCCCCAGCATGACAGCTGCCGTATTTTGAGTTGGGGGTGCTACAGAATGGTATCAGAGCCATCATTTATATAGAACGAGCTCGCACTCGACTATAAACTTTTTCCTAGAGTCAAAATGTTTTGAGACAGAAAGCCGACAGCCTTCCATGCCACTTCGCGCCCTGGTATTTCTTTTAAACTTTACATATATATATGTTTTATATTGAGATTGGTTTGGACTTTTTCCACTATCATGCTTTGGCTTATAAAATGGTTTTTCACGAAAATTTGGCTAGTATTTTTATGTTTTCTTATACTCTTGTAGAGTATCATGTCTGTCCCAGTTCCCCGTGATCAGGTTCCAGTCCCACCCGTTGTTGACCCCATTGCATTTAGGAGATGATGTTGAGTTGGATGTTGATGTTGGTTTAGATGATGAGGTAGGTTTAGAGGATGATGTTGATATTGAGGATGATGGAGATGAGGAGATGGATGACGATGATGATGACGAGGAGGATGATGATGAGGAGTTTATGGAGGAGGATCAGGATGTTCCCCCACTGCCTTCACCTGTTGTGTCGGATGTGACTTATGAGTCGGATACTCCTGAGAGTTAGGAGCATGCTATGATTTCCGAAGTGACATCGACAGAGGCCGTGCCTACAGAGTTACCGTTCACTTGTGAAGTTGGAGAGTCGTCAGCAGACCCACGTGTTACTTCTTCAGTGATTGGGGATGAGTTGAGCAGATTGAGGGAGGAGATGACCTGGTGTCAGGGTCGTTACATGTCGAGGGCCAAGAGTACGTGTTTTCGGCCATCTACTGTCGTGGAATTGATAAAGGAGAAGAAGGAAGGGAAGAAGGTAGCAGATAAGTTGCAGGTTGGTTTATATAGGCAGAGTGCTAGGTTGAGCCCTGTAGAGGAGACGTATGCTGAGTTTCAGGGACGCTTGGATTCTTTGGATAGGAGGATGATAGAGGTTGGGAGAATGGCGAGACAGTTGTCCCAGATAGAGTTATATGCAAGAGATGATAGTCGACACTATCGTACTAGTATCAGCGAGTTATGGAGTGAGTTCCATGAGATGCTCAGAAAGGCCTATGCAGAGAGGATGACCCGCCTTAGGGCTTATGACAGCATTGATGTGATGGCTATGTATAGAGATCGTTCAGGAGATCAGTGATTGGATCATTTATAGTAGTTGGTATCTTAATGGTAGTTTACCTAGTATATGCTAAATTGAATTCTTCAGTTGGTAGATTTTATTTGAAACTTGTACTTGTTTTGCATATCTTGTAAGACCACCAATGTCAAGTATGAAATCTATTATGTATTATGGTGATGTACTATTATTGATGTTGACTTATGCTATATTATGATTTTATTCATGTTATGATGCTTTATCTTGTGCTATAATTCTGACACGTTAATCAAATACTTACAAGTGTTGTGCTTTTTATTGATTGATAGAATTATGCCTCCTAGGAAGATGACCCCTGCTGCTATTCAGCAGATGATTGATGAGGGTGTTGCAGTAGTGCTTGCCAGGCAAGCAGGTGTTCCTCAGAATGTTGGACCGGCTAGAGCTCAACCGGTTCCCAACAACCAATTCTGCACTTTTAAGGAATTCATGGATTGTAAGCCTATTACCTTCGAGGGAACTGAAGGAGCTGTCGGATTGACTCAATGGTTTGAGAAAGTGGAATCGGTGCTTCATAGGTGTAATTGTACGGAGAACAATAGGGTGAAGTATGCGACAGGCACATTGTTGGAGCATGCCTTGTCTTGGTGGAATGCTTACGTTCAGGAAAAAGGGAATGGAGGAAGCTTATAGTACTTCATGGGAAGATTTCAAGAAAGCTTTGGTTAAGAAGTACTGTTCTCGTAGTGATTTGAGGAAGTTGGATACTGAGTTCTATTATTTGGCTGTGAAGGGTTATGATCTTGCTACTTATGTGCGACGTTTCCAAGAGTTGAAGGTGTTTTGTGCTCACGTGGTGCCCGATAATGAGAAGTTGCTAGAGAAGTTTATTGGTGGATTGCCTTTGAATATTCAAGGGAATGTGACGTCGTACAATGCTAAGACTTTGGATGATACTATTAGCATGGCTGAACGCCTTATGGATCAGGTGACTAAGCATGGTGCTGTTCAGAAAAGTAATCACTTTGATAATAAGAGAAAATGGGAGGATAACAGAAGGAACAACAACTATAACAACCCCAACAACCGCTACAACAACAATCAGTATCGTAACAACAATCACCACCACCAACAGAATAGGTGTTGGGTTTTGGATTCTGCTGCTGAGTGAAACTGCTGCTATGATGAGAATGTTGCTAAGGTAAATGATTCTGCTGCTGGTGTCAAAGTGCTGTTATGGGAAAATGCTGCTAGAGGAATCTACTGCTAAAGTGATAAACATGTATACGGAGTAGATAATTATAGAATAGATTGTGTGTATATTATATACGTCTAGAATATTCTTATCTTGCATAGAAAGTTATTGTAAACCTAGTAGGACTCCTTGGCCAATAAAAGGAGGATCCTAGGGTTAGATTGAGTACGTATTGTTTTAGTTTCATTTACACTTCAAGGTTGTAAAACCCTAGCATTGTCGAGTGCTCGTATTAATAATATATTGAAGTGTTGATAGTTAATTGTTCTTCTTAAGCTAAGCTTGTATATTCCGCATTCTAGCTTAAGTGTTTAATTCAAGTCAACTTCTATATAAGATCGTTTGCTCAACTGGGATCAACAAGTGGTATCAGAGCTTGTGATCTAGAAGTTCTAATCAAGAAGAAACTGTTCCTTGTAAGTTTGCTGTTCCAAATCAATTGCTGAAGATGGGTGATGACACACATATGGTGACTGCTTCAAAGGTTCCCATGCTCAACCCTGGAGAATATGAGCTGTGGAAGATGAGAATAAGAAAGTACATTAGCATGATTGACTTTAACATGTGGAATGTGATCATCAATGGTGACTCTTTACCAAATAAGGGCCCTGATGGTAAAGAGATACCAATCAAGTCTGCTGAAGAGAATTCAGTAAGGAAGATGGAGATCAAGGCACACAGTATTCTCTTAATGGGAATACCTAATGAATTTCAGTTGGACTTTGATAGCTGTGAGACTGCAAAAGACTTGATGGATGCTGTTGAATTTAGGTTTGGAGGGAATGATGCTACTAAGAATTCAAGGAAAAACATGTTGAAGCATCAGTTTGAGAACTTTACTGCTGAAAGTGGAGAAAAGATTAATGGCACTTACAACAGGCTCAATCAACTTGTCAGTCATTAAAATCTTATTGGCTATGTGGTTCCACAAGAAGATGTAAACCTCAAGTTCCTTAGAAGTCTTGCACCTGAATGGAGTATGCACACAGTTGTTTGGAGGAATAAGCCTGACTTTGAAACTATGAAGTTGGAAAGCCTCTATAACAACTTAAGAGTGTGTGAACCAGAATTGACTTCTTCATCTACTTCATCTTCTGGTACACAAAATCTTGCCTTTGTATCTTCAAAGTCAAAAGGATCTAAGGAATCTCACTCTACGGCTTATGGGGTATATACTGCTGATGGATCTGCTGCTAGTTCAAGTGATAAGAATTCCACCAATGATATTGCTTTGTGTGCATTCTTGGCTGATCTAACTACAAGTGTAAGGTGACAGGCTAATAATCAAGATTTGGATCAACTTGATCCTGATGATCTTGAAGAAATGGATCTCAAATGGCAAATGGCCATGTTGACCTTAAGGGCAAGAAAATTCTTGAAAAGAACTGGAAGAGAAATCAAGTACAGGGCTAAAGAAAATGTTTGCTTTGACAAGTCAAAGATAGAGTGCTACAACTGCAACAGGAAGGGTCACTTTGCCAGGGAATGTAGAGCTCCAAAGAAAAATGTTGAAGCTCCAAAGAAGACTAAAGAAACAAAGAATACCACTACTGCATTGGTATCTTGTGATGGATTGGGAGAGTATGATTGGAGTGATTTGGCTGATGAAGAACCAAACTATTCTTTGGTGGCTCAAGTCAAACCTAAAGTGCATAACTTTGCACTTATGGCCTATGCATCATCATCTTCTGGATCTGACTCTGAGGTATCTAATGATTTTGATTTATCTGTGTGTTCTTTTAAGTCATGTGCTGACACTGTAGAAGAACTTAAGTCTAGGAATGAGAGTCTAATTAGAGAAATTGAAAACCTAAAACTTGATAACTTAGGTTACAAAGTAGGTATTCAAAATGTTGAAAGAATACTTGAGTATCTAAAAGAGTGTGAGCTAGAATATGTAGATAGAATTAACCAACAAGATGTTGAGATTTTTAAGAAAAATAGTGAAATTGAGTTTCTTAAGAATAAATTAGAAGAAGCAGAAAGAGATAGGGATGCAGCTCTTGCTGATAAAGAAAAACATATAGTAAGAGTGAATAAACAACAATATGCTTCTGATTTGGTTAATAAATCTATTGAGAGCACCATAATGAGGAAAGAAAGTGGAATAGGTTACAATGAGGTTGCTCCTCCTGCTAAGAGTGCCTATGCTCTACCAGGAAAAGAATTGTCCTTCATTAGTGAGCTGAACATTGAAAAACCAATAGGTGAGTCTAGTCCAAGTGTCTTAGAAACACCTAAGGTAGAGGTAGAAAATTTCCTGATGCTCCTATTATTGAAGACTGGTACTCAGATAGTGATGAGGAATATGAACAGGTTGAACTAAAACAAAGTGTAGAAAAGGAAGCAATTCCTACCAAAGTTGAACCTAAAATTGAACAGGTGAAGTTTGTCAGACATGTGTTAGGTAAGGGCATCTCTAGGAAAATGGTAGAATATAATGAGATTTCTAGAGATAGAATAAATGGTTTCTATAATAAGCCTAGGGGAAATCAGAGAAACTTTAATAACCTAGTTTCTAACATATTAGGTAGCGAGTTTCAATTAAAGAAAAAGGCTTGTTATAAGTGTGGTAGCTTTGAACATTTGATTAATAGTTGTCCTGACCACAAAAAGCCTGTTTGGAATCAATATTCTAGAGTGAATCATAAATATGTTACTAAGAATACTCACCCTCATCCTAATAGAAACATGATTCCTAGGGCTGTGTTGTTAAGATCTGGTGCAACTAGATCTATTTATGCTGCTAAATCAAATGGTGCTTTTAAAACAACAACTGGTTCTGTTGCTGGCTCTACTGCTAGTAAGCACTCTGTTGCTAGTAAGCATTCTGCTGCTAGTAAGCAATCTACTGCTAGTACAAAACTTTCTACTTCTGGGTCAAAAGTTTTATCAAATACAGTTGTTGGAAATCATTTTTATGTTGTTAAGGCCTCAGCTTGTTGGGTTTGGAAACCAAAATCAACTGTTACAAACAATGTTTCCAATAACAGCAGTGCATCAAGTGATTTAAAGAAATTTAACTATGTTGATGCACAAGGCAGATCCAAGTCAGTAATGGGTTGGGTCCCCAAGAGAAACTAATTTCTCTACTTTCATTTGCAGGGTAATCTACTGGATGATCTTAAAGATATGGTTATAGTTGATAGTGGATGCTCTGGACATATGACAGGAGATGAGTCTCAACTTGAAGACTTTGAGGCTTTTGAAGGTGGTTATGTTGCTTTTGGGAATGATCCAAAAGGTGGAAAGATTATTGGTAGAGGCACTTTAAGAACAGGAAATTTGGACTTTGAAAAAGTGTTTCTTGTGAAAGGGCTTAAGTTTAACCTCTTTAGTGTCTCACAAATGTGTGACAAAAGGAATTTTGTTCTTTTTACAGACACTGAATGTATGATCCTTTCTCCTGATTTTCAGTTGCCAAATGATAAATTTGTGCTATTGAAGGTCCCTAGAAATGAAAATATATACAGTGACCATATTAAGAACATTGTTCCCAAAAGAGCTTTAACTTGTCTAATTGCAAAAGCCACTATTGATGAGTCCAAATTATGGCATAGAAGACTTGGGCACCTAAACTACAAGACAATGAACAAGTTGGTGAAAGGAAATCTTGTGAGAGGCATGCCCACAAAGCTGTTTGAAAATTTTCAGACTTGTGTAGCTTGTCAAAAGGGTAAACAACACAGAGTTTCATTCAAGTCTAAGACAGTAAACATAAATACAGAGCCCTTGCATTTACTACACATAGATTTATTTGGGCCTATTTTTGTGAAAAGCTTGAACAAGAAGTCATATTGCCTAGTTGTCACAGACGACTTCAGCAGGTTTACTTGGGTGTTCTTCTTAGCCACTAAAGATGAAACCCCAGAGATACTTAAGGAATTCATTACAAGAGTTGAAAACCTGCACAACCAAAGAGTGAAAATTATCAGATGTGACAATGGTACTGAGTTCAAAAATAGTGTGATGAATCAATTCTGTGTGGGAAAAGGAATTCTAAGATAGTATAGTGTTGCAAGAACTCCACAACAGAATTGTGTTGCAGAGAGAAGAAACAGGACACTTATTGAGGTTGCAAGAACAATGTTATCTGATTCTAAACTACCTATACCTTTTTTGGCTGAAGCTGTAAACCCTGCATGTTTTGTGCAAAATAGGAGTAAGGTAGTGAAGCATCACAACAAAACTCCATATGAGCTTTTTCATGGGAAGAAACCATTGATTGATTTTCTCAAGCCATTTTGGTATCCTGTCACTATTTTGAATACTAAGGATCAGTTAGACAAGTTTGAAGAGAAAGCTGATGAAGGTCATTTGGTTGGTTACTGTTGATCCCAGTTGAGCAAACGATCTTATATAGAAGTTGACTTAAAGTAAACACTTAAGCTTGAATGCGGAATGTAAAAGCTTAACTTAAGAAGAACAATTCACTATCAACACTTCAATATTATTAATACGAGCACTCGACAATGCTAGGGTTTTACAACCTTGAAGTGTAAACGAAAACTAAACAATACGTACTCAATCTAACCCTAGGATCCTCCTTTTATAGGCCAAGGAGTCATACTAGGTTTACAATAACTTTCTATGCAAGATAAGAATATTCTAGACGTATAAGATATACATACAATCTATTCTATAATTATCTACTACGAATACATGCTTATCACATTAGCAGTAGTTTCCTTCAACAGCATTTTCTATTAGCAGCACTTTGTCATCAGCAGCAGAGTCAGTTTCATTAGCAGCAGTTTCATCATAGCAGCAGTTTCACTCAGCAGCAGAACTCAAAACCCAACAATCCTCCCCTAAACTTAATATTTATTTCTAAATTATTAAGTTTCTTCAAAGCTCAATTAAACACCAGGAGGATGCTTCCAAACACTCAATTCTTGAGATGTCTGTTGATCAAGTATCTTCTTATACTTTGACAGCAAATTAAGTGCTTGATCATCAGTATCATAGTCTTTCTGCAAGTTGAGTAATCCAGCACCATTAACCATCTGATTGACAGTATTCCAGTATCTTACCACTGGGTAATCCTTTTCAGCTAGCATATACAAAGTAATTGGTCCAATTTCTAGCATATGAACTCCAGAATCTTGAAAGAGTCTCCATTTTCTTACTTTGTATTGTACTATCTCTGTCCATTCAGAATCATCCATTGAAGGTTCATACATAAGTTTTAGAGCTCTCCATAGAACATTATCAGACATAGTTATGATATGATCAACTTGATCTTTCTCATACTTTTTACCATCAAACTTCTCAGCTCCAAACTTTGCTTTGTACAACTTCCACAAGTCATCAACATCCTCTCTATCAAAGTAGTATAGCATTTGTTGAAATCTAAGAAACCTGTGAGTCTTTCCATCAGATCTCTCAACATCATGAAATGCTCCAATGTTAGTATCATATCCTGTAGTTACTTTGATAATAGGATATTTGGTTCCTATTGGTATGGCATCAACTACTTCAGGATCTTCCATCTTGCCAACCATAGTGTAAACCTTCAATTGTTCCTTTAAATGCTCAGGAGGAATATGATCACAATCATTCTTGAACTCATCTCCTTCTGGCTTAGAACTGCTTTCGTCCCCTGTTTTCCTCTTCTCCTTTTCAAATGATTTATGAACAACACTCTTTCTTTTACCACTTTGCACAGAAGAAGTAGTCATATCTGCATCAACATCAAGCTGCTTAACAACATCTGCTTCTTGAACATGCTCTGCTTCAGCCACTTTTTCAGGTACCAACTTTTTATTCATCTGAGCAATATGTTCCAAGTCTTCAGCACAACTCATAGGATAGAAGGTATCTGTTTTTCTCTTAGCCACTTGATACAAGTCAAAAACCTCTTGATCAGACTTAGGTTTTAACTGCACCAATTTGCATCCCTTCATATTCTTCAGGTATCTTTCTTGCTCTTTTCTTTGTTGCAATGGAGTTGGACCTCTAAGTATCTTTTTCTTCTTTCTAGCAGCAGCATCTTCTTTCTTTTTCTTAGAAGTGAACTCACTTACACAAGATCTCACATCAAAAGTTGGAACTTCATTTTCTTCAATTTTGATCATCTTGTTGAGTTCAATATCTGCCTCCATTCTTATCTTCTCATCAACCCATTCCTCATACCTCCTTAAATCTTTTGTTTCCTTTTCAATCCTTTCCTTTTCCTTCTAAGCCAGCTGTTGTTCTTCTTGATCAATCAACTCTTGTTCTCTCAATGCAGCTACTGAATCATGTTTAACTTGTAATTCCTTAGGCCACATATGAAAAGGTATTACAGAGTAGTCAAACCCTTTATACATCCATTGAGGTTCTTCAACTTGCTTGCCCTTCCCTTTATCAGTAGATGATGATACAATCTTCTTTGGTTGAGTAGCAGGTTCTCTGATTACAACTCCTTTTAGAGGTAAATTTGGTGTTGATGATGTGATTGTTTTTGTAGGTTGTTGTGGTAATGATGAAGTTGGTAGTGGTGTATGTTTTGAAGATGATTCACATGGAACTTCTGTAGTCTTCTTACTAAACAAAACCATTGCCTCAGCAGCAGCATTATCACTAGACCCAGCAGCAGAGTTGTGCATCAGCAGAGTTCACTTTTCCACTAGCAGCAGAATCAGTAAGATCCTTAGCAGTAGAGTCATGAGCAGCAGTAGAGTCTTCAATTTTGTCAGCAATAGCAGCATTTTCAAGCTCTTTAACCATTGAATCCCCCAAAGTCATCAAAGCTTCACCCATCAATCCTGTTGCCTTCACTAATTGCTCAGGCTCCAAAGTCTTGAGTTTTTCCACCACCTTTTCTTGAGTAGCAATCACCTCTTCCATTACAACCTCATTCCCTGATTGATCAGCAATCACAAAATTTTCAGCATTCTGAGGACTTTTTACATCCATGTCTCCAATCTCTGGAACCTCCCTTGAAACCATTTCTTCATTCATAACCTGAGCACTTTCAACCCTCTTCAAATTTGCTTCCCCTAAACCCATGACATCTTCATTCCTCCCCTGTTTAGAAGCATCCTCTTCCAAATGAGTAGAGAGTTCAGGTGAACTGATAACTTGAGAAGTGCCCACTTTCTTTAGCCTTTTCAATGAGGTTGAAGATCTTGATTTCTTCAAGTTCTTAATCTGTTTCTTCAATTTGGAAATAAGCTTGGCTTGACCATCAACAACCGTAGACAGAGTAAGAACTTTATCTTCCAAAGTAGTACACTTCAACCCTAGATTGGTACAAGTAACCGTCAATTCCTTAATGAGTTGCATAGTAGTCTCATCACTTCGACCTGTGTTACCTGGTCCGAGAGGTGAATCATGGACATTGTCATCATGTGCAAGATTTTCCGTCAATTCATTTGTCACTTTCCTGTCCTCATCACTTCGACCTGTGTAACCTGGTCCGAGAGGTGAATCTTGGGACATAAACTCAGTATCAAACCTAGTTTGATCATCTGAGCCCCCTATGTTTTCCAGTTGGCTAGGGTTACCATCCTGAGAAGTAGATTCAGAAGAATCCTTTTCTCTAGATGTTGCCTTGGTTTGGGTCTTATTTATGTTATCACTATCCTGCTCTGCTGCTAAGCTAGAAGCAATAGTGACAGCCCTCACCAACATGTCCCCTCCATCAACTGGGACAGCCTCATCTGGTACAGCCATACTAACACTATCCTGAGGTAGATCAATGTTCTTTTTGATTTTCCTACGGGTATAGTGTATTTTGGGTTGTGTAGCAGATGCAGAAAAATTGGGTGTGTGATGGGAATCAGTGGGATTTTCTGATCCTTCACCCTGAATATTTTGCACAAGTTGCACCATTGAAGGTGTAAGATTTGTATGTGTGCCTGAAAAACCTTTTCCATGCTTAACCAAGAAAGTAAAAGTTTTTGAAACCAATTTTGGAGCTTCATAATAACCAGCATGGGATCTAAAATCTGTAAGTTGGTCAACAATAAAGAGCTGGATAAATCTTGGATAAAGCAAATAAGAACCAGACTCTTTAACACTTTTAACAATCCCCTCCAAGATCATATTTGAAAAATTAAATGGTTGACCTGTGCTTAAGCATACCATTGCAGAAGAAATAGTAGCACTAAACTCATGCCACCCAGAAGTTTTAGGACTCAAACAATGAAGGAGAAGGTGTACCAAAAACTTGTATTGAGGACAGAGGAGAGCCTTTTGAAATTTTAAAGTTGTATGCTTTCCCTCATATCCCAAAGTTTTTAAACCAGCAAAAATAGCAGAATTAGCAAGACAAGTGGTCTCTGTTTCATCATTTAAGAGAAGAGATGCCCTTATAGATGATTCAGTAACACGAACCTTATGCCCATCTACTAAAGCACTGACATATTTTTCTTCATTCCTAGTTTTGACTTTAGCAGTAAGCCAAAACTGTTTGATGTAAGAAACAAATATAGTAGGATTCACAGTGAGTGCATACCTAAGAGAAGTAGCATTCAAAAATTTAACCATATCTGTGAATTCTGCAGGAACCAACTCTTCATCCAAAACGACCACACTATTGTGCTGCTCTGCCCATTTACGTGCACAATCCATGAATTAGGGTTTAGAGAAATTGGGGATAATTGATTTTGACAATAATGGAGTGTTAGGGTTTGTGATAACTTCAATTTGGAGCGTGTAGAAACCAATTATGAAGATTAATTAGGTTTTAAACTGATTGGTAGAAGTTACACATACCACCTTCTCACTTACAACCGTAGCAGCATAACCATGTCATCCACAACTAGCAGCAGAATGAAACAACTAGCAGCAGAGTGAAAATAAGCCAGTAGCAGAGTTGACAAATCAAACATGGTCAAAAAGTCCATAACCCATAACAATTAATGCGCTTGATACTCCGTAATCCCTATAAAACCGGATGAAATCTTTTCCCTAATTCACCACAATCAAACCCTAATTACAATCAGAAACGCCAATCACGCAATCAAATCATCCAATCACCCAAATCAAATCATCAATAACCATGAAATATTCACCCGAAATTATCAACATCTCATCCGATTCTTCTTCTGAGGATGATTCACCGTTTGAAACATATGTCCCTCCCTTTCGTCCTCCTCACAATGGTTGTAGAACCAAGGAGCAAGCCAGAAAGAGGAAGCATGATCTTCCTGTCTTCAAAGATTTCCTGCATTTGAATCAAACCCCAAGCACTTCGAGGGGTAAAGAGGTGATGTCCCCCAAGTCTCCATTGTCTTCAGAATCATCAGAAGACCCTGCTTGGATCCCTATCATACCACCATCTCCCAAGGAGCTTGTTTCCCCTTTCATCTACACATCATCAGATGAGGATGAGCCACACCACAATCCACCATCCACTCCAGAAAGACCATCATCATCAAGGCCAAGACCCAAGACATCTACTAAGGAAAGAAAGTCCAACCCTCCTCTACCAAAGGAGAGTGAAATTGTACTTGGGCTTCCATGCCCTAGAAATTGATGTTTGAAGTCTTTTGAATGTAGTTTGTGTAGCAATCTTTTGTTATTTCAGAACTTGATATGGATGTACTTTTGTTGAATGTACTCTTTGGATTGATGAATGAAAGATCTTGAATTTTAATAATCTTGTAAATCATCAATTTTCAGCTTATCCTGCAAAATGTTAGTCCAACCACCACAAAGTATACAAGAATATATACTAGCAGTAGAGTAAAATAGCAGCAGAGTACATGACAACTTAATCATTTGCTTCTTAAGAAGCAGCAGAAACAGATTAACAACCAGCACAAGAACTTTACCCTTTTTACAAAAACAATAAGAGATAAGTTTTTCAAAGATTAATCATACCAATGTTTGCAATTAAGAATTGAAATCTTCCCACATCAAAGTGTTTAGTGAGAAGATCAGCAACATTGTTATCAGTATGAATTTTGACAATTTGAATTAATTTCTTTTCATAGCAATCCCTTATGAAATGATGTCTTATCTCAATATGTTTTGTTTTAGAATGAAAAACAGCATTTTTAATTATGCAAAGTGTGCTTTTGTTATCAATGTGAATTTTGGTGTTCATGAAATTGTACCCATAATCCAGTAGTTGATTTTACATCCATAACACTTGACCACAGCAACTTGAAGCAGCCACATACTCAGCTTCAGTTGTAGAATTTGCAACCACTGTCTATTTCTTGCATTGCCATGACACCAATCTGTTTCCAAGAAATTGACAACCTCCAGTTGTAGACTTTCTATCCAAGCAAGCACCAGCATAGTCACTGTCTGAATATGCCACCAAATCAAAAGGTGAATCCTTAGGATACCATAGGCCCAATTTAGGTTGATGCCTTAGATACCTAAAAATCATCTTTACTGCATTGAGATGTGATTCTTTGGGACATACTTGGAATCTTGCTCAGGCATATACAGCAAACATAATATCAGGCCTTGATGCAGTAAGATACATCAATGAGCCAATCATGGACATGTACAAATGAACATCTACTTCTTTTCCATTTTCATCCTTCAACAAAGGTTTGTTGATATCCATAGGTTGTCTTAGCAGGCTTAGCGTCTTTAAATCCAAACTTCTTCAAAATGTCATTAACATACTTATCCTGACTGATAAATATGCCATCTTTCTTTTGAACCACTTGTAGTCCCAAGAAGAAGTTGAGTTCTCCCATTGAACTCATTGCAAACTTATCGTTCATAAGCCTCTCAAAATCAACACACATTGCCCTGTTTGTTGAACCAAATATGATGTCATCAACATAGATTTGAACCAGCAAAATATCATCCTTTTGTCTTTTGAGAAACAAGGTCTTGTCAATCTTTCCTCTACTGAACCCAGAGTCTAACAAATATGTTGACAAAGTATCATACCAAGCTCTGGGAGCTTGATGTAGTCCATACATTGCTCTATTCACCTTGTAAACTTTGTCAGGATAATCAGGGTCCTCAAAACCTGGTGGTTGAGACACATAAACTTCTTCTGTAATGGTCCCATAAAGGAAAGCACTCTTTACATCCATCTGATACACCACAAAATCTTTGAATGAAGCATAAGCCATGAATAGTCTAATGGCTTCTATTCTTGCCACTGGTGCAAATACCTCATCATAGTCAAGTCCCTCTTGTTGTGTGTATCCTTGAGCTACTAACCTAGCTTTATTTCTGATGACTATCCCTCTTTCATCTCTTTTACATCTGAAAACCCATTTAGTACCAATAACTCTTTTTCCATTTGGTAAATCAACCAAAGTCCATACTTCTTGTAGCTTGAATTGCAGAAGCTCATCTTGCATTGCTTCCACCCAACTAGCTTCTTGTAGGGCTTTATAAGTATTCTTGGGTTCAATTTGAGATAGAAAGCAGGCAAACAAGCAATTTTGTAGATCTTTATGATTGTTTCTTTGATGCAGAGATCTTGCAAAGAAACTTTGATGTTGAAGATCTTTGAGCTCTTTAGTCATTTTCCTTGTTTGTACAGATGATTGAGGATCACTTAGAATTTGTTCTTTTGGATGATCCTTGTGAACTCTTATAGTAGTAGTGGGACTAACAGGAATATTGAGTTCCAAATTAGTATAGTCTACTTCAGCTCCAAATAATTTACCATCAAGAGCTTCATCATCTGTGTCATCATAGATATTCTCTAGAGGAGGCATATTTGGATCTTCAGGATAATTTGTATCATCAAAAGGTCTATCCTGAGTATCCAAAGAAGGAAACTGTGATGTAGAAGCAGAGTGGGTAGGCTTGGCAGCAGAATAGATTGAAGTAGTAGTTGCTTGTTTTGGTCTAGCGGTAGAGTCTTCTGAGTCAGCAGTAGAGTCTTCTGGCCTTGTAGGAGAGTCAGCAACAACTATTTTTGGAGCTTCATTTGGTATCTTTTCTGCATTAATTGAAGTTTCAACATCTGCTTGAGCTTCCTTAGGTTTCTCTGGAGGAACATCATCTTCTTGTGTATCTGTATCTTGCTGCAAAGGTATGAAAGTAGGACCAACCTTTAGTTTCTCAAGCAAAACAATGTCTTCTTGTGGTTTGTTAGTGTCAACACTAGCAATAATAGGTACATAATTCATTGTCTTGGTCAGGATGTCAACATCAAACATCCATTCAGGTCCTTTTCCTGCAGCATTAGATGTGTTCTCACTAAACTTGATATGCAAATTCTCCTCCACATGTTTGGTTCTCTTGTTATATACTCTGAAAGCTTTACCATTTACAGAGTAACCAACCAAATTTCCTTCATCAGCTTTCTCTTCAAACTTGCCTAACTGATCTTTGGTGTTCAAAATAGTGACAGGACATCCAAATGGCTTGAGAAAATTAATCATTGGTTTCTTCCCATGAAAAAACCCATATGGAGTTTTGTTGTGAGGCTTCACTACCTTACTCCTGTTTTGCATAAAACATGCAGTGTTTATAGCTTCAGCCCAAAAAGGTATAGGTAATTGTAAATCAGATAACATTGTTCTTGCAGCCTCAATAAGTGTCCTATTTCTTCTCTCTACAACACCATTCTGTTGTGGAGTTCTTGCAACACTGTACTGTCTTACAATACCTTTTCCCACACAGAATTGGTTCATCACACTATTCTTAAACTCAGTACCATTGTCACATCTTATAATCTTCCATTCTGGGGTTTCATCTTTAGTGGCTAAGAAAAACACCCAAGTAAACCTGCTGTAGTCATCTGTGACAACTAGGCAATATGACTTCTTGTTTAAACTTTTCACAAAGACAGACCCAAATAAATCCATGTGTAGCAAATGCAAGGGCACTGTATTTGTGTTCATTGTCTTATACTTGAATGAGACTCTATGTTGCTTTCCCTTCTGACAAGCAATACAAGTCTCACAATTTTCAAACAACTTTGTAGGCATGCCTCTCACAAGATTTCCTTTCACCAACTTGTTCATTGTCTTGTAGTTCAGATGCCCAAGTCTTCTATGCCATAATTTGGACTCATCAACAGTGGCTTTTGCAATCAGACAAGTTAAAGCTCTTTTGGGAACTATGTTCTTAATATGGTCACTGTATATATTTTCATTTCTAGGGACCATCAATAGCACAAATTTATCATTTTGTCACACATTTGTGAAACACTAAAGAGGTTAAACTTAAGCCCTTTCACAAGAAACACCTTCTCAAAGTCCAAATTACCAGTTCTTAAAGTGCCTCTACCAACAATCTTTCCACCTTTTGGATCATTCCCAAAAGCAACATAACCACTTCAAAAGCCTCAAAATCTTCAAGCTGAGACTCACCCCCTGTCATATGTCCAGAGCATCCACTATCAACTATAACCATATCTTTAAGATCATCCAGTAGATTACCCTGCACATGAAAATAGAGAAATTAGTTTCTCTTGGGGACCCAAGCCATTACTGACTTGGATCTGCCTTGTGCATCAACATAGTTAAATTTTTTTAAATCACTTGATGCACTGTTGGTTTTGGAAACATTGTTTGTAACATTTGATTTTGGTTTCCAAACCCAACAAGCTGAGGCCTTAACATCATAAAAATGATTTCCAACAACTGTATTTGATAAAACTTTTGGCCCAGAAGTAGAAAGTTTTGTACTAGCAGCAGATTGCTTACTAGCAGCAGAATGCTTACTAGCAGCAGAGTGCTTGCTAGCAGTAGAGCCAGCAACAGAACCAGTTGTGGTTTTAAAAACACCATTTGATTTAGCAGCATAAATGGATCTAGTTGCACCAGATCTTAACAACACAGCCCTAGGAATCATGTTTCTATTAGGATGAGGGTGAATATTCTGATTAACATATTTGTGATTCACCCTAGTGTATTGATTCCAAACAGGTTTCATGTGGTCAGGACAGCTATTAATCAAATGTTCAAAGCTACCACACTTATAACAAGCCTTTTTCTTCAATTGAAACTCATTACCTAATTTGTTTGAAACTAGGTTATTAAAATTTCTCTGATTTCCCCTAGGCTTATTATTAAAACCATTCATTCTACATCTAGAAATCTCATTATATTCAACCAATCTCCTAGAGATACCCTTACCTAACACAGGTCTCACAAACTTCACCTGTTCAATTCTAGGTTCAACATTAGCAGGAATTGCTTCCTTTTCTACACTTTGTTCTAGTTCAACCTTTTTTTGTTCCTCATCACTGTCTGAGTACCAATCTTCAATGATTGGAGCATCAGGAAATTTTCTGTCCTCTACCTTAGGTGTTTCTAAGACACATGTACTAGACTCACCTATTGGTTTTTCAATATTAAGCTCACTAATAAAGGACAACTCTTTTCCTGGTGGAGCAAAAGCACTTTTAGCAGGAGGAGCAACTTCTTTATAATCTATTCCACTGCCTTTCCTCATGATGGTACTCTCAATAGATTTATTAACCAAATCAGAAGCATATTGTTGTTTGTTTACTCTTACCATATGGTTTTCTTTTTCAGCAAGAGCTGCATCCCTATCTCTTTCTGCTTCTCCTAATTTATTTTTAAGAAACTCAATTTCACTGTTTTTCTTAAAAATTTCAACATCTTGTTGGTTAATTCTATCTACATACTCTAGCTCACACTCTTTTAAGTAGTCAAGTCTTCTTTTAACATTTTGAATACCTACTTTGTAACCTAAGTTATCAAGTTTTAGGTGTTCAACTTCTCTAATTAGACTCTCATTCCTAGACTTAAGTTCTTCTACAATGTCAGCACAAGACTTAAAAGAACACATAGATAAATCAGAATCATTAGATACCTCAGAGTCAGATCCAGAAGATGATGATGAATAAGCCATAAGTGCAAAGTTATGCACTTCAGGCTTGACTTGAGCCACCAAGGAATAATTTGGTTCTTCATCAGCCAAATCACTCCAATCATAGTCTCCGAATCCATCACAAGATACCAGTGAAGTAGTGGTATTCTTTGTTTCTTCAGTCTTCTTTGATGCTTCAGCATTTTTCTTTGGAGCTCTACACTCTCTGGCAAAATGGCCCTTCCTGTTGCAGTTGTAGCACTCTATCTTTGACTTATCAAACCCAATATTCTCTTTAGGTCTATACTTGACCTCTCTTCCAGTTCTCTTCCAGAATTTTCTAGCCCTCAAGGTCAACATGGCCATTTCCCATTTAAGATCCATCTCTTCAAGATCATCTTGATCAAGGTGATCCAAATCTTGATTAAGTGCCTGTGACCTTATACTTGTAGTTAGATCATCCAAGAATGCACATAAAGCCATATCACTGGTGGAATTATTATCATTAGAACTAGCAGCAGATCTATCAGCAGTAGATACTCCATAAGCAGCAGAGTGAGATTCTTTTGACCCCTTTGACTTTGAAGATACAAAGGCAAGATTTTGTGAACCAGAAGTAAATGAAGTAGATAACTCTGGTTCATACACTCTTAAGTTGTTGTAGAGACTTTCCAACTTCATAATTTCAAAGTTAGGCTTATTCCTCCAAACAACAGTGTGCATACTCCATTCAGGTGCAAGACTTCTGAGAAACTTGAGATTCACATCTTCTTGTGGAACCACATAGCCAACAAGCTTTAAATGACTGACAAGTTGATTGAGCCTGTTGTAGGTACCATTAATCTTCTCTCCACTTTCAGCAGTAAAGTTCTCAAACTGATGCTTCAACATGTTTTTCCTTGACTTCTTGGTAGCATCATTCCCTCCAAACCTGAATTCAATAGCATCCATTAACTCTTTAGCAGTCTCACAGCTATCAAAGTCCAACTGAAATTCATTAGGTATTCCCATTAACATAATACTGTGTGCCTTGATCTCCATCTTCCTTACAGAGTTCTCTTCAGCAGACTTGATTGTTATATCTTTACCATCAGGGCCTTTCTTTGGTAAAGAGTCACCATTCATGATCACATTCCACATGTTAAAGTCAATCATGCGAATGTATTGTCTGATTCTCATCTTCCATAACTCATATTCACCAGGGTTAAGCATTGGAACCTTAGAAGCAGTCACCATATGTGTGTCATCACCCATCTTTAGCAGTTGATTAGGAACAGCAAACTTGCAAGGAACAATTTCTTCTTGATTACAACTTCTAGATCACAAGCTCTGATACCACTTGTTGATCCCAGTTGAGCAAACGATCTTATATAGAAGTTGACCTAAAGTAAACACTTAAGCTTGAATGCGAAATGTAAAAGCTTAACTTAAGAAGAACAAATCACTATCAATACTTCAATATCATTAATACGAGCACTCGACAATGCTAGGGTTTTACAACCTTGAAGTGTAAACGAAAACTAAACAATACGTACTCAATCTAACCCTAGGATCCTCCTTTTATAGGCCAAGGAGTCCTACTAGGTTTACAATAACTTTCTATGCAAGATAAGAATATTCTAGACGTATAAGATATACATACAATCTATTCTATAATTATCTACTACGAATACATGCTTATCAGATTAGCAGTAGTTTCCTACAACAGCATTTTCTATTAGCAGCACTTTGTCATCAGCAGCAGAGTCAGTTTCA
This sequence comes from Artemisia argyi, assembly GCA_030686995.1. Taxonomy (NCBI): domain Eukaryota; kingdom Viridiplantae; phylum Streptophyta; class Magnoliopsida; order Asterales; family Asteraceae; genus Artemisia; species Artemisia argyi. Next base: position 90,336,462 of record CM060703.1, read on the forward strand.
TTAGCAGCAGTTTCATCATAGCAGCAGTTTCACTCAGTAGCAGAACTCAAAACCCAACAGTTACTCTGTACATAGTAAAGCTTTCAGGGTATATAACAAGAGAACCAAACATGTGGAGGAGAATTTGCATATCAAGTTTTGTGAGAACACATCTAATGCTGAAGGAAAAGGACCTGAATGGATGTTTAATGTTGATATCCTTACCAAGACAATGAATTATGTACCAGTTATTGCTAGTGTTGACACTAACAAACCACAAGAAGAAATTGTTTTGATTGAGAAACTAAAGGTTGGTCCAACTTTCTTACCCATACAGAAAGATCAAGATATACAAGAAGATGTTGTTACTCCAAAGAAACCTAAGGAAGCTGAAGCAGATATTGAAATTCCTATTGATGCAGAAAAGATACCCAATGAAGCTCCAAAAGTGGTTGTTGATGACTCTCCTACAAGGCCAGAAGACTCTACTGCTGACTCAGAAGACTCTACTGCTAGACCAAAACAAGCAACTACTGCTTCAATCAATTATGCTGCCAAGCATATTAACTCTGCTTCTACATCACAGTTTCCTTCTTTGGACACTCAGGATAGATCTTTTGATGATCCAAACTATCTTGATGATCCAAATATGCCTCCTCTAGAGAATATCTATGATGACACAGATGATGAAGCTCTTGATGGTAAACTATTTGGAGCTGATGTAGATTATACTAATTTGTAAGTCAACATTCTTGTTAGTCCCACTACTACTACAAGAGTTCACAAGGATCATCCAAAAGAACAAATTCTCAGTGATCCACAATCATCTGTACAGACAAGAAAAATGACTAAAGAGCTTGATTGATGCTAAACAGTCAACTTAAATTGACCAAGTAAATGGTCAACAAAGTCAAACTACCTAGAACAATACTCCGTGGATAGTATAGTGTGTCCCCGGGTCGTTATGTCCCAGCGAGATTGAAATGGTGTTTTTAGAAATCGTTTATGGGAATGAGTGGCACTGAGGACAGTAGCCAAGATGATTGGGAATTGAATTGCTACTGATATTTTGGAATTGGTACAATGATATAATATTCACAAATAACATATATACAGATATATGCACAAATTCACAATTTGGAAATCATGTAACAGACAGAAAAAGTGGGTTTTATCAGATTACAAACTATAGGGGGTGCAAGTGAAACTTTTGAAAACATAGAATTTAAAAGAAAAGTTAAAATGAAAATGAAATGATAAAAATGATTATTTTAATATTTAAATATTATTTAATTAATAAAACTATTTAAAATCTAATTTAAACATAAATTTAATTAACTGAAAATGATAAGGATTACAAATTAACCTAAAAATTTGCAAAAATAATTTCTAAACCTTAATATGAACTTGAAGAAAGTATAAAAAATAAAAATAAATATTTTTGTCTTTTTAAGAGTTTTTTATTAATTAAAAACTAATTAACTTAATTAAACTAATTAAATTAATTTAAAATACTAATTATACTAAATTAACTTAGAAAATTATGTAAAAATTTATAAAACTATTTAACCATCACAGGAATCCTACAAAATTATAGAAACTTCTAAAAATTATATTTAGGCTATTTTACTAATTAATTACTTTTTAATTAATTTAAATCTAATTTAACTAATTAAAATAAGAAAAATGGAAAATGAACAGTAGAAATTAAAAATATATTTTCTAAAAGTCTTAACTAATTTATAAAACTTAGAAAAATTATAAAAACCTACTGTTGTTACTAAAAATTTAAGAAAACTAATTAATTACTAATATTACCTATTTAATTATTTAAACTACTTTTAAATCTAATAAATAGTAAACTGATGAGGAAAAATCTAAGAAAATTATTTTATATACTTAAAGGTACTAGAAAATTAAAAAAATTATAAAAATGGAAAAGTGCTTATAAATAAGCTGAAATGAAAAATGAAAAAGATAGAATCTATTAAATAGAAGCTATCACTAATTTTATGTTTGCTTTTTTGGTGTTTTTCTTTATGACAGCGAATAATTAGATGAAAATAGGAAACTTTTGTGAAACAACTTTTTATTTAGCTTAAAAATAAGCTATGTGCACCCCCTTAAGCAAAACAGTTGACTAACTTTGACCAAGTAGCAAATTAAGCTCAAATGACTATATGTGGGGTCCACAATAATGAAACTAGATTCAATTAAGCACAAGAGACTTAAATAAGCTAAAAACAACAAGCTATGAGCACTGATAAGCTAAATGGAACCAAATAAGCACTTTGACACTTTAAGCTAAAATCAGAAATGGGACAAACTTAAGCAATGAATCCAGGTGGGGTCCACTGATTCCTAGGTCAAACTAAGGGTCAAACTTACAAGCCTGGTAGGAGGGGGGTTGGGAGAACCCAAGGTGGATCACTGGGACCCACTGAGGTGGCCTACAACAGCCACCAAAGGTGGTGGTGTTGTGGTGATATGCTGATGCAGGGGAGGTGTTCTTCCCTGCAAGTGTTTTTGGCTAAGTGTGGGGTCCGCAATAAAATTCCCAAAAATGAAACAAGGATGAGACCTTAAAGAAGAGCTGGGGGGCTACTAAACCTAGGAATTTCAAGGCCTAGATCTTTGCTCAAAAATCAAAACAATTCAAGCCATTTTTACAAAATCTGAGACTTACAACTTTTGACTTTATGAGAAAACTTGATACTTTGACTTATGTGAACTTTGATGCTTCTTAATGGGCTGAGATCAAGTAATTAAGGTATGGAAAAGCTATTTTAAGATTACACTTCCAATATTAAGCTGATGTGAGGGATTTGAGATTCCAAAACCTCAACAGTTGACTGTTAAGGGTGATTCAAGTTGATTTTGACTTTTTTACTCTGTGACACCAATTGTTAAGGTTTGTTTGAACTAGTTTTATACTGAGAAAGAGTTTTCAACCTGAGTTTACAAACAAAAACCTCAAGAGCACAGTGAAATGACTAAATCCAAACACCCCTGAATGCAAGACTGTTTTTGTGATTTAAGAGCTAAGGGTTATGAAAGCTTATGAGACTTTTCCAAATCAACTTTTTATGGGATATTAGACTTAAATGAGTACTTAGAAACAGATAGCAACCACAAACACACAATAATATCAGTTATGCAATCTTGACTGTGAAATCTAGGATTTTAAGTAACTACAATATCTAATGAACAAGTTATATATATTAAGCTATAAATCACCTAAACAACACTCAATAAGCACAAGCAAACACGGAATAGCAAATTCAAGCAAGGAATCAGAAACTATAAGGAACTAAGATTTTTAGAGGAAAATCAAAATAAGCAAAGCTTACTAACCACCCTTAGCATGAACAAAGGGTTTTCCACTGATGCCTATCTTTAGATAGGCTTATTCCACTTCCAAGCTTGCCCTTCAATGCCTCAGAAACCTGAAATCAAACTCAAAAGAAATACAGTTGACTTATGTTGACTTTTTTTATATTTTTGATTTTTTTCTAGTAATACTGAGTTTTATGGTCTCTATAAGCTTCAATAAGCTTTAAGGGATCCTAAGTGAGCTTAAGAGTCCATAATACAAACATAAACAATAATAGAATATGATCTAAGATGGTGACATGAAACTGAAAATTGCATAAACAAATATGATTAAGGAAACTTGATTTTATTACTTAGAAAAGGTTAAAAGTACATTGAATTAACTTGAAACACTGCTTAAAAGCTTTCAATTAAACTACAATACCCTACTACAATTCTACTATTAGATTTAAACTAAAAATTGGGACTGCCTCTTCTTATTGCTTCTCTTCCCTTTTATAGCCAAGGATTAGGGTTCCTTATGCCTCTTTGATCATATCCCAACCAATTGTGAGCCCTTGGATCACTGCTAACCCTCTGAGAGAGTGCCACGTGTTTTTGGCACCAAAACCTTTTTTGCAAATTGGCTTCTGATAATACCACTGTGAGGGGGAAGCATTAAATGCTGTTGGATTATTAGGTGAAAGTGGTGGTTTGGGCGGTAGATTGGACAGGGATGGTGAGGTGGTGGTGATGGGATGGCTGCAAGTGGTTTGGGGGAGGGAAAGGGGTAGGGGTGGTGTTGGTTTGACGGTTTAACCAAGGGTCAATGGTTTGACCCTGGTTTTATAAAACGAGGTGTTGGTGGGCTTGTGTTGTCTTGGGCCAAAGATAAAACAAAGGGGTGGGTATTTTTGTGTGGATTGGACTATGGTTTTCGGCTTATGATAATACTAAGGGTCCGGTTTGGTTTTTAAGTTCACAAGGACCAATTTTGCAATAAGCCAAAAGTTGGGGGGTGAAACTTGGCATTCTTCCAAAGTATTTCAAGGGTTGTGTTATGCCAAATGATGAATAGTATGAGGTCCAAGGTCGACTTTTCCATTTAAATTTCACCAGGGACTAAATTTGCCAAACTTTCAAACTTCAGGGACTAATTGTGTAATTTCACCAACTTTTCCACCAAGGACCAATCCTACCATAAAAGATTAGTACAAGGACAAAATTTGTTTTTCTCAAAGTTTTAATATCCCAGGGACCATTTTTGACAATTTTCCAAACTTCAGGGACTAAACTTGACATTTAGTGAAAGTTTGCACCAAAGGACTAATTGTGTAACTTTTTGATTTAAAAGGACCTTTGGTGACTTTTTCAAGTTTTTAGAACAACCAGGGACTAGATTTGACAATTTTTGAAAGATGAGGGACTGAAACTGCCAATTTTGCAAACTTTGTGCGTTTTTCATCTGTTTTTGATTGTTTTGCATTTGAAACATATAAAACACATTCCTGGGATATTTTCACTATTTTGATTCAATATTGAGTATTTTTAGATGTTTTGGTAGCTCAGAAAAGGTAAAAATGATGAGTATTTACACATTCATCAATCCCCCACACTAAAACATTGCTAGTCCCTAGCAATCTTTTGAGAAAAACTTGATGGATTTGAAAACCTCTTTACCAAAAGCCATCGCTTCTGGAGTAGCCAGGTGAGAGAACTGTGGTACACCTGATAACCGTGTGATTTTGAGCAAACCACCAGCTGTCAACGGATTTGATTAGTCTTTACCAAAAGCTGTTTGCTTCTAGACTAGCCAGCATCTTGATGGACTAAGTCAACATCTTGGTGAGCTGATTACCAATTAAGGATTTTCCACGGCCTTTACCACAAGCCATAATCTTGTGGGCTAGTCAACTCATTCGCTTTATGGGATATGGCGAGTTGATTTACCATACAATTTTTGGCAAATTGCAAGCCATCAACGGGTTTGAGATGTCTTTACCAAGAGCCGTTTGCTCCTGGACTAGCCAATCCATTTGTCATTTAGACTTTGGCGGACTGATTACCACAAAATTTTTGAAATAAAGTGAAATTTTTGAAAAATTTTAGGCCTAAAATGGGGGTACTTAGAAAGTATTTTGTGATAAAATTCGCAAGAATTTCCCCCCCCCCCCCCCCCCACACTAGAATTGAATATTGTCCTCAATATTCAAAGTCCCAGCTATTATGCCGAATCTCTGAACAGAAAAAGCTAATATTCGAAACTAACTGTGGAAATATCGATTTTATTTTTCACTATTTATCTGTACATATAAACATTTTCATCATCATTTTTTTTAGGGAAACATATATACATATTTACTTTTCAAAAGGTGGGGGACGGCCACTCCCCCACACTAGAGTGGTAGAAAGTAGAAAGAAGTCAGAAATACGGGTGAAAACCCATATATTTTGCTAATTTTTGTTCACCGAGTCACTAGCTTTACTCGATCCCCGAATTCATTGGTCCATGGGGAAAGTTTGGAGATCCGGGACAACCATGGGTGGTATGTCCTCTCCAAAATAGTGTTTCAAACGATGACCATTCACTTTGAAGTTGGGACCTTCGAGTTGAGATAACTCAACAGTCCCGTATGGATATACTTTAGCGACAGTGAATGGTCCAGTCCATCGGGTTTTTAATTTCCCCGAGAAGATCTTTAACCTTGAGTTGAAAAGAAGGACTCTGTCACCGACGTTGAAAATGCGGTTCTTAATCTTAGAGTCGTGAATCTTCTTTGTCTTTTCTTTGTAGATCAAAGAGTTCTCGTAGGCTTGATCACGAAGTTCGTTTAATTCATTGAGTTGAACCTTACGGTGATCACCCGCTTTATGAAGATCATAGTTTGCATGTTTCAAGGCCCAGTAGGCTTTGTGCTTGAGCTCGATCGGTAAATGACACGCCTTCCCATATACAAGTTTGTAGGGAGTACACCCGATGGGTGTTTTGTAAGTTGTACGGAAGGCCCAGAGTGCATCATCTAGTTTATCCGACCAGGAAGCACGGTTTTCACCTACGGTCCTCTCAAGAATCCGCTTAATACCCCGGTTGGAAATCTCCACCTGCCCACTTGTTTGTGGGTGATACGCGGTAGAAAGACGATGAGTAACACCGTACTTAAGCATGAATTTTGCGAATTGATCATTGCAAAAGTGAGTACCGCGATTACTAATAATGGCTCGGGGAGTTCCAAAATGAGCAAAGAGGGATTTCAAGAATTTCACAACAACTCGGGCATCGTTAGTGGGTAAGGCCTTAGCCTCACCCCATTTTGACAGGTAGTCAACAGCCACGAGAATGTATTTGTTTCTACGAGAAGATGGGAATGGCCCCATAAAATCAATGCCCCTGACGTCAAAGATTTCACAAACTTGAATGGCATTTTGTGGCATTTCGTTCTTTTGTGAAATATTACCGTGACGCTGACAAGCGTCACAAGCTTTGACTAACTCGTGGGCATCCTTATAGATCGTGGGCCAATAGAAACCGGAATCAAACACCTTTTTGGCGGTGTAGTTAGGACTATGGTGGCCCCCGGTGGGTCCAGCATGGCAAGCCTTGAGAATATCAGCGGCTTCCTGTCCGTATACACATCGCCTAATGACTTGATCGGCACAGATTTTGAAGAGATAGGGGTCGTCCCAGAAGTAATGTCTAACGTCTTTGAAAAATTTGTTCTTCTGTTGGGACGTCATCCCCTTCACGATGAAGTTACCCGCATGGTAATTTGCAAAGTTGGCAAACCATGGGGTAGTAGAGTCACCACGAAAAGCAACCGTATTGAGTGTCTCGAGAGGAAATGTTTCATTTATTTCCTGTTTCTCGGGCACATCCTGATGAGGGTTTTCTAATCGTGAGAGATGATCAGCAGCAAGGTTCTCGGCTCCCTTTTTATCACGGATAATGATATCAAATTCTTGGAGGAGGAGAACCCAACGGAGAAGCCTCGGCTTTGCATCTTGCTTTGCAAATAGGTACTTCAAAGTGATCCGTATACACCACGCATTTAGTCAAGATTAAGTATGACCGGAATTTTTCAAAGGCATACACCACAGCTAGTAGTTCTTTTTCAGTGGTGGTGTAATGACTTTGAGCCTCGGTCATAGTTTTGCTTGCGTAGTGTATAGGCTGAAAGTATTTTGCTTTACGTTGCCCCAAGACCGCACCTATGGCAAAATCACTAGCATCGCACATAAGCTCAAAAGGTAGGTTCCAATCGGGGGCAACATGAATCGGTGCCTCGGTAAGCTTTTTCTTTAATGTTTCAAAAGCTTCGATGCACTCAGGAGAGAAGATGAAAGGAGCATTCTTCTCGAGGAGATGGGTCATAGGCCGGGCAATCTTAGGGAAATCTTGGATAAACCTACGGTAAAAGCCGGTATGACCCAAAAAGCTCCTAACACCTTTAACGATGGTGGGATGAGGTAATTTAGCGATGACATCAATTTTGGCTCTGTCAACCTCAATCCCGTTCTTTGAAATTTTATGGCCGAGGGCAATGCCCTCCTTGACCATAAAGTGGCTCTTCTCTCAGTTGAGACTCAAATTCGTTTCTTTACAACGTTTAAGCATTTGTTCCAAGTGGGAGAGACAAGACTGGAATGAATCCCCGATGAATGAAAAGTCATCCATAAATACCTCCATGTTTTTCCCGATCATGTCGGAAAAGATAGACATCATGCACCTCTGGAACGTGCCTGGTGCATTACATAAGCCGAAAGGCATACGTCTGTAAGCAAAAGTTCCGTAGGGGCATGTGAAGGTAGTATTCTCTTGATCCTGTGGATCAATGGGGATCTGGAAGTAACCCGAAAAACCATCGAGGAAGCAGTAGTATTCATTCCCCGCAAGTCTTTCGAGCATTTGGTCCATAAAATGGAGAGGAAAATGGTCTTTACGGGTGGCTTCATTCAACTTTTGATAGTCAATACATACTCGCCAACCCGTGACCAAACGAGTTGGAATCAACTCGTTTTCCTCATTGGTGACAACGGTTATGCCACCCTTTTTAGGAACACAATGAATTGAGCTAACCCAAGGACTGTCAGATATAGGGTAAATCAATCCCGCATCAAGTAGTTTTAGAACCTCTTGTTTGATAACTTCATGGATTTTGGGATTTACCCTTCTCTGTTGTTGCACTGCTGGCTTAAAGTCATCCTCCATTAAGATTTTGTGTGTACAAAAGTCCGGGCTTATGCCCTTAATGTCGGAGAGTTTCCAAGCAATTGCTTGCTTGTTTGCCTTAAGAACCTTTAGGAGTGCAGCCTTTTCCTCATCTTTCAAATCTTTAGCAATAATGACGGGTAATTTATTATCACCCTCCAGGAATGCATATTCTAGATAAGGAGGCAATTCCTTTAGCTCAACCTCGGGAAAGTCTTCAGTTATTTCATCATTTTTGACTTCCTCTTTATGAAGTATTTTTGGAGACGAAGAGGGTGAAGGATCGTCATTTAACAATCTTTCAAGAAGAAGAATGTCCCCCTCTGGGTCAAGATAGTTTTCATCAACCCTCTGTGGGATTGAACTATCCTGAGCAAGAAAAGCCTCGACCTCTTCCAAAAGGAAGTCACTTCCCTCAAACGGAGTGGGGGAAGGGGAAGAGTCGGAAATGATAGGATCAGTAGAAGGAGTGGTACTGCCACTTGCTGAGAAACCAAGGACTTGTTGAGAATACTCCTCAGATGCAACATCGATGATGTCAATTCGGTTAACCATTTCAGCGTCATAGTTGGAGGAGTATCTTGAAGTCTGATCAAGATTGAATGTGATGGCTTCGCCACCAACACGTAGAGTGATTTCTTCTTCGAATACATCGATTAAAGCACGACCCGTTCTTAAGAATCCCCTCCCTAGAATGAGAGGAACTCTTGGGTCAGCATCGAAATCAACAATCACGAAATCTGCCAGAAAATGGAACTTTCCTACTTTCATGAAGATATCTTCGGCAATGCCGAGAGGACGACATATAGTACGGTCTGCAAGCTCGAGAGTCATGCAGGTAGGAGTGAGAGCAGGTAGAGAGAGTCTTTTCCAGACTGAGTAAGGTATCAGGTTAATGCTTGCGCCAAGATCGGCCAAGGCAAAGCATTCAACCATCCCAGGGAAAATACAAGGAATGAGAAATTTCCTGGGATCTCCAAGCTTTTTGGGAAGCTTTTTCAAGAGCACTGCTGAACAATGCTCGTTAAGTGGAGTTTTTGCCATCTCACAGAGTTTTTCTTTGTTGCTTATCAGATTTTTGATTGTTGAAGCAAATTTAGGCATGAGAAGAAGAGCATCCGCGAAGCTAATATCGAAGTGTAACTCTTGGAAAATTTGATAAAAATTTTCCATCTGATGACTAGCTCTTTCGAGGTTCTTTTGATCATTCATACGTGAAGGATATGGAATTGACGGCTTAGGATCATTCTTTGGGATTTCATCAGAACTCACAGGAGGATCAAATACAACTTTCGGCTTACGAGCCGGGACCGGGACAACTTGAGGGTGGACGTTGTTGATACCTCCGTTATTAGTAGGAAGTACCGTGTCCGTAGTAACCTCAGGCTCACGTTCCGCTACCTTAGGAGGAGAAGAAGAGGTAGAGGGAATCGCGGGTCCATTGTATGATACCCCACTTCGGGTAGTGATCGCTTTGACATCGCCCCTCGGGTTAGCGATCGTGTTGCTCGGTAGTGTACCCGGGCCCGAGGGTCGATCATTTAAAGACTTCTGAAGCTCAGAGATCTTGCTGATCAATAACCGATTCGTTTCCTCTTGTGCTTTCATGAATTGTTTTAGCACTTCATCAGAGGAAGACGAGGGTGGAACAACGTTTTGATTTTGATTAGGAAGATTTTAAACACGATTATTTTGAAAATTCCCTTGATTTTGATTGTTGTTACCCTGAAAATTGTTTCTCTGATTGAAATTATTGTAATTTCCTTGATTTTGGTTTCTTTGAAAATTTCCTTGAAAACCTTGATTTTGATTGCCATTTTGAAAATTGTTTTGATTAAACTGGCCTTGATTTTGGTTCGGGTTTTGGAAATTTGAGTTTTGACCTTGGTTAAAATTTTGATTCGAGTTACGGTTTTGATTTTGGTTAAAACCGGGAGGTCTGAGAAAATTGTTGGAACAATAGCTCAAGAGATTACGGTGTCCTTGTGGTTGGTAAGAATTACCCCCCATGTTGTAGGAACCGTGAGCAGCATAAACGTTCTCTTGAGGAAAACCAGCAGTAGCTGGACACTCAGAATAAAGATGTGGGCCCCCACAAGTTTCACAACTTTGGGCCACGGCTTTCACTTGTTGATTTTGAACCTGATTTTGCATCGTTTGGTTCATTCTCAACACAGCCGTAGAAATATCATCCATCTTTTTGGTAAGAGCAATTATTTCAGGAGATGATGATGAAGGAGTAACTGAATTACATGACTCATCCCTCTCCGCAGAGGAATCCCAAAAGTTATGGTGGGCAGTCATGTTCTCAATCAAGTCATAGCACTCTTCGGGACGCCTTTTCATAAAGGTCCCACCAGCAGCAGCATTCAGAATATCCTGGTGCCTCAATTTCAGACCATTATAGAAGGTATCTATGATGGTAACTTGTAACATTTTGTGGTTAGGGCACCGATCAATAGCTAGCTTATAACGTTCCCAAGCCTCAAAAAGAGACTCATCGGGACGTTGCCGGAAGTTGCTGATATCATTTCGTAACTTGGTAACCATGGAAGGTGGAAAATATTTTGCTAGAAACTTGGTTACCATTTCATCAAAGGTACGAATAGAATTCTTTGGGAGTCAGTCAAACAATGCAGTGGCATGATGGGTGAGAGAATAGGGGAAGAGATACAGCTGGAGGGCATCATCGGTGACACCATGTTGTTTCATGCTATGGGTGACCGTGAGGTATTTATCAAGATGCTTGTTAGCATCGTCACCCGGTAATCCGTGAAATTGACACGAATTCTGGACTTGTTGGATCATGTGATGCTTGAGGCCAAAGTCCGTAGCCCCAATAGTGAGTGGTGCAATAGGCCCGCCCCTTCCCTGCATGGTAGGCTGGCACAACTCCCCCATCGTTCGGAGATCGGGAGCTGGCTCATCCCTTGGAGGGTCACAGGGTGGTAATGGTGGTGGTGGCCCATCGGCCATTTCGGTTTTTGGTTCTTCTGTAACAGTACGTAGCTCGGGTACGTTTTTCTGATTTTTACGCTTTGTTTGTGACCGAGTGCGCATGCACTAAAAACAATTTTTCAAAACAAGATCGAGGCAAAACCACAGTGAACTTAAACCAATAATCACAAGTGAATGGCTTCTTTGAAAAAGGTACACCACTCACAGGGATACAAAGGAAAGTTTTTATCTTAAGTTTGGGAACTTATTATGTCCTCACCCCCAGTTGGTAGGTGTTCAGCCTTGGTTTGCGGTGGTAAGATTTTATGTATTTATTAATTTGAAAAACTGTTTTTGGGCTTATGGGTGTGTGTGTAGAAAACTTTGGGAATTATATTTTTGGAATTGATTCGTTAACCGAAATCGTTCTTTTAAGATTACTCGCAGGCTGGCGGGAGGAAGTAAATAGGTTTCCTCTTCAGTTCGCAATTTAATGTTAGAACTTACCTTAAACCAACTGTTTCAGGTTATAATCTTAAAGAAAACGAAGTAATTTAACTTCACAGTTTGTTTTGTTGTTTTTGATTTTTTTGGTGTTGTTAACACTTCAGGAAAAGTGTTAATGAACTTTTTTGATATGATTATATTTTTACAAAAACTTTTTACAAATTTATGTGAAATTTGTACAGGGAGGGTTTTGAAAACCACTAAACTTAAAATGATTTTTTTTTAAAACACGTAACAACCTCCCCGGCAGCGGCGCCAAATTTTGATTGATGCTAAACAGTCAACTTAAATTGACCAAGTAAATGGTTAACAAAGTCAAACTACCTAGACCAATACTCCGTGGATAGTATAGTGTGTCCCCGGGTCGTTATGTCCTAGCGAGATTGAAATGGTGTTTTTAGAAATCGTTTATGGAAATGAGTGGCACTGAGGACAGTAGCCAAGATGATTGGGAATTGAATTGCTACTGATATTTTGGAATTGGTACAATGATATAATATTCACAAATTACAGGGGGTGCAAGTGAAACTTTTGAAAACTTAAAATTTAAAAGAAAAGTTAAAATGAAAATGAAATGATAAAAATGATTATTTTAATATTTAAATATTATTTAATTAATAAAATTATTTAAAATCTAATTTAAACATAATTTTAATTAACTGAAAATGATAAGGATTACAAATTAACCTAAAAATTTGCAAAAATAATTTCTAAACTTTAATTTGAACTTGAAGAAAGTATTAAAAATAAAAATAAATATTTTTGTCTTTTTAAGAGTTTTTTATTAATTAAAAACTAATTAACTTAATTAAACTAATTTAAATTACTAATTATACTAAATTAACTTAGAAAATTATGTAAATATTTATAAAACTATTTAACCATCACAGGAATCCTACAAAATTATAAAAACTTCTAAAAATTATATTTAGGCTATTTTACTAATTAATTACTTTTTAATTAATTTAAATCTAATTTAAATAATTAAAATAAGAAAAATGGAAAATGAACAGTAGAAATTAAAAATATATTTTCTAAAAGTCTTAACTAATTTATAAAACTTAGAAAAATTATAAAAACCTACTGTTGTTACTAAAAATTTAAGAAAACTAATTAATTACTAATATTACCTATTTAATTATTTAAACTACTTTTAAATCTAATAAATAGTAAACTGATGAGGAAAAATCTAAGAAAATTATTTTAAATACTTAAAGGTACTAGAAAATTTAGAAAATTATAAAAATGGAAAAGTGCTTAAAATAAGCTGAAATGAAAAATGAAAAATATAGAATCTATTAAATAGAAGCTATCACTAATTTTATGTTTGCTTTTTTGGTGTTTTTCTTTTTGACAGCTAATAATTAGATGAAAATAGGAAACTTTTGTGAAACAACTTTTTATTTAGCTTAAAAATAAGTTGTGTGCACCCCCTTAAGCAAAACAGTTGACTAACTTTGACCAAGTAGCAAATTAAGCTCAAATGACTATATGTGGGGTCCACAATGATGAAACTAGATTCAATTAAGCACAAGAGACTTAAATAAGCTAAAAACAACAAGCTATGAGCACCGATAAGCTAAATGGAACCAAATAAGCACTTTGACACTTTAAGCTAAAATCAGAAATGGGACAAACTTAAACAATGAATCAAGGTGGGGTCCACTGATTCCTAGGTCAAACTAAGGGTCAAACTTATAAGGTTGGTAGGAGGGGGTTGGGAGAACCTAAGGTGGATCACTGGGACCCACTGAGGTGGCCTACAACAGCCACCAAAGGTGGTGGTGTTGTGGTGATATGTTGATGCATGGGAGGTGTTCTTCCCTGCAAGTGTTTTTGGCTAAGTGTGGGGTCCACAATAAAATTCCCAAAAATCAAACAAGGATGAGACCTTAAAGAAGAGCTGGGGGGCTACTAAACCTAGGAATTTCAAGGCCTAGATCTTTGCTCAAAAATTAAAACAATTCAAGCCATTTTTACAAAATCTGAGACTTACAACTTTTGACTTTATGAGAAAACTTGATACTTTGAATTATGTGAACTTTGATGCTTCTTAATGGACTGAGATCATGTACTTAAGCTATAGAAAAGCTATTTTAAGATTACACTTCCAATATTAAGCTGATGTGAGGGATTTGAGATTCCAAAACCTCAACAGTTGACTGTTGAGGGTGATTCAAGTTGATTTTGACTTTTTTACTCTATGACACCAATTGTTAAGGTTTGTTTGAACTAGTTTTATACTGAGAAAGTGTTTTCAACCTGAGTTTACAAACAAAAACCTCAAGAGCACAGTGAAATGACTAAATCCAAACACCCCTTAATGCAAGACTGTTTTTGTGATTTAAGAGCTAAGGGTTATGAAAGCTTATGAGACTTTTCCAAATCAACTTTTTATGGGATATTAGACTTGAATGAGTACTTAGAAACAGATAGCAACCACAACCACACAATAATATTACATATGCAATCTTGACTGTGAAATCTAGGATTTTAAGTAACTACGATATCTAATGAACAAGTTATATATATTAAGCTATAAATCACCTAAACAACACTCAATAAGCACAAGAAAACACAGAATAGCAAATTCAAGCAAGGAATCAGAAACTATAAGGATCTAAGATTTTTAGAAGAAAATCAAAATAAGCAAAGCTTACTAACCACCCTTAGCATGAACAAAGGGTTTTCCACTGATGCCTATCTTTAGATAGGCTTATTCCACTTCCAAGCTTGCCCTTCAATGCCTCAGAAACCTGAAATCAAACTCGAAAGAAACACAGTTGACTTATGTTGACGTTTTTTATATTTTTGATTTTTTTCTAGTAATACTGAGTTTTATGGTCTCTATAAGCTTCAATAAGCTTTAAGGGATCCTAAGTGAGCTTAAGAGTCCATAATACAAACATAAACAATAACAGAATATGATCTAAGATGGTGACATGAAACTGAAAATTGCATAAACAAATATGATTAAGGAAACTTGATTTTATTACTTAGAAAAGGTTAAAAGTACACTGAATTAACTTGAAACACTGCTTAAAAGCTTTCAATTAAACTACAATACCCTACTACAATTCTACGATTAGATTTAAACTAAAAATTGGGACTGCCTCTTCTTCTTGCTTCTCTTCCCTTTTATAGCCAAGGATTAGGGTTCCTTATGCCTCTCTGATCATATCCCAACCAATTGTGAGCCCTTGGATCACTGCTAACCCTCTGAGAGAGTGCCACGTGTTTTTGGCGCCAAAACCTTTTTTGCAAATTGGCTTCTGATAATACCACTGTGAGGGGGAAGCATTAAATGCTGTTGGATTATTAGGTAAAAGTGGTGGTTTGGGCGGTGGATTGGACAGGGATGGTGGGGTGGTGGTGATGGGATGGCTGCAAGTGGTGTGGGGGAGGGAAAGGGGTAGGGGTGGTGTTGGTTTGACGGTTTGACCAAGGGTCAATGGTTTGACCCTGATTTTATAAAACGGGGTGTTGGTGGGCTTGTGTTGTCTTGGGCCATAGATAAAACAAAGGGGTGGGCATTTTTGTGTGGATTGGACTATGGTTTTTGGCTTATGATAATACTAAGAGTCCGGTTTGGTTTTTAAGTTCACAAGGACCAATTTTGCAATAAGCCAAAAGTTAGGGGGTGAAACTTGGAATTCTTCCAAAGTATTTCATGGGTTTTGTTATGCCAAATGATGAATAGTATGAGGTCCAAGGTCGACTTTTCCATTTAAATTTCCCCAGGGACTAAATTTGCCAAACTTTTAAACTTCAGGGACTAATTGTGTAATTTCACCAAACTTTTCCACCAAGGACCAATCCTGCCATAAAAGATTAGTGCAAGGACAAAATTTGTTTTTCTCAAAGTTTTAATATCCCAGGGACCATTTTTGACAATTTTCCAAACTTCAGGGACTAAACTTGACATTTCGTGAAAGTTTGCACCAAAGGACTAATTGTGTAACTTTTTGATTTAAAATGACCTTTGGTGACTTTTTCAAGTTTTAAAACAACCAGGGACTAGATTTGACAATTTTTGAAAGATGAGGGACTGAAACTGCCAATTTTGCAAACTTTGTGCGTTTTTCATCTGTTTTTGATTGTTTTGCATTTGAAACATATAAAACACATTCCTGGGATATTTTCACTATTTTGATTCAATATTGAGTGTTTTAGATGTTTTGGCAGCTCAGAAAAAGGTAAAAATGATGAGTATTTACACACTCATCAGAGCTCAAAGATCTTCAACATCAAAGTTTATTTGCAAGATCTCTGCATCAAAGAAACAGTCACAAAGATCTAAAAAATTGCTTGTTTGCCTGTTTACCTGTTTGCCTGTTCCCTGTTACAGTTAGGTTACACGTTATTATTCTGATCAAATAATAATTGGAGGGGACTGTTAAAAGTGTTAAAGAGTCTGGTTCTTATTTGCTTTATCCAATGTTTATCCAACTCTTTATAGAAAACCAACTTACTAATTTTAGATCACATACTGCTACTTATGATGCTCCTAAATTGGTTTCCAAAACATTTACATTCTTGATTAAGCATGGAAAAGGTTTTTCAGGCACACATACAGCTCTTACACCTTCAATGGTGGAAATTGTGCAAAATATTCAGTGTGAAGGATCAGGAAATCCCACTGATTCCCATCACATACCCAATTTTTCTGCATCTGCTACACAACCCAAAATACACTATACCAAAAGGAAAACCAAGAAGAACACTGATCTACCTCAGGATAGTGTTAGTATGGCTGTACCAGATGAGGTTGTCCTAGGTGATGGAGGGGACATGTTGGCAAGGGCTGTCACTACTGTTTCTAGCTTAGCAGCAGAGCAGGACAGTGATAACATCATTAAGACCCAAACCAAGGCAACATCTAGAGAAAAGGATTATGCTGAATCTAATTCCAATGATGGTAACCCTAGCCAAATGGAAAATATAGGGGGCTCAGATGATCATACTAGGTTTGATACTGAGTTTATGTCCAAAGATTCACCTCTCGGACCAAGTCACACAGGTCGAAGTGATGAGGACAGGACAGAGACAAATGAATTGACGGAAAATCTTGTACATGATGACAATGTCCATGATTCACCTCTCGGACCAGGTTACACAGGTCGAAGTGATAAGACTAGTACGAAACTCATTCAGGAATTGACGGTTACTTGTAACAATTTGGAGTTGAAGTGTTATTCCTTGGAGGATAAAGTTCTTGGTCTTTCTACTGTTGTTGATGGTCAAGCCAAGCTCATTACCAAATTGCAAAAACAGATCAAGAACTTAAGGAAATCAAGATCTTCAACCTCCTTAAAAAGATTGAAGAAAGTGGGCACTTCTCAAGTTGTAAGTTCACCTGAACTCTCTGATCATTTGGAAGAGGATGCTTCCAAACAGGGGAGGAATGAAGACATGAGTTCAAGGGAGGCAAATTTGAAGAAAGTTGATAGTGCTCAGGATGTTGATGTTGGAATGGTTTCAGGAGAGGTTCCAGAGGTTGGTGACATGGAAGTGTAAAGTCCTCAGGATGCTGAAAATTTTGTGATTGCTGACAAATTAGGGAATGAGGTTGTAATGGAAAAAGTGATTGCTACTCAAGAAAAAGTGGTGGAAAAACTTAAGACTTTGGAGCCTGAGCAACTAGTGAAGGCAACAGGGTTGATGGGTGAAGCTTTGATGACTTTGGGTGATTCTGTGGCAAAAGAACTTGATAATGCTGCTATTACTAACAAGATCGATGACTCTGCTGCTCAAGACTCTACTGCTAAGGATTTTGCTGATCTTGCTGCTAGTAGAAAGGTCAATTATGCTGATGCACAAGACTCTGCTATTGGGTCTAGTGACAATGTTGCTGGTGAGGCTATGGTTTTGTTAAGTAAGAAGACTACAGAGGTTCCATCTGAATCATCTTCACAATATACATCACTACCAACTCAATCACTACCACAACAACTAACAACCACAATCACATCATCTACACCAAGAATACCTCAAAAAGGAGTTGTAATCAGAGAACCTGCTGCTCAACAAAAGAAGATTGTTTCATCATCTTCTACTGATAAAGGGAAGGGCAAGCAAGTTGAAGACCCAAAGTTGATGTATAAGGGGATTGATTACTCTGAGATACCTTTTCATTGGTGGCCCAAGGAATTACAAGTTGAACATGATTCAACTGTTGCAATGAAAGAACAAGAATTGCTTGATCAAGAAGAACAACAGTTGATTCAGGAGGAAAAGGAAAGGGTTGAAAAGGAAACTGCAGACTTAAAGAGGTATGAGGAGTAGGTTGATGAAAAGATAAGAATAGATGCTGATATAGAACTCTCCAAGATGATTAAGATTGAAGAAAAAGAAACTCCAACTCTTGATGTGCAATCTTGGATAAGAGAGTTCACAGCAAAGAAAAAGAAAGAAGATGCTGCTGCTAGAAGAAAGAAAAAGATTCTCAGGGGTCCAACACCATTGCAACAAATAAGAGAGCAAGAAAGATACCTGAAGAATATGAAGGGATGGAAATTGGTACAGTTAAAACCCAAGTCTGATCAAGAGGTTTTTAAACTGTATCAACAAGCTAAGAAACAAACAGATACCTTCTATCCTATGGGTTGTGCTGAAGACATAGAACATATTGGTCAAATGAATAAAAAGTTGGTACCTGATAAAGTTATTGAAGCAGAGCATGTACAAGAGGCAGATGTTGTTAAGCAGCTTGATGATATAGCAGTTAAGACAACTTCTTCTATTCAAAGTGGTAAAAGAAAAGGTGTTGTTCATAAATCCTTTGCAAAGAAGAAGAGAAAAACAGAAGAAGAAAGCAGCTCTAAGCCTGAAGGAGATGATTTTAAGAATGATTAATGATCATATTCCTTTTGAGCATTTAAAGCAACAGTTAAAGGTTCTCACCATGGTTGCTAAGATGGATGAACCTGAAGTATTTGATGCCACACCAATAGGAATCAAATATCCTATTATTCAAGTAACTACAGGGTATGATACTAAGATTTGAGCATTTCATGATGTTGAGAGATCTGATGGAAAGACTCACAGGTTTCTTAGATTTCAACAGATGTTGTATTACTTTGATAGGGATGATGTTGATGCCTTGTGGAGGATATATAAGGAAAAGTTTGGAGCTAAGAAGTTTGATGGTCAAAAGTATGAAAATGAGAAAACTGATTACATTAAGACTATGGCTGATAATGTTCTCTGGAGAGCTCTGAAACTTATGTTTGATCCTTCAATGGAAGATTCTGAATGGACAAAGATAGTGGGATATAAAGTAAGAAAGTGGAGACTTTTTCAAAACTCTGGGATTCATGTTTTGGAAATTGGACCACTTACTCTGTATATGCTGGCTGAAAAGGATTATCCAGTGGTAAGATATTGGAATACTGTCAATCAGATGGTTAATGGTGCTGGGTTACTCAATCTGCAGAAAGATTATGACACTGATGATCAAGCATTTAATTTGTTGTCAAAATATAAGAAGATACTTGGTCAACAGACATCTCAAGGATTGAATGTTTGGAAGCATCCTCCTGGTGTTTAACTGAGCTTTGAAGAAACTTAATGATTTAGAGATAAATATTAAGTTTAGGGGAGGATTGTTGGGTTTTGGATTCTGCTGGTGAGTGAAACTGCTGCTATGATGAGAATGTTGCTAAGGTAAATGATTCTGCTGCTGGTGTCAAAGTGCTGCTATGGGAAAATGCTGCTAGAGGAATCTACTGCTAAAGTGATAAACATGTATACGGAGTAGATAATTATAGAATAGATTGTGTGTATATTATATACGTCTAGAATATTCTTATCTTGCATAGAAAGTTATTGTAAACCTAGTAGGACTCCTTGGCCTATAAAAGGAGGATCCTAGGGTTAGATTGAGTACGTATTGTTTTAGTTTCGTTTACACTTCAAGGTTGTAAAACCCTAGCATTGTCGAGTGCTCGTATTAATAATATATTGAAGTGTTGATAGTTAATTGTTCTTCTTAAGCTAAGCTTGTATATTCCGCATTCTAGCTTAAGTGTTTAATTCAAGTCAACTTCTATATAAGATCGTTTGCTCAACTGGGATGAACAATAAGAGACATGAGACTGTTAAGGCATTTGTGGCTCAAACTAAATTCGGGACGGATTTCTAAATAAGATGTATGTGATGTAACCCCCGATAAGTTTTTCTAAACTTATTACTAGCCAAAATATTTATTTTCGTACCTGAGATAGATTAAAACTTTTATTTTGTGATTATTTGGGCTTGAGAAACGTGAGATATATTGGAAACGAGAACTTTATTCCTTGATTGACTCAGCAAAACCTAGAAAACTCGAATCGTATTGCGTTTGCCAAATTATTTGAATTATATTGAGTTTGAGAAAAACTCTGAAGTTTATACTTGATTTTATTGAAAAAATTAAAATCTAGAAAACTCGGACCCCGAACACCCCTAAACCATCACCACCGTCGCACCACCATCGCCACCATCAACACCACCACGAGCCACCACTATTTCCCACATTTTTCTTCTCTCTTTTAGCTAGGTAAACCCCCCAAACGCACCTTTTTGTTAACTTTCTTTATTTATTTTCGTTTTTAATTATTTAAAAAACCCTAAAAATATTAAAACTATTATTTTCGAATTAAAAATAATAAAAATAATATTTTTTTGAAAATATTTTATTAAATCCGAGAATTTTATAAATTTTTATTTATTTTACCGAAAATAATTTTTATAAAATTATTTTATAGATTTTATTTACTTATTTTTATTTATTCCGAAAATATTTATTTTATAAAAATTATTCATTTTTTTTATATATCGATACATATATATTGCATATATACATTTATTTTTGTTTTACTTGTTTATTTATTGAGTATATATAAAATGTAAATGATGTTTTGAATATTTTGTTGACTCGTGTGGGCCCCTTTTTGACCGAAAGTTGACTAGTCAACGCCGAGTTGACTCGGCGTGACTCGGTGATTTTTGTTTTGATTATTGATTATTGATTATTGTGGTTAATTGTTATCGTTATATATATATTGGAACTTGTTTCGGCTAAGTTTATATAAACCGGATTAATAAGTATGAAATTATAAAACAAGTTGGTTATAGTTAAGAAGATTTGGATATCGGACATGTTTCCGTATTGTTGTATTGTGAGCTTGAATTGGACGTATTGGATTTACGGCCTTGGTTATTTGGATGTTATGGACCCTTTGGTACACGAGACGGTAGGGTACGTTAGGCCCGTAAAGATCTTAACGTACCTGGAACCCGAACAATACAAAATGGTCGATAAACCTAAACAACTAATGGACTACGCGAATGATATATCCAATCATATTAATAAAATATTAACATTGTTTAAATAAAAGAGTCGTTGACTCGGGAAAATGTTGTATAAACGGGCAGGTCATGCCGAAATTTTGTAAAAACTTTTTATAAACTTTTAATGTTTAAGGATTGCATTATATTTTGAAAACCTTTTCAAACCATATTGTTTTCCACGTTTTATTTTGGGAAAATGGGTAAAATAGCCGAAACTAGTTTCTTTTAGCGTATTAATTGTTTATTTATATAAGTATTTATTTTCGTTTCTATTTCTTTTCTTCGAGTTATTCTTTCGTCTACTCTTGACTTTCTCGAATTGACGTACACTCTCGACGACATATTCTTTCTATCTTTCTCATCACCCACACGAACTTTTAAAATCTATTTTCTTTCAAATGCCATTGTATTTACAAAACTTTTATTCAAGCATTGTTTATTGAGATATTCGAGTATAGTTCTGAGTTATGCAATTTATATTGATTAGGTTGTGCTGAGATTCATTTGCTGTGACGCTTTATTGATTGGTTACTATATCTCGTTTCCTACTACTGCTTTTGTTAAGGTGTGATTCATAGCCCCGCTTTTTATATTTTAATTGTTTATAAACCCATGGGGTGAGACACATGCTTTAAATGTTTTCTGAGCACAAGTATTTTTAGTATGCTTTTCCTGATGATATATATATATATTCCTGACGATGTGCTAAGTAGCTTGTCTTGCCGGAAAGACCCTCAGATCATGAACCATTAGTCACTTGTGAGTGAACGCGAACTTAGTTTATAGGCCTATAGTATTGACCATCCCATTCGTAGTTGTCAAGGGCTTGACATGCGGGTGTACTATTTTCGATTTTGATGGGTATTGGCAAGTACCCGTCCTTGGGGGCACTTATATTATGAAATTCCGCGGTTATTGTTTATGTTAGTACAGAGTTACTGACGATTGGTTTGGTTAACGTTTGTGTGTCATGAGCTTAGTACCATCAACCGTATGTATGCACTGGGATGCCTCTACATATTAGGTGTTACCTTGATTACCCTGGTATTTGCATTTGTTGCTTATATTGTATGATTAAAACCCTTGTGCTTAACTTTACTATTTTAAACCTATGGATTACACTCAACCTTTGTGTTGACTTTTAAGCATGTGTTTCTCAGGTACTACTACAAATTAAGTTTTGGAGCTTTCTGACATGGGCGTGGTAGAGTGGCAAGGACGAAGGAAGTTTTCTGTCAAGGCAGCTTTATCACTTCTACTATCTTTATTTTCATGTCATTCGTAAAACCTTGGTGTGTCTTTATATTTTTCCGCTGCTAAACTTGTTTATTTTCCGTTGCTAAACCCATTTACTTTCCGCTGCTAAACTTTGTATTTCCACTACTAAACTTGGTTTTTTCGCTGCTAAACTTTGTCATTTTCCGCTGCAAACTTTTATTTTTATTCCGCTGCTATTTGATAAAGAGCCTATGTGCTCTAAATGGTTTGTAAAACGAATGATGTATTTTGAGGCACTTTTAAACGTCACGTGTTGTGGTCGTTAGCTATAAAGGTGCCTGGTTTCTCTTCACGCAGCGCCCCCATCATGACAGCTGCCGTATTTTGAGTTGGGGGTGCTACACTTCATTATAAACATATGAATTCAAAATTTCATTCAAAAATGGCAAAAATGATCCACATAAATCTTCCCCACAAAGAGACAAAGCTGGGCAACAGATTTATTGGGCGGCCCCCTTAATTATACTAGGCGGCCCCCTTAATTATTAAGGGGACCGACCCCTAATTAAGAGGCCGGTCACGCTCCTCCATCCCCCAGCTTTGCCTATAAATACTGGATCATTTCTGGACATTATCCCCACGTTTTCCACTCCAAACTTTCTGATCTAAATCCCCATTTCTATTCTCTAAAATCCTTTGATCATATAATCATAAGTTTTTGTTTACAAGTGATCCAAGCTTCATTCATTCAAGTGCAAGAGAAGAATGCCTCTAACCTTCAAGATTAGAAGTATTACAACTTTGTGTTATCCTCCCACTCAAGTTGTTAGTGTACAATTCTTTGTAAATCATGTGTGTATAAGTTGTGTAAACTAGGTAGTTAGTTGTGAACATAAGTGTGTAGATTAGTTGTGCAAGTAGAAAAGGTGTAGAGAAGCTAAGGTATATACGTAGTGAAGGTGTGAAGAGGTAGTGTTGTGTAGAAGTGAAAAAGTTGTGGAAGAAGTCGTGAAGAAGTAGTGAAGAAGTCGTGGAGAAGTTGTGAAGTAGTCGTGAAAGAAGTTGTGAAGATACAAGTGGTGTGAGATTGGCTCTAGCTAGGATTAGAACTCGACATTTAGTTTAGTGTCGTTAAATTGGTGTAAATGAAAGTGTATAAGGTGTTCTCCGCCATAAGGGAGCTTGTTGACATAGTGAAGAGAACTCTCGAGTTAGGTGCTCGGGGAGTGGAGTAGGGTAAGGAAGGTGTCCTTGTAGCCGAACCACTATAAATCCTTTGTGTCGCGGTTAGATCTTTCCATCTCTTTACTTTCATTATTTTACTTATACTGTCTTTATTTACTTACATATAATTGCTTATATTGTGCAAGAGTTGAATTCACATAAAGATCGAATCTAAGTTTTTAAAACAAACAAAGGTTTTCAAAATTAATTAAAAAACGTAAAACTATTCAACCCCCTCTTCTAGTTTTTCATAGTGTATGAAGATCAAGTTAGGGGAGGATTATTGGGAATTATTGTAAATCAGACTTAAGTCTGTTAGTATAAAGTCAAGTCTGGTGGGCATAGTCAGTACTGTCAGTACAAAGTTGTCTAGCAGTGATAGTTAAGTCTGTTAGTTTGTTATTTAGTTAAGTATGTTTATGTAAAACACAATAGTTTGTTAGAGATATAATAGGAAAGGATATGCACACGTTTATATATCTTAGGAGAAGATATACATTATCTTTTCATACGTTTTGTAACATTAGGGTTTCCTTAGTATATAAAAGGAACCCTACGGCATTGTATTAAAGGCCAGTCCCAAGATTAATAGAATATTAGTAATTCATAGTGTGTTCTTCATAACTATTGCTTGTTAAGATTCTGCATTAACAATCAATTACCACCTGTTAAGAGTTTCTCATATAGATTAATTTGGATTTATTCAAGTTATCTATTGCCTAATAAAGGCTACTTAGATCCATAACTTTGGACCTACAGTCTCCCCCCGTACGGCCTCTTCTATTGAACGCGTCGCCTAGTATTTTTTTGGAGGACTTGGTTTATATAACGATCGGGTCGTACGGTATTTTTGTGTGTGTTGATGTTTTTATTTAATGATTTTTGTGTGGTATATTTGTGTTTAAGCATATATGTTTTTTTGATGATCGCGGTCTTTTTATTACACTAAGTTAGTCATGATGAAAGTTGGTGTTGATACGGTGATGGTGATTGTGCTAATGTGTGTTCACCATTACAATTAGTCTAACCAACTTATTATTATTATTATTAAAAAAAATAAAAACTTATTATTATTATTATTATTATTATTATTATTATTATTATTATTATTATTATTATTGTTTTGTAAAATTATAAGCGCAATGTTTTATGCTCGTATTGATCGTAATTAATTATAAAATCTTTTTAATGGTAAATTTTTTAAAAAGTAAAAGAGTCGAGTTATTCTACAAACCAAACATTCCTCACATATCAAGGGACTCATCCTCACCATCCATCTAAAAATGAAATCAATGGTTTAGATTAAAAGCATTTTAATATTTCACCAATTTTTTATAATTTAAATATCTCTTAAACCGTTAATCGTTAAGCGAAAATAATTACACCATCGCGACGGGCATTTAATTATCTTTATATAGACGGACACTTTGATATACTTTCGAAAATAAAAAAAAAAATCGTTTTTTTCACTTTTTTTTTTCGTGGCCGAAAAAATATCATATATGATATTACATAACATATATGATATTTAATATCATATATGATATTACATATCATATCATATATAATATTATATCATATATGATACGATATGTAATATCATATATGATTTTTTCGGCTACGAAAAAAAACGTGAAAAAAACGAAAAAAAAAAAAAATTGTCGAAAATATGTCAAAGTGCCTATCTATAGAAAGATAATTAAATGTCCGGCGTAACAGTATATTTTTTTTCGCTTAACGATTGACGGTTTGAAAGAGATTTATATTTGAAAAAAAAGGATGAAATTGGGTTTTTTAAATTGTTGTGATTAATCTCATCTATTTGATCAAATAAAGATGAAGAGAAGATGAAGGGTAGAGATTAGTGCATTGATATGTAAAAAAAGTTTGATCCTCAAATGATCTTATATCAAAGTAAAATATTACTCCCTCCGTCCCACAATAAGTGTCCACTTTGAATTTTCAAAGTCTTTCTCATTCAACTTTGATTATCAATATTATTATTTGTGTTATATAATACTTGATAGAAAATTATATCAATGAAAATACATTTAAAACTCAATCCATTCATATATTTTTCATCAAGTATTACATAACACAAATATAAATATTTACGGTCAAAGTTGAATGAGAAAGACTTTGAAAATTCAAAGTGGACACTTATTGTGGGACGGAGGTAGTAATTTGTTTATATAAGATGCAAATTAAGACAATGTTTGTAATTTTTTTGTCATTACGGAGTAGTTAATAAATAAGAGCTAAAACTAAAAATGGCATAAAGACTTACAAAACTAACACTACTTTTAGAGGTGTGTATGAATAAATTTGTCTTAAATTTATAATGATTAATGAAACAAAAGATCACTTTGATCAACATACTTCCAAAGAGGTAAAAGACAGTAAAATGACGAGAACAGTAACGATATTACCAAAGCTAAAGTCAAATAAAATCTCACTGCACCTCTTTTGGTTGTTTGCTTGATTACAAATATTTTGTTTTTGTAAATGTGATTTTTGTTTTTATTTGTCAGTTTTTTTCTTTGTGGTTGTTGTACTTGCATGTATCTATCTTCATTCTATAAAGAATAAACAAATAGAGTAACACACTCGGTCTTGTATACACATCATTTTTATTTTATATTTCCAGGTTACTCTTTTTCCTTCACTCTCATTTATTTATTTTACAAATCGATACAGTATATATTATTAAACACTATGAAAAAGATGAAAAGACAACTAGTTTTGACTAGCACGACTCTACTTTATCGCGTGATTAAGTTCTTTTAAAAACAAGTTTGAATGCTATAATCGAAGAAAAAATCAGAATAACTCGTATGAGGTGAACTTAATATTAGTTAATTCCCTATAAATCAATAATAATGCAATAGATTACTTATTGGTAAATACTAGACGAATACCCGTGCATAGCAACGGTTCCTAGCGGCAGACAATTAACGATTTGTGATATTGTGGTGAGTGTTTTGTGTAGCGTTCAAAATAGAACGTGAACATATCATATTGTAATTGCAAACGGTTGTACTACACGATAACTAAAGTCTAAGAAAAATTCTTAACATCTATCAAACAACATATAAAAACATTTATAGTTGCGATATTGTGATAAATGTTTTGTGTAATGTTTAACATGAACATGAAAATATCAAAATAAACTAAAACAAAAATAAAAAAAAGTTGTAATATATTGTCTAATAGGGGTATGCTACATTCACAAAAAATTCTCACCCACTCGCTGACGTGTCAGCGGGTGATTGAATTTTATTGGGATTCACAAAAAATTCTCACCCACTCGCTGACGTGTCAGCGGGTGATTGAATATATTGTCTAATAGGGGTATGCTACATTCAGAGAGCGAGGGTGTAATACTCAGTAGCAGAGTTTTGGAGAGAAGTATGAGAATTTTGGTGTGTTTTATTGTAGAGAGAGAAAATAGATGGTGCATTCAATTTAAATTCATTGACAAGGGTAAAATGGGGATTGACCAGAAAATCAGTTTTTCACTTTTCACATTTGACCAAATATACATTATAAGTAGTTAAGATTAGTTGTGGATAGTGTGTATATATATATATATATATAAAAAGTAGACGAGTACCCGTGCATAATAACCGGATTTTATAGCGATAAATAGTTTATTGATCAAAAGAGTTTATAGGTTATAAACAAAAAATAATAAAAGTTTGAAGATTTGGGAATTAAACATAATGTTTTGAAACTCGGTTCGACCCGGGTGGTTCAACCGGTTGACGTTCCGGGTGAAAAATTGGTCGATTTAAACCGGGTCAACTTGTTAGGTTGGGTCGAAAACGGGTCAAATTAAACTGGGTCAACCCGCCGGGTTTGAAGCTTCCCGGGTCAACCCGGTTTTTGTTTTAATTGGTTGTATTTAATTTGATATATTTGTTTTTAATTGGTTGTACAATATAAATAAATCATTGTACTTTTAAGTAATGAATAATGTTTTGAAACCCGGTTCGACCCGGGTGGTTCAACCGGTTGAACCGTTCCGGTCGAAACATGGGTCGATTTAAACCGGGTCAACTTGCTAGGTTGGGTCGGAAATTGGTCAAATTAAACCGGGTCAACCCGATTTGTGTTTTAATTGGTTGTATTTAATTTGGTAGATATGTTTTTAATTAGTTATACAATATAAATAAATCATTGTACTTTTAAGTAATGAGCTGTTTTAATAAGAGTATTAATTACATTTTACTTTTCTCTCTCATTTGATCATTATTGAAAACTTAACATTTTAATTTTTAACCATTTTTCTATAATATATATATATATATATATATATATATATATATATATATATATATATATATATATATATATATATATATATATATATATTGTTTCATATTTTTTTAATTTAACTTGTTAATTAAGTTGAGGCGTCTTTCACTGTACTTTTGGTTTCTAATAAAATATTGTCTTTTTAAAAATAATTAATAATAATGCAATATAATGCATATATACAAAACAGACGCCGATGCTATGCAATCAGTGGGGCTAGGAATATAAGTTGGGCTAAGATATGCTAGATACTTAAGAGTAACGGGTATCATGACATTGACCGAAACAACTTAGCATTTCTTTTTTGTACACTCGCCATCACTTATGTACCAAAATACTCCAACACTCATCACTCAAGCCATAACATCCATTTTAAGACCCACCATATCTAATTAAAACACACACTTATGTTTTGAATCATTGCCTCCAATTCTTCAAAACATATATATTTCACAAATGTAATCATAGAATCCATACTTTGGTGTTTCCCATAATAAACTTAACGAACAGTATATATAATATCAAGTAGTCCTTAGATATGTTTGGGTAACATCAATTTAAGATGTGTGTTTATTAATACTAGTAAAATATGGGTGGGTGGTAGGGGTCTCGATAACTACATGGCGTTTGGGCGTAAAAGGCGGAGACGCAGAGAACACAACAAAAGAAATCAAAAGTAATGGCATCGTAACGTTGCAATTAATTTGGCTTTAAATGAACCTTGTCAACATCTCTATTCCCTATTATTGTAACTAGGAGTGAAAATCGAGTCGTGTTCGTGTTGATCTATTCGGGTTCGCGTATTTGCGGGTTAGTATAATCTCTACTTAAACACGACCCATTTATTAATCGTGTCAAGAAACTCAACCCTAACCCGCACTTGCATAACACGTGTAACTCATTTTTGACCCACTTAACCTATTTAAATAAATAGATCAAGTAGTGAATAAGTTTGGTGGTTTGTTGATTTAACTAGCTTAAATGTCAAAATAATATAAGGATTTAAAATATGATAGAAATAACAGACAAATAACTATACGGCAATTTTCTCGGATATAAGCGTCAATTTCTATGATATATGAGGTATGATCGTAATTCAATCATATTAAGTACTTAACATAATGCATTTAATCCATATCCAACATAAAAAGGCATGTTATACATTTTATTTTTAGAGTGTTATATACTTAAACGGGTTCACGGGTTGACCTGTTTAATATTTACTCAACCCAAACACAACCCATTTATTAAACGGGTTAGACGGGTTGACCTGTTTTTTACCCAAACCTTTTTATCCTCAACCCAAACCTGTTTAACTTTGTGTCCGGTTCGTGTCGTTTATCGTGTCGTATCGACAATTGCCACCCCTAATTGTAACTAGCAGGGTACCCGCGCGTTTCGACGGCGGGTACCCTCTGATTACAATTTTTGGCGAACAATATTTTGTTATTATATGTTTACCGTGACAATAACTTTATAAAAAATAGTTTTTACTTTTTTTTTGTTTATAATATCTTTAAGCAATAGATTATTATTATTATTATTATTATTATTATTATTATTATTATTATTAAGTTTTGAGTTATTTTTTGTTTTGGTTTAATACAAAAAAGTCATGGGCTTTTGGGTAGTACAATTCATAATTTCAAGATCTTTTATCTTGAAATTAGATCCTAATTTTCAAGATTATTAATCGTTGGCCCAGATAATACAATACCCGAATTTGAAGCTTGGACCAATTTAGTTTTATCTATATCCTAAAGCTAACAACCCTAAACCTAAAGTCCATAAAATAAGCCACCACACTTCCTTTCATTTCACCAACTTTTCTCTAACTTTCTCTCAATCTTATCTCACAAATAATCAAATACTCTGATTCGATATCCATTCACTAGTTAAACAATCAAAACCTTTTTGTGTTAATCTCAGCCTTTTATCCTTTAATAGGTTTATCACTTACAGCCGATTAGTAAAAATCACGAATACCCTTTTTGGTTATCTTGGTTTCGAAACATAAATCATAAACAAGACACATATTCTACTTGTTCGTGTGTAACACAATTTTTTTTATGGTTTTGTATCAGTGGAGGTATATTTTAATGAAGGTCTCGGGTATAGTTTTTGATAGTTTTGTATCAGCGATGGTTTGATATAAGGTCTCGGTTTCCCAAGATCTTTTTAATTTTTGATAATATCTTGAGGATGATTTTATTTTATTTTATTTTATTTTTTAATCTGAAGAGATGGATTCTGATATATGTTTTGGAAGCGAAAGTTTCTTAGATTTATGCTTTATAAATGGATTGATGGCTTTATTTCTAAGTGTTGATCAAATTGTACATTGTGGTTAAGTGTTTGTATATTAGTAAATGAGTATATTTAAATCTGATTTTTTTTTAATGTAGAACTGGTTTTAATGGAGGGTTGTACATTATGTTTAAATGATTGTAATATTGGGTGTAGGGGTGTTTTTAATGCTATTAATGTATAATTTAAGGATTTTGGTCTGAATTTTGATTCATGCTTGTTTTTGTTGTACACAATGCTTTGCTTGTTGTAATTATGAAAATTCCTTGCTTTAAACTGTTGTAAACCTTTCATCCTTTTTTGTACATCTTAATTTTTTGGAAAGAGAGTCATTTCTTCATTATATGTAGTATAGATATGGAGCACTATGGTCAACTGGCATTTGCCATTTATAAATATGAACAAGATGATAAAAAAAGTTCAAAATGGTGGTCACCCAATTTGTTTTTCAAAAAATAGCTATGACAAACGGAGACCTCTAAAGTAACTTTCGTAAAGTTTGGGAAGTGTGAGTCATTTGACTTGATCCTATGGCTCAAATTGATCAAATCGAATGACTCACACTTCCCCAAAGTTGTTTTTTCATCTTTAGAGGATCTCCTTCATGCCAAACATAGGTACTCCCTTCACCCAAAATTATTTTTTATCTTTTCCTTTTCGACTTATCTTAAAAAAATTATGCATTATTAAAAATAGACAATGTTGATCGAGTTTAACATACTACCATTACTTAAAGTTGTTATTATAAATATTAAGAAAACATAACAACTTAGAGGCAGCCTAGTGGTAAAGAACTTGAGTAATTATTGAGATGTATCAAGTTCAACTTGTGCTAGGTGCAAACAACTCTAAGTGGTCACACCAACTTTTCTTAAAAAAGAATGACTTTAGCCACTTTGGTATGTGTTGCAGTGGGCTCAAAATCCGTAAATTAGTTGACCAAAAGGTCTCAAACCATGATTACTAAAAAAATTTAAGGAAACATCAATTAATTAGTTAAAGAGTAACTTCAAAACATATCCATGTAGTTTGCTAACTTTCACAATTTAGATATGTGTCAGAAACATTGGGCTATTATCATCCATCTGTTTAAAGCAGTCAAAGCTTTTACACCCCTGTAATTATTTTTCTGTTATCTTTTAACATGGTTTTCACACGATTTTTTTTTAATTATTAATTTTTATTTATTTGTGGTCCTAGTAGCGGTCGCAAGTGATAGATATGTGTTGGGTCGATTACAAATATAAATTTTAGTTTAGATCGATTTAGGTTCTAGTTTGCAATGGAGTTTGATTTGGGTTTTAATGGAGTTGACATATAAAGAGGATAGTGGTAGCTGGAATAAACAAAATGATGAAAATAACCTTCACGCGAAACTCACACTGGTAGATACTGAAATAATTGTATCGTTAGTTGAGATATAAACTGTTAGACTTTTGTTAACGGATGGATAATAATAACTCAACATTTCATAAACCGCAAATTTGTAAATCACATGAATATATTTTGCAATTTACTCTAATGTAAAAATACATTTTGCAAAAATAATAAAGAGAAAAAAAAATAATTATACTTGTCACACCCTACCAAAGGCGGAATCGCGAGTTGCGACGAAATCAATATACATGGCAAAAAAGATATATACAATACCATCATTTAAAATTAAAGGAAAAAGTACAATATTACAATATTGTTTTAGCCAACATCTGAAATAATACATAAGACTTAGTTTTACAAAAGATGAAGTTTTGTAACATGACAACAACAACGATGACATGTGAATACTTCTAAAAGTCTTCATGAAAATACTTACAGACGATCACCTAAAATGCATGAGAGAAAACGAGTCAACTATGAAAATAGTTGGTAAGAACACATGTTTTATATAAAACGAAAACCTTTTAGAGAAAAGTTCATATGACAAATATCATATCAACTTATGTTGTTATAAATCCTGCCCATACAATACTTTTAACATATAAGTTCACATATATTTCCATAAGAAAAGTAAGTCCAAAGTTTTTGAGAAATGTCCAAAAGGCAAAGGCTCTGTCAAACCATTCAGTTGCAAATCCCGCCAATACAAGACTTGTAACCTATGTTTTCACAAATTATTGAGTAAAAGATAGTACAGTTTATGTTCAAACACACATTGTCTTATTATTTCACAATATAAGCACCATGTATATAATAAATCAAGAATGCTTTGTCGACAGGGAAGACTTTATTTTGCTGCTCCATAGACATGTGTGACTTTGCATTGCTCAGAGGGAGGCTTTGTATTGCTGCTCCATAGACAAGAGAGACTTTATATTGCTCAGAGGGAGGCTTTGTATTGCTGCTCCGTATATGGGAGACTTTATCCTGCTTCGAACATGGGAGACTTTATGTTGTAGTACATACGGTACATTAAGTTCAATTCAAGTCATAAGTTCATAACTAAATTTAAGAGTTTAAGTCAAGTTCAAGAGTTTTAAAACAAGTTATAAGGTCAAGACAAGTCAAAAGTGTTCAAAATAAGTCAGAGGGTTCAAAACTAAGTCAAAGGGTTCAAAAATATATCATACAGTTAAAAATAAAGTTCAAAGAGTTCAAGTAATAATGTTCATAAAATAGAAATCAATTTAGTTCGAGTATGATTCATCCATTTCACTCAAAAACAAGTAAAACGGTAAAAAGGGAGTTGTGAGTACTCACCTCAAGTATTCAAAGTACACGCGAAAGTGTAAAGTAATGAAATCAACCATGAATCCTAACGCGACCTAGAAATATAATTCGTTTTAGGAAATATGCAACACATTCTACGTTCGTATGAATTTTATGAAGTTTAGCATCTTTATATACTTGTAGTGAGGTTTTAACATGTTACACAAGTCAGTCGTTTAAGAAATATATTTCAAAATGCGTTTTAGTTACTTAGAAATTCTAAAGATTTCAAGTCACGTAAGTCATGTTTAACCCGTCTTAAAAAGCGTGTTTCTAACTCGTTTTAAAACTTTCTAAACCTAGATGTAGGCCCACAAAAACTGGCAAGGTATATAAAAAGTGTTTTGATATGGTTCCTAGGTCGTTTTAGGGGCTGGTTCAATTGGGACAGAAAATTGAGTAAAACAAGTAACTTACTCTTAAGGCTTCGCAACATTACAAGTATAATCAAGTGCTAAACTAAACATGGCTTGCATACATTTGTACTTTTAAGTATGAAAAAGAGTATATAGGGCTTAGAACAAAGGGTGGTGCATGATTGGTGGATGAATGATCAAGAAAAACCCAAGTACTAGATAAAACCCAAGATTATGAACCAAGAACCCTAGTTTATCCTTAGCAAAATTTTAAAATCCTTGAACCTTGTTGAGAGCACTTATAATCAGATGAGAAAATATGGAAATGAGTGTATTTTGAGTATGTTAAATGAGAGGATGAAAGGCTCTATGTATAGGGAAAACAAGAGAAGTGTTTTTAGCTAGGTTACTTGACTTTTGCAACATGGAAATTTCTATAGACAAGATTTATGACATAAGAATACAAGATGACTTAGTACGACTTAGTACACTATGTGGATGGTTGGGGCTAATAAATTTCGTGGGTATGATGGGATTTTGGATAGTGGTTGACACAATGGAAGAGTGTTGGTTTAAGTCTTTACCAAATGTGTAAGATACATGCTTTGACAAGATTAGGTTGAATATTTTGTAGAAATAAGGATGGGCTGGTTTTGACTTATCAAAAAGGGGAAAATGAGTATATTTTAAAGTGTATAAGTATTTAAATGTGTTAGTAAAGGTGGTGCGGGTATTGGGTAAGTATTGCATACGTGTAAATATTAAAACGCGTAATAATAGTGTTTCACGTGAGACTTGAAAAATAAAAAGTGTAAACTTATAAAACATGATTCAAATGTTCATATGACATATGTTTTTTATATGTAGACTTAACTTTGTTTAATGCCTGTTTACGTTAAATATCATTTTCTTGTTTACGTGATTTAAGTAAAAATACTTAAAATGGAAATTTAAAACGTGTAAAATGCAAGTCATTTTTAGAAATGAATTTATATAAAAATGATTACTTAAATGCTTTTGAGTAGACTAAATATTAGTCTATTGTGACATAATATATGTGATTTTCGTTATGCGCGGGATAATCTAATGGTAATACATAAAGTTTAAAATTTATGCGATATTAATATGAACAGTAAAAGTACGAGAATGAATAGTAACTTTTACGATAATGAATAGTAAAAGTTTGAGTTTATATAATGACCTAAAAATATGAGTTGCACAGTCTACCACCCTTAAAGGAATTCAGTCCCTGAATTAAGCTTGTTCATTCTACAAACGTATGTTCTTGTGGTCAGATTTGACGAGGCAAACTTTCCCAATCTCGAGCGTAGCCCTCAAAAGACCTTTAGGCAGTCCGTTCAAATTTAATCTCACAACTCATCAAACAAGAATTGTCATAAGATTAAACTGAAGTGGTTTGAGTAATAACTTGACTCTTAGCTTGATTTTCGCAACTCATCAAACAAGAACTGTCACTAGATCAAGCTAGGAAAAAATTTTCAGAAAGAAAGGATTCAACATCCTGCAAGGAGGTCTTTTGAAAGATTTGCTCGATTTTGAAATTGCTTGCACTAATCAAATCAACAAATAGTGGTGGCTTAGATTAGCGGGAAGGCTATAAATAATTTAGCAAGGACAAAGCATAGTGACTAATAAGCATGAACAGAGGCATAACATAGTCAAATAAGGCAAAGCAGACAAGACAAGGCATTGATGCGTGGGAATTGCACCAGGTTTTACCTCTCGAGGGATTGATAGTATAGTGACAAGTACCGAGGGATTGATCGTTCAACTCAGGAATAGTGTCGTTAGGATTGAAATTAATCTAACTAGGTCTAAAGGTGAAGGATGATTCTTTTTATGTTTTTATATTTTATGAAAAGCAGGTAAAAATCTCGGGTATTGGAAGGAGGGGCGGAATTAGTTGCTAATCAACTAACCCAAAAGCTACTAATTAAACTAATGTGCAAGAAAACTAAACTAAGGTTCTACAAGATAAGTGAAGCATGTCTACCTATGATATGTTACTCCTTGCTAGCTATCCAATTATACCTATTGAATTGTCACACCTTGCTTTAATTGACGGGTTGTATTCCTTAATACCATTCATGGGGTGGCGTACTTACTTCCCCAATCCTATAAGCTCCTACTTCACTCCTATATCGAGCTGGCTAAGAAGCTCCTAACATGGGATCACTAGAATTCTCACATGCATTAAATACAACCATAAAAACCTAGTACACATCGGTTCATGTTTCTTAAGACGTTCAAGCATGTTACCCTATGGAAGTCTGCCAGTTTTCTTAAGCCTAACATCGAATTCATTTAATTAAACAAGAGACAATAGGAAACAAGAATTATAAGCTAAACCAATTAGATCTATCGAAGTGTCACGCCATAATTGATGAAGATAGACACAAACATCAACAAAGAATCAATAAGATCGAATCAATTATATACAAGTTTCACATAATCATAAGTAGACACAAGGTGAATTAGCAAAACATAATCAAAAAAGGACAATCAACAATAATAATGAAAGACATAATTGAGATAGAATCATCAAACCAATACATGATGTTTATGAAGTGATTAAAACCCTCTAAGTTGCTGGAAAAACACCTACCTAAACCCAGGAATCGACCTTAGGGTTTTGGGCTTACAAAAAGTGAAGTTATGATGTTATATTTATAGGCTAATTTTCTGTCGGCCCATCTTGATGGCGTCAGCCCATTACTCTTGACGGCGTCATGACCATATTTTCACCAAATTGTAGATCTCTTCGTCCTCTTCGCGTGGGCTTTTGAATCACCTAAATCCGAGTTCCTATGCAAAAGTTATGACCAAAACAATATCAGCTACTCCGCGCGCAAGTTTTGACAAGTTAACACGTGACGGCCTTGGGTATCGCCGTCACGTTTCTTCTAGATCGTCACCACTTTTACTCTTGATGGCATCATCAAAATGCTCTTGACGTCGTCAGGTACTGTTCCCAGCAAGAAAAATTAAGGCTTTGCCGTTTTCTTCACTTTTATGTTCCAAAAACGTCCAAAATGCTTCCTTTTCTAGAATTCACTCCAAAAGTACCTAAAATTACAAAAGGAACGATTTAGGGCAATATTTGATCAAATAAATTCAATTCCGGGCTTAAATGACCCCCTAAAAACGGTTCATTTTTCGCCTCATCATATACCCTTACACTTGAGATTTGCTTGTCCTCAAGCAAATGCTCTTTTATTCTAGTCAAAATACAAGTTAGGGGTCATTTAACACTAATATAAAAGCAATTACAACAAATAACCGTTCCACTGAAGACCAAAGACAAGCACGGAGATCATACACTAGCACCTTACAAATAGTGTTTAGATACTCACATCTCCCGGGTGTAATAATGTAATACCACAATATGGAAATGGAAAACATCTCTCACTACCTGTCATAGCAAAATAGATTACCATAGGCTTGGGAAAGGATCAAACCTCTACCACATGGCGTAAGTACCTAGGATAAACTATCAAAGAGGTCTTTTAAAGGGTTGTAATGTTAGGTGTAGGGATATGGAATACACGGTTTTGTTGGATATAGGCAGTCTTTACTGGTGGTGAGTTAACAATCTTGGTTAATTACATGTACAATATGGCGTTGCTAAGCCAAGACTAGACTCGACTTAAGCTAATAAATCAAAAATAACAAAAACATAAAATGAACATAGAATGAAAAAGGATGGTAGTCCGTATATTTTTTCTCTTTTCTTTTTCTATTTTTTTTTCTTTTTCTTGATTTTTTCGATTTTTTATTTATTATTTTTTTTTGCATACACTCTTACCCTACCATCCAAAATAATACATCATAGGGAATAAAAATTCCCCTCACACTTGAATTTTTACATACTTTACAATAAACCAATCTAATGACTCGAATTAAGAAAATCAAAACACTTGGAGTACTTTTAAGATTAACGCACATATGGGGGTAATATATGATGTTCTTCCCCATTACTCCATAAAATAAATACTTTCCCATGAGTCCCAATCATCCCAAAACAATATGTACACGGATATGACTCGACTTAGCAACCATGTAATCAATTAGATAATTAACTTAGGGTTTAAACAAATAACAATAATGCACTAAAAATGAGTGCATACACGGAAGGCTAAGGCGATTTGGGTATACATTTAAGTGGGTGTAACAAATTCTTCCTTTAAGTAAAGTGCTTAAAGTTATAAACGAAAAGATATTCTCGGAGGGGTGTACTAGGGGTTTCGTGTACTAAAAATGAGTAGAACGCTAAGGTGTGGGAAAAATTAATTGACTTAACTAGCCAAGTAATATGACTTAAATGGTCAAGTAATTATGATACGGGTTTAACACAAGGGTGATCCTAATGCCTCTTATCATGTAGTAAATCCTACTACACGAATGTAGTCTCACTAGCGGTCTCGGGATGCATCACTAACGCATGTTCTAGAATCTAAATGCTACCGGTACACTCATAAGCACTAATAGTAAATGCTTTTCCTATCAAATCTAAAGGCGAACCTCACATACTTGGGTGGAAATTTTTTTTGAATGATACGGTTATGTGCTAGTCATACAATCTCCTATCCATGAGACGCTTGCTATGGCTAAAGTTTCACTCCTAAATGTTGTAAAAAAAATTTAAATTTGACGCTTAAATTGCACTAACAAGTATTTCTCATAGTTTTATTACAGATGTACCATCAAACAAACAAAATCAAGCGAAAGTGTATCTGTAAGGTATCATCATTTTACCCTCCCCTTACACTTAGGATGAACATTGTCCCCAATGTTCAAGTAAAGAATGTAAAAGTAAAACAGGTAAAAGAATGAAATCAAATACTCCCCTGATTCGCTCGGTATGGATAGTGTGTGATACGTGGGAATCGCACCAGGCTTTACCTCTCAAGGGATCTTGAGAAGCTTACAACCCCCACCAGGCAGTGTACCTGATCGTTGTATTATAGTATAGTGACAAGTACCGGGGGATTGATCGTTCAGCTAGGAATAGTGTCGCTAGGATTAGAAAACCTAATTACTAGTGCTAAAGATGATGGAAGATTATTTTTGTATTTTTTTATATTTTATGAAAGCAATTAAAATCTCGGGTTTTAAGGATTTGGGCGGAATTAGTTGCTAGTCAACTAACCCAATACTACGATGCAATCAAAATAAAATACTAAAAATGAAAACAAACTAATTATACTAAAGTTGTGAGCAGTAATTGGAGAAAATGTGTTTACTTAGATTTCACTACTCCCTAGACATCTTTTGCACGTTAATTACTTGTTATAATTGCATGGATGACGGATCGTATTCCTTAATACCATTCATGGGGTGGCACACTTAACTCCCCAATTCTATGAGCTCTTATCTCCTCCTACACCATGCCCATCACAACTATAGGGATTGTAAACAGTGGCTCATGCATTAAATACAACCATTAAAGACCTAGTTCGCGTCGGTTCATGTTTCTTAAGACGTTCAAGCATGTTACCAATTGGAGATCTGCCAGTTTTCTTAAGCCTAACATATAAATCATTCATCCAAGACAAGAATAAACAAGTAATCAACACATAATTAATATCTAGGTTTCATTAGATCTAAGCAAACACAAGATAGATCTAGCCTAGCATGATGGAATTAAGACAAGAACAAGATATAGACAACCAACACATAGACATATTGATTGAATTAAAAGAACACTTATCTTGATTACACATGCAAGGTATCAAGGGTTGGAACCCTTGAAAAACCTGTAAAAGTTACACCAAAATCGTACTTAGGGTTTCTCCCAAAACTTCTCCTTTTTAATGTAAAAATTAGAAAATTATATATAGGAAAAGGGGTCTGACGGCGTCAAGACCAAGCTTGTGACGCCGTCACCTCGCCACCAAAACTCTTCTCGGACTGCCTAGATCTACTTCTGACGCCGTCATGTGTAATGCATTTTCAGGCCGTCATGACTTTTACTCTTGACGCCCTTCTTCGTGACGCCGTCAAATCTGCTCTGGATCGTCATGAAAATTCATGAAATTTGCTCTTGACGCTGTCAAGATATTGCTCTTGACGCCGTCACCTACTGTTCCCAGCTTGGAAAATTAAGACTTTGACGTTTTCTTCACTTTTATGCTCCAAAAACGTCCGAATTGCTTCCTTTTCCCGATTTCACTCCTAAAGTACCTAAAATCACAAAAGGAACGATTTAGGGCAATATTTGATCAAATAAATTCAAATTCGGGCTTAAATGACCCCCTAAAAACGGATCATTTTTCGCCTCATGATATACCCTTACACTTGAGATTTGCTTGTCCTCAAGCAAATGCGCTTTTATTCTACTCAAAATACAAGTTAGGGGTCATTTAACACTAATATAAAAGTAATTACAACAAATAATCATTCCACTAAAGACAAATAGACAAGCACGGAGGTCATACACAAGCACCTCACAAATAGTGTTTAGATACTCACATCTCTCGGGTGTAATAAAGTATAAGTTACAATATGGAAACGGAAGATATCTCTCACTACCTGTCATAGCAAAATAGATTACCATAGGCTTGGGAAAGGATCAAACCTCCACCACATGGCGTAAGCACCTAGGATAAACTATCAAAGAGGTCTTTTAAAGGGTTGTAACGTTAGGTGTAGGGATATGAAATACACGGTTTTGTTGGACAAATGAAGTTTTACTGGTGGCGAGTTAACAATCTTAGTTAATTACATGTATAATATGGCGTTGCTAAGCCAAGACTAGACTCGACTTAAGCTAATAAATGAAAAATAACAAAAACATAAAATGAACATAGAATGAAAAGGGATGGTAATCCGTATGTTTTTCTCTTTTTCTCTTTCTCTATTTTTTTTTTTTTTTTTTTTTTTTTTTTTTTTTTTTTTTTTTTTGTGCATACACTCTTACCCTACCATCCAAAATAATACATCATAGGGAATGGGAATTCCCCTTACACTTGAATCTTTACATACTTTACAATTAACTAAACTAATGACTCGAATTAAGAAAATCAAAACACTTGGAGCACTTTTTAGATTAACGTACGTATGGGGGTAATAAATGATGTTCTTCCCCACTACTCCATAAATAAGTACTTACCCATGAGTCCCAATCGTCCCAAAACAATATGTACAAGGATATGACTCGACTTAGCAACCATGTAATCAATTAGATAGTTAACTTAGGGTTTAACAAATAACAATAATGCACTAAAAATGAGCGCATACACGGAAGGCTAAGGCGATTTGGTTGTACATTTAAGTGGGGTGTAACAAATTCTTCCTTTAAGTAAAATGCTTAAAGTTGGAAACGAAAAGATAGGCTCGGAGGGGTGTACTAGGGTTTCGTGTACTAAAAATGAGTACAACGCTAAGGGTGTGGGAAAAATTAGTTGACTTAACTAGCCAAGTAATATGACTTAAATGGTCAAGTAATTATAATACGGGTGTAACACAAGGGTGATCCTAATGCCTCTTATCATGTAGTAAATCCTACTACACGAATGTAGTCTCACTAGCGGTCTTGGGATGCATCACTAACGCAAGTTCTAGAATCTAAATGCTACCGGTATACTCATAAGCACTAATAGTAAATGTTTTTCCTATCAAATCTAAAGGCGAACCTCACATATTTGGGTGGAAAATTTTTCTGAATATACGGTTATGTGCTAGTTATACGATCTCATATCCATTAGACGCTTGCTATGGCTAAAGTTTCACTCCTAAATGTTGTAAAAAATTTTAAATTTGGCGCTAAAATTGCACTAACAAGTATTTCTCATAGTTTTATTACACATCTACCATCAAACAAAACAAACTCAAGCGAAAGTGCATATGTAAGGTATCATCTTTTTACCCTCCCCTTACACTTAAGATGAACATTGTCCTCAATGTTCAAGTAAAGAATGTAAAAGTGAAAAAGTAAAACGAATGAAATCAAATACTCCCCTGATTCGCTCGGTATGGATTATAGGTGGCCAGGTTAAATCTTCCTCCAAGAAAATGAACAATCAAAGCTTCTATTCCAGAATATAAATCATCTTCTTGTCATACGTAACCTGTAAAACCTGAGAAAATAGACAAGACAACCTCGCGTAAAATCGGCGGCATCCTATATAAGTTACTAAATCCTAGAAAACTAGATAAGATATAATGCTTGTGGAATGAAGTTTGCAGATTTCCTGGATATTATAAAACTTAGTAATTCACAAAAACCATAAGACTCCGTTAGAAAAACAAAACCGGTAAAATTTCCAGATTTTTACCCCTGACGCCGTCAAGAGTAAACTCTTGACGCTGTCAGAATTGACCTGCAGAAATTCTTATGTTAAGTTTCCGGAAAATTTCTGGAAAAACTTGGTCCTACTTCCTGGAAAATCCTGCAAAACTCCATTATGACTCAATACAAGCATTTGACTCTAACAAGTACGAATATACATGTTCATTTAATATTGTGGAGAATCATGATCGGTTTGTTTCATAAAAACATATTTGGGGTTTCCCCTTACACTAATCTTTTGCAAAAACACTTTTAGGTGGAGTTAAGACTAGGCCAAAACAACAAAGTAAAGTATTTCCACATTTTAGTTGAGAAACATGATCTACCAACAATAAAAACTAAGCATGCATACGGAAGCAAATAACAAACAAACAAAATAAAATCACACAAAACATGGGTTGCCTCCCAAGAAGCACTTTTCTTTATTTACGAGTCTTGTAGCTAGACTCAAGGTCATGGGTTACTACGTGACTTCATCGTTGGTTCCACTCTCTAGGTCGTCTTCTAAACCAGTTTTGTATTCCGGACCTAGTTGTAAGCATTCTTTGTAGAAACCAAGCATCATATTCTTTACATACTCTACTCCTCTACGTCTATCCTCCTCATTCCTATAATAGGCCGCTTGCTTGTGTTCTTTTTCGAAATTGGAGAGAAGGCGGTATTGCTCAATCTTGTAGGGCATTTGGTAAGCAACCTCATCATTCTCTTCCTTGAATCTAACTATACCTAG
The DNA here is from genome assembly GCA_030686995.1 of Artemisia argyi. NCBI lineage: Eukaryota > Viridiplantae > Streptophyta > Magnoliopsida > Asterales > Asteraceae > Artemisia > Artemisia argyi. Next base: position 90,378,905 of record CM060703.1, read on the forward strand.
AGTCGGGTCATAGCTCATCCTAGTGGCCTCAACAAATGGTTTCCCGAATATTATTTGACTTAGGCAAGCATCTATCACTGGGCGAGTGTCCTCTACTATTATAAAATCTATCTCATAAGTGAGGTTGCCTATAATCACATGCAATCTCTTCACTCTTCCTGCAAAATTACTTATCAGATTCTTATTGGGCATCATCCTAAAATTAAGTTGCTTCTTCATCACCCAATTGTAATAAGTCCTAGTCATGATGTTCACGGGGGATCTAGGGTCGATGTAAGCTTTCCATATATGCATATGCCCGATATTGCATGGTATGTTAATGTTAGAGGGGTCTCCCATTTTGATAAGGGGTGTGCCAAAGATATATGGTCTCTCGGGACTATCGAATAAATCTTTATGGTATTCCCGTTCTTCCTTGGTGGGTAGCTTATCAAAGTATTTTTCTATAGGCTCTACCTCCTCTAATTCCTCTTCCTTGTTAACCTCAACTTCCCTACTTTCATCCCTAGTCTCGGTTTCTACTCCAACTTCATCCTTGTCACTCTCTTCTATCTCCTTATCTATCGGCTTAATGGTGACAACATTGACAAAGTGGACATGTTTGGATGGCAAGGGATCCTTAATTTGGATTCCACTATTGGTTTCCCTAGTGTCCTTCTTAGGTGTGATTAATGCTTGGTTGTTGAGGGCTTTCAACAAGTTGTCTATCTTATTGGTCATCTCCGTTTGTTGTTGGTTGAATTCGGTTTCAAACCTAGCTATGCGAGCTTCTTGAGATGCCATGAACTTAGACATCAACCCTTCAAGATTGTTGGTACTACCATAGTTGTTAGAAGGATTGTTGTTGAAAGTACGGTTGGATGGTGGACCGTTTGGTTGGTAACGATTAGGCAGATTGGAAGAATTGGGTTGATTTTGTTTCCACCTAAGGTTTGGGTGATTTTTCCAAGAGGGGTTGTATGAATCACCGTAAGGGTTCGGCTCGGGCTTGAAAGTGTACCACTTATCTCCTGCTTTGTCGGTATGCGTGGATGCGTAGTCCGCAAAAGGTGTTCCGGGGAGTTCCACACAATCACGAGTGTCATGAGGACCACTACATAATTCGCATGAAGAAGTGATTTTGTTCACTTGGCTTGAAGGCTTAGGAGCATCGTAAGATTTCATGAGAAACTTGACTTGGTCCTCAAGTTCCATGATCCTACGGTCGGGAGTGCTAGAATTGTTCGAAGGCAAAGATATTGCCTTGACCGTTTTGTTCAAATCACGGGGATCATTCCAACTTTCGTTGTCATAGAGAGCAAGATCTTCTATGAGTTCCCATGATTGTTCCGCACTTAGATCACGTAGCTTACCACCGGCCGATTGGTCAATGGCTCGCCTCGTGGAGATATCGATATGGTCATAAAAGATTTGGACTTGGAGCCAAAGATCTATGCCATGATGAGGGACTTTTTGGAGTAAGTCCTTGAAACGAGTCCATGCTTCATAAAGAGTTTCATTTTGACGTTGTTGGAACATCAAGATGTCATTTCTAAGCTTAGTAGTTCTCCCCGGTGGGAAAAATTGAGCAAGGAAACGAGTGGTGAGATCATCCCATGTGGTGATGGATCCCGCGGGTAAACGCTAAAGCCATTGACTAGCTTGATCCCGTAGAGAGAATTGGAATAGGCGTAATCGGGTTGTCTCTCTAGTTTCAACACCTAGGTCTATGGAATCTACGATTTTGAGAAAGTCCTTAAGATGTTGGTTTGGATCTTCGGAACGAAGTCCATGGAATGCACATCCGCTTTGCACCAACCGGATGGTGTCGGATCGCAAGGGGGTTACATTGGCTCCGGTGAGCTCAATGGTGTTTCGGTAGCCTTGGTGGCTAGGTCGGGAATACTCTCCTAAGGTTCGGGGCCTAAGGGGTTCTAGTGGTGGGTTTTGTTGTGGTGGGATGACGGGTTCAAAGATGTTCCCGTGGTCCATGATGTCGGATGGTAAAGAGTTGCGAACAAAAGCACAAAGAAATAAGATAGACTAAAGAAAACCTAAAAATAAAAATAAAATCTTACTAGAAAGGAATCTAGCAAGTAGACCTAATAAAAAGAAATCCTAACCTAGACAATAACTATTCCCCAGGCTGCGGCGCCAAAAACTTGATACGTGGGAATCGCACCAGGCTTTACCTCTCAAGGGATCTTGAGAAGCTTACAACCCCCACCAGGCAGTGTACCTGATCGTTGTAGTATAGTATAGTGACAAGTACCGGCGGATTGATCGTTCAGCTAGGAATAGTGTCGCTAGGATTAGAAAACCTAATTACTAGTGCTAAAGATGATGGAAGATTATTTTTGTATTTTTTTATATTTTATGAAAGCAATTAAAATCTCGGGTTTTAAGGATTTGGGCGGAATTAGTTGCTAGTCAACTAACCCAATACTACGATGCAATCAAAATAAATACTAAAAATGAAAACAAACTAATTATACTAAAGTTGTGAGCAGTAATTGGAGAAAATGTGTTTACTTAGATTTCACTACTCCCTAGACATCTTTTACACGTTAATTACTTGTTATAATTGCATGAATGACGGATCGTATTCCTTAATACCATTCATGGGGTGGCACACTTAACTCCCCAATTCTATGAGCTCTTATCTCCTCCTACACCATGCCCAGCACAACTATAGGGATTGTAAACAGTGGCTCATGCATTAAATACAACCACTAAAGACCTAGTGCGCATCGGTTCATGTTTCTTAAGATGTTCAAGCATGTTACCAATTGGAGATTTACCAGTTTTCTTAAGCCTAACATATAAATCATTCATCCAAGACAAGAATAAACAAGTAATCAACACATAATTAATATCTAGGTTTCATTAGATCTAAGCAAACACAAGATAGATCTAGCCTAGCATGATGGAATTAAGACAAGAACAAGATATAGACAACCAACGCATAGACATATTGATTGAATTAAAAGAACACTTATCTTGATTACACATGCAAGGTATCAAGGGTTGGAACCCTTGAAAAACCTGTAAAAGTTACACCAAAATCGTACTTAGGGTTTCTCCCAAAACTTCTCCTTTTTAATGTAAAAATTAGAAAACTATATATAGGAAAAGGGGTCTGACGGCGTCAAGACCAAGCTTGTGACACCGTCACCTCGCCGCCAAAACTCTTCTCGGACTGCCTAGATCTACTTCTGACGCCGTCATGTGTAATGCATTTCCATGCCGTCATGACTTTTACTCTTGACGCCCTTCTTCGTGACGCCGTCAAATCTGCTCTGGATCATCATGGAAATTCATGAAATTTGCTCTTGACGCCGTCACCTACTGTTCCCAGCTTGGAAAATTAAGACTTTGGCGTTTTCTTCACTTTTATGCTCCAAAAACGTCCGAATTGCTTCCTTTTCCAGATTTCACTCCCAAAGTACCTAAAATCACAAAATGAACGATTTAGGGCAATATTTGATCAAATAAATTCAAATTCGGGCTTAAATGACCCCCTAAAAATGGATCATTTTTCGCCTCATCAGTGTGGTAACAAGGTTAGATCTTCCTCCAAGAAAATGAACAATCAAAGCTTCCCTTCCAGAATATAAATCATCTTCTTGTCATACATAACCTGTTAAACCTGAGAAAACAAACACAAAAACCCAAAGCATCAAACCGAACAAAGGAAACTCACAACTATATGTAATTCCAGACTTAGAAATAAAAACAAAACAATTAAATATATAATGCTTGTAGATTGAATGTTTGCAGATTTCCTGGAGTTTATAAAACTAAAGGATCAACAAAAACTTTAAGAGTCCGGTATAAACAAAACTCGCAAAATTTTTCAGAATTTTTGTACCTGACGCCGTCAGGTTATAACTCCTGACGCCGTCAGAATGTTCCTGCAAAAATCTCATGTTAAGTTTTTGGCAAAGTTCTGGAAAAACTTATGTCCTACTTCCTGGAAAATCCTGCAAAACATCATTATGACTCGATACAAGCATTTGACTCTAACAAGTACTAATACACATGTCCATTTAATATTGTTGTGGTTCATGCTCAATTTCGTTCTTATAAACAAATTTGGATCTCCCTTACACTTATCTTTTGCAAAATACCTTTATATGCAATTAAGACGAAGTTAAAAACAAAATAAAGCATTTTCACAATTTTCTTTGAAACATGAGCCACAAACAACAAAAATAAAACATGCATACGGAAACAAATAAAATCAAACAAACAAACAAACAAACAAATAAATAAATATAGCTTGGGTTGCCTCCCAATAAGCGCTTGTTTTTGTTCGAGTCACGAGCCTGACTCTACCCTTATTTAACGGAAATAGGGGAGGTTTTCCCTACACTTTGAATTAAGTGCGGGTGGAAGTAGCGATACACACCCTTAGGGTGGAAATATGCCACGTGAGGTGAAGGGGGTGAGTGAATGGCTTCCTTCATCCTAAAACTACCCGGATAATATTAGTTGATGGGTGGGTGGTTCCTCTTTTGTCTCCTAGAAATATATCTAAGGATGGAAAGGTGTGTAAAGATTGAGGTTCCGGTTCATCAACACTAGGAAATTCCCTAGAACTAGGAGTAAGGTTATCACTACAAGTGTTCAAACGTATATCCTCAAGTGGTGCCTGGTCCAAGGGTTCTACCTCCACCGGAATTCCTAAAGTTTCTTCTACTTCTCCCGGGTAAGTCACGGGCGGTGTGTGTGCCTCAAATGATGGTTGAGTATTTTGTGGGCTTATGTTATTGACCTCATCATTCCATGTGTCAAGATCACCTATATCCTCATCATATGTTTTAGTAGAATCTATCCTAAGCATTCTCCTAAGTATCTCACGTGCTTCTCTAGGGATCTCAACTTCTATGTCCGAATCATAAGGATCATCCTCAATATTCTGACTGCTATATACAAATTGCCCAAGAGATTCATCATCTGTTTCTTGAGATTCATCATCATCGATCATAAAACCTAGGTCTTTTTGATCAATGTGATCATGCTCAGCTAAATCCTCCTCAATTGTTTTCTTAGGTAGTGATAATAGTAAACCTAGTGCTTCATCCAACTTATGATTTGTTACAATGGCTCTCTCCATAATTCCTTGGCAAACTAGGTCGCATTTCCTATTGGCCTCACTAAAACTAGATCTTAAACATGGAGGTTGTTCATAAGAATCTTTCCTAGGTAAAGGCTCATATGATTCATAGGTGTCTCTAAATGAGGTGTTTTGAAATCTTTGGTGTTTTAGCCACTCAACCTTATCTTGCGATCTTAGAAGTCTAAGTGTAAAGTCCATTCAAAGCAAATTACAAACAAAGTCACAAAGAAAAGATAGACTGCGAGAAAGCTACAAAATAAAAAGAAAAAAAATCTCACTTGATAGGAATCTAATGAGTAGACCTAATAAAAATCAAATTCAACCTAAACAATAACTATTCCCCGGGCTGCGACGCCAAAAACTTGATGCGTGGGAATTGCACCAGGTTTTACCTCTCGAGGGATCTCGAGAAGCTTACAACCCTCACCAGGCAGTGTACCTGATCGTTGTAGTATAGTATAGCGACAAGTACCGGGGGATTGATCGTTTAATTCAGGAATAGTGTCGTTAGGATTGAAATTAATCTAACTAGGTCTAAAGGTGAAGGATGATTCTTTTTATGTTTTTATATTTTATGAAAAGCAGGTAAAAATCTCGGGTATTGGAAGGAGGGGCGGAATTAGTTGCTAATCAACTAACCCAAAAGCTACTAATTAAACTAATGTGCAAGAAAACTAAACTAAGGTTCTACAAGATAAGTGAAGCATGTCTACCTATGATATGTTACTCCTTGCTAGCTATCCAATTCTACCTATTGAATTGTCACACCTTGCTTTAATTGACGGGTTGTATTCCTTAATACCATTCATGGGGTGGCGTACTTACTTCCCCAATCCTATAAGCTCCTACTTAACTCCTATGTCGAGCCGGTGATGCGTGAGAATCGCAACAGGCTTTACCTCTCGAGGGATCTCGAGAAGCTTACAACCCCCACCAGGCAGTGTACCTGATCGTTGTAGTATAGTATAGTGACAAATACCGGGGATTGATCGTTCAGCTTAGGAATAGTGTCGCTAGGATTAGAAAACCTAATTACTAGTTCTAAGGGTGAGGGATGATTATTTTTGTGTTTTTATATTTTTTAGAAAGCAATTAAAATCTCGGGGTTTTGGAAGAGTGGGCGGAATTAGTTGCTATTCAACTAACCCAATACTAAGATGCAATCAAAATAAAATACTAAAAATGTAAATAAGCTAATTTATACTAAAGTTGTGAGCAGTAATTGGAGAAAATGTGTTTACTTAGATTTCACTACTCCCTAGATATCTTTTACACGTTAATTACTTGTTATAATTGCATGGATGACGGATCGTATTCCTTAATACCATTCATGGGGTGGCATACATAACTCCCCAATTCTATGAGCTCTTATCTCCTCCTACACCATGCCCAGCACAACTATAGGGATTGTAAATAGTGGCTCATGCATTAAATACAACCAATAAAGACCTAGTACGCCTCGGTTCATGTTTCTTAAGACGTTCAAGCAAGTTACCATTTGGAGATCTGCCAGTTTTCTTAAGCCTAACATATAAATCATTCATCCAAAACAAGAATAAACAAGTAATCAACACATAATCAATATCTAGGTTTCATTAGATCTAAGCAAACACAAAAGAGATCTAGCCTAGCATGATAGAATTAAGACAAGAACATGATATAGACAACCAACACATAGACATATTGATTGAATTAGATGAACACTTATCTTGATTAATCATGCAAGGTATCAAGGGGTTGGAACCCTTGAAAAACCTGTAAAGTTACACCAAAATCGTCTTTAGGGTTTCTCCCAAAACTTCTTTTTTTAAATGTGAAAAACTAGAAAACTATATATAGGAAAATAGGGATGACGGCGTCAAGAACAAAGGTGTGACGCCATCATCTCGCCGCCAAATACTTCCTCGGACGGCCTTGATCTACTTCTGACGCCGTCAAGGCCTAGGCCGTCACACAAATTACTCTTGACGCCCTGTGTGTGACGCCGTCATCAACTACGGATTTTAATTCTAGGGGTTTTGACGCCGTCATGCAAACTCTTGACGCCTTCATGAACTCTCGGATTTTATTATTGAGGTTTGACGCCGTCAAGGAATTACTCTTGACGCCGTCACCTACTGTTCCCAGCATGGAAAATTGAGACTTTGCCGTTTTCTTCACTTTTATGCTCCAAAAACGTCCAAAATGGCTTCTTTTCCAGAATTCACTCTCCAAGTACCTAAAATCACAAAAGGAACGATTTAGGGCAATATTTGATCAAATAAATTCGGATTCGGGCTTAAATGACCCCCTAAAAACGGACCATTTTTCGCCTCATCATATACCCTTACACTTGAGATTTGCTTGTCCTCAAGCAAATGCGCTTTTATTCTAGTCAAAAGACAAGTTAGAGGTCATTTAACACTAATATAAAAGTAATTACAACAAATAATCGTTCCACTAAAGACCAATAGACAAGCACGGAGGTCATACACTAGCACCTCACAAATAGTGTTTAGATACTCACATCTCTCGGGTGTAATAAAGTAATATAACATTATGGAAATGGAAGATATCTCTCACTACCTGTCATAGCAAAATAGATTACTATAGGCTTGGGAAAGGATCAAACCTCGACCACATGGCGTAAGCACCTAGGATAAACTATCAAAGAGGTCTTTTAAAGGGTTGTAACGTTAGGTATAGGGATATGAATTACACGGTTTTGTTGGATAAAGGAAGTTTTACTGGTGGCGAGTTAACAATCTTGGTTAATCACATGTACAATATGGCGTTGCTAAGCCAAGACTAGACTCGACTTAAGCTAATAAATGAAAAATAACAAAAACATAAAATAAACATAGAATGAAACGGGATGGTAGTCCGTATGTTTTTTCTCTTTTTCCTTTTTTTCTTTTTTCTTTCTTTTTCTTCTTTTTCTTCTTTTTTAGATTTTTTTTTTTTTTTTTTTTTTTTTTTTTTTTTTTTTTTTTTGTATACACTCTTACCCTACCATCCAAAATAATACATCATAGGGGATGAGAAATACCCTTACACTTGAATCTTTACATACTTTACAATTAACTAGACTAATGACTCGAATTAAGAAAATCAAAACACTTGGAGCACTTTTTAAGATTAACGTACATATGGGGGTAATAATATTATGTTCTTCCCCATTACTCTATAAAATAAGTACTTACCCATGAGTCCCAATCGTCCCAAAACAATATGTACAAGGATATGACTCGACTTAGCAACCATGTAATCAATTAGAAAGTTAACTTAGGGTTTAACAAATAACAATAATGCACTAAAGATGAGTGCATACACGGAAGGCTAAGGCGATTTGGTTGTACATTTAAGTGGGGTGTAACAAATTCTTCCTTTAAGTAAAATGCTTAAAGTTAGAAACGAAAAGATAGGCTCGGAGGGGTGTACTAGGGGTTTCGTGTACTAAAAATGAGTACAACGCTAAGGGTGTGGGAAAAATTAGTTGACTTAACTAGCCAAGTAATATGACTTAAATGGTCAAGTAATCATAATACGGGTTTAACACAAGGGTGATCCTAATGCCTCTTATCATGTAGTAAATCCTACCACACGAATGTAGTCTCACTAGCGGTCTCGGGATGCATCACTAACGCAAGTTCTAGAATCTAAATGCTACCGGTACACTCATAAGCACTAATAGTAAATGCTTTTCCTATCAAATCTAAAGGCGAACCTCACATATTTGGGTGGAAAATTTTTCTGAATATACGGTTATGTGCTAGTCATACAATCTCCTATCCATGAGACGCTTGCTATGGCTAAAGTTTCACTCCTAAATGTTGTAAAAAAATTTGAATTTGGCGCTAAAATTGCACTAACAAGTATTTCTCATAGTTTTATTACACATCTACCATTAAACAAAACAAACTCAAGCGAAAGTGCATATGCAAGGTATCATCTTTTTACCCTCCCCTTACACTTAAGATGAACATTGTCCACAATGTTCAAGTAAAGAATGTAAAAGTGAAAAAGTAAAGAGAATGAAATCAAATACTCCCCTGATTCGCTCGGTATGGATTATAGGTTGGCCAGGTTAAATCTTCCTCCAAGAAAACGAACAATCAAAGCTTCCCTTCCAGAATATAAATCATCTCCTTGTCGAACATAACCTGTAAATCCTGACAAAATAGACAAGACAACCTCGCGTAAAATCGGCGGCATCCTATATAAGTTACTAAATCCTAGAAAACAAAGTAAGATATAATGCTTGTGGAATGAAGTTTGCAGATCTCCTGGAGATTATAAAACTTAATAATTCACAAAAAACCATAAGACTCCGTTAGAAAAACAAAACCGGTAAAATTTCCAGATTTTAACTCCTGACGCCGTCAAGAGTAAACCTCTGACGCCGTCAGAATGGACCTGCAGAAATTCTTATGTTAAGTTTCCAGAAAATTTCTGGAAAAACTTGGTCCTACTTCCTGGAAAATCCTGCAAAACTTCATTATGACTCAATACAAGCATTTGACTCTAACAAATACGAATATATATGTTCATTTAATATTGTGGAGAATCATGATCGGTTGTTTCTTAAAAACATATTTGGGGTTTCCCCTTACACTTATCTTTTGCAAAAAATACTTTTAGGTTGGAGTTAAGACTAGGCTAAACAACATAGTAAAGTATTTCCACGTTTTAATTGAGAAACATGATCTACCAACAATAAAAACTAAACATGTATACGGAAGCAAATAACAATCAAACAAATAAAATCACACAAAACATGGGTTGCCTCCCAAGAAGCGCTTGTTTTTGTTCGAGTCACGAGCCTGACTCTACCCTTATTTGATGGAAATAGGGGAGGTTTTCCCTACACTTAGGATTAAGTGCGGGTGATAGTAGTGATACACACCATCTCGGTGGAAGTATGCCATGTGAAGAAAGAGTGGTGGATGAATTATATGCTCAAAAGGGTGTGCTCCCATCATCATAACCTTACCTAATTCAATCGGGTTAATGAGTTGATTAAGATTTTCTCCTAGAAAGGGATCATTTTCTATCAACTTCAAGAGACTACTAGTTGGGGATCCATCTTGACCTAATAAACCCGGTTTAAACCCATAATGTTTCTTGTGATCAATCATAAATGGGTGATGTAAGCATGTAAGGTCATGTTCCACTCCTATATTGGCTTCCTCTCTACAAGGCTTAGAGTCCACTCCCTTTGTCCTAAGACTACCCGGACTATATGGTTTGATGGGTGGATCGGAACATATTTCAATTCCTAAATTTTCATCCAAGGATGGAAGATTAGGTAACGGTTTTGGTTGAGGCTCCGGTTCATCAAAACTAGGAACTTCCCTAGAACTAAGAGTAAGGTTATCATTATAAGTATTCAAACCTATATCCTCTAGTTGTGTTTGGTTCAAAGGTTCTACCTCTATTGGGGTTCCTAAAGTCTCTTCTACTTCTTCCGGGTAAGTCACGGGCGGTGTATGTGCCTCAAATGATGGTAGGACTTGTGAGGTACTTTGTGGGCTTGAATTGTCCACCTCATCCACCATTGTACCTAGATTACCTATGTGTTTGTTTTGTACTATGGCTTTAGGTGACATCCACACGGGTATCCCTGAGTAATCATCCCCAGACAAACTTCCTGTTTGCTCCTTCAAACTTGTTTTTGATTGATTTGTGATGTTGTTTGTTGGGTTTTCTACTCTATAATAGTATTGGGCACAGTCTTCTATGGTATCCCATGCTTCTTCAGCACTTAATTCCCTAGGGCCCCCATTGGCAAAATCATCAATGCACATTTGGTCACATCGGTTGACACGATAGTAAAAGGTTTGGGTTAGGGATGCTAAAGAGAAACTATGATGAGGGAATTTTCGAAGTAAAATTTTAAAACGAGTCCATGCATCATATATGGGTTCATCTCGATATTGTTTGAAATTCGAGATGTCAATAGGGTAGAATGGCCTTTGTGGTTGGTGGTATGGTGGATTCGCGTACTCCATAATGGTGAACGGAAGAGTCAATGGAAATTACGAACAAACACACAAAGAAAAAGATAGACTACAGAGAACCTAAAAATAAAAATAAAATCTTACTAGAAAGGAGTCTAGCAAGTAGACCTAATAAAAAGAAATTCTAACCTAGACAATAACTATTCCCCGGGCTGCGACACCAAAAACTTGATGCGTGGGAATCGAAACAGGCTTTACCTCTTGAGGGATCTCCAGAAGCTTACAACCCCCACCAGGCAGTGTACCTGATCGTTGTAGTATAGTATAGTGACAAGTACCGGGGGATTGATCGTTCAGCTTAGGAATAGTGTCGCTAGGATTAGAAAACCTAATTACTATTTCTAAAGGTGAGGGATGATTATTTTTGTGTTTTTATATTTTTTAGAAAGCAATTAAAATCTCGGGGTTTTGGAAGAGTGGGCGTAATTAGTTGCTATTCAACTAACCCAATACTAAGATGCAATCAAAATAAAATACTAAAAATGTATATAAGCTAATTTATACTAAAGTTGTGAGCAGTAATTGGAGAAAATGTGTTTACTTAGATTTCACTACTCCCTAGATATCTTTTACACGTTAATTACTTGTTATAATTGCATGGATGACGGATCGTATTCCTTAATACCATTCATGGGGTGGCATACATAACTCCCCAATTCTATGAGCTCTTATCTCCTCCTACACCATGCCCAGCACAACTATAGGGATTGTAAACAGTGGCTCATGCATTAAATACAACCAATAAAGACCTAGTACGCCTCGGTTCATGTTTCTTAAGACGTTCAAGCATGTTACCATTTGGAGATCTGCCAGTTTTCTTAAGCCTAACATATAAATCATTCATCCAAAACAAGAATAAACAAGTAATCAACACATAATCAATATCTAGGTTTCATTAGATCTAAGCAAACACAAAAGAGATCTAGCCTAGCATGATAGAATTAAGACAAGAACATGATATAGACAACCAACACATAGACATATTGATTGAATTCGAAGAACACTTATCTTGATTAATCATGCAATGTATCAAGGGGTTGGAACCCTTGAAAAACCTGTCAAGTTACACCAAAATCGTCTTTAGGGTTTCTCCCAAAACTTCTTTTTTTAAATGTGAAAAACTAGAAAACTATATATAGGAAAATAGGGATGACGGCGTCAAGAACAAAGGTTTGACACCGTCATCTCGCCGCCAAATACTTCCTCGGTCGGCCTTGATCTACTTCTGACGCCGTCAAGGCCTAGGCCGTCACACAAATTACTCTTGACGCCCTGTGTGTGACGCCGTCATCAACTACGGATTTTAATTCTTGGGGTTTTGACGCCGTCATGCAAACTCTTGACGCCTTCATGAACTCTCGGATTTTATTATTGAGGTTTGACGCTGTCAAGGAATTACTCTTGACGCCGTCACCTACTGTTCACAGTATGGAAAATTGAGACTTTGCCGTTTTCTTCACTTTTATGCTCCAAAAACGTCCAAAATGGCTTCTTTTCCAGAATTCACTCTCCAAGTACCTAAAATCACAAAAGGAACGATTTAGGGTAATATTTGATCAAATAAATTTGGATTCGGGCTTAAATGACCCCCTAAAAACGGACCATTTTTCGCCTCATCAGCCGGCTAAGAAGCTCCTAACATGGGATCACTAGAATTCGCTCATGCATTAAATACAACCATAAAAACCTAGTACACATCGGTTCATGTTTCTTAAGACGTTCAAGCATGTTACCCTATGGAAGTCTGCCAGTTTTCTTAAGCCTAACATCGAATTCATTCAATTAAACAAGAGACAATAGGAAACAAGAATTATAAGCTAAACCAATTAGATCTATCGAAGTTTCACGCCCTAATTGATGAAGATAGACACAAAAATCAACAAGGAATCAATAAGATATAATCAATTATATACAAGTTTCACATAATCATAAGTAGACACAAGGTGAATTAGCAAAACAAAATCAAAGAAGGACAATCAACAATAATAATGAAAGACATAATTGAGATAGAATCATCAAACCAATACATGATGTTTATGGAGTGATTAAAACCCTCTAAGTTGCTGAAAAAACACCTACCTAAACCCAGGAATCGACCTTAGGGGTTTGGGCTAACAAAAAGTGAAGTTATGATGTTATATTTATAGGCTAATTTTCTGTCGGCCCATCTTGACGGCGTCATCCCGTTACACTTGACGGCGTCACGACCATTTTTTAACCAAATTGTAGATCTCTTCGTCCTCTTCGCGTGGGCTTTTGAATCACGTAAATCTGAGTTCGTATGCAAAAGTTATGACCAAAACAATATCAGCTACTCCGCGCGCAAGTTTTGACAAGTTAACACGTGACGGCCTTGGGTGACGCCGTCACGTTTCTTCTGGATCGTCACCACTTTTACTCTTGACGGCGTCATCAAAATGCTCTTGACGCCGTCAGGTACTGTTCCCAGCAAGGAAAATTAAGACTTTGCCGTTTTCTTCACTTTTTTGCTCCAAAAACGTCTAAAATGCTTCCTTTTCCAGAATTCACTCCAAAAGTACCAAAAATCACAAAAGGAACGATTTAGGGCAATATTTGATCAAATAAATTCAATTCCGGGCTTAAATAACCCCCTAAAAATGGTTCATTTTTCGCCTCATCAGGCATGCTAAAAGCTAATAATGAATGTCTGACTACAACACAAAATGCACAAAACATGAAATGCACACGCACATGACCAATGCAATTTCAGGTGATTTGACTCTTTAGACCCGACCAAACATGATTCGAAACTACCACTTCCTTCATCGCACGATTCTTCCTGAATTAGATATAAGTGATCAGGCTATGTATATTTTAGGATTATTGACGCAATGCAAGGACTAGTCGACTTGTATGATGCTTGTCGTTTAGGAAAATGTTATTTTAGTTATAGTTTCGATTTTTATATTAGAAAAAGCGGCATTCTCTATAAGCTTAGGCTCAGATCTGTCACACCCCGCCGAAGGCGGAATAGCGAGGTGCGACGAAATTAATATACATTACAGAAGAGATATAGTACAATACCATCATTTAAGATTAAGGGAAAAAGTAAAACATTACAATATTGTTTTAGCCAACATCTGAAATAATACATAAGACTTAGTTTAAGATTAAAGGAAAAAGTACAATATTACAATATTGTTTTAGCCAACATCTGAAAAAATACTTAAAATGAAATTTTAAAACGTGTAAAATGCAAGTCATTTTTAGAAATGAATTTATATAAAAATGATTACTTAAATGCTTTTGAGTAAACTAAATATTAGTCTATTGTGACATAATATATTTACATATGATTTTCGTTATGCGCGGGATAATCTAATGGTAATACATAAAGTTTAAAATTTATGCGATATTAATATGAATAGTAAAAGTACGAGAATGAATAGTAACTTTTACGATAATGAATAGTAAAAGTATGAGTTTAAATAATGACCTAAAAATATGAGTTGCACAGTCTACCACCCTTAAAGGAATTCAGTCCCTGAATTCAGCTTGTTCATTCTACAAACGTATGTTCTCGTGGTCAGATTTGACGAGGCAAACTTTCCCAATCTCGAGCGTAGCCCTCAAAAGACCTTTAGGCAGTCCGTTCAAATTTAATCTCACAACTCATCAAACAAGAATTGTCATAAGATTAAACTGAAGCGGTTTGAGTAACAACTTGACTCTTAGCTTGATTTTTGCAACTCATCAAACAAGAACTGTCACTAGATCAGGCTAGGAAAAAGAATTTCAGAAAGAATGGATTCAACATCCTGCAAGGAGGTCTTTTGAAAGATTGGCTCGATTTTGAAATTGTTTGCACTAATCAAATCAACAAATAGTGGTGGCTTAGATTAGCAAGAAGGCTATAAATAATGTAGCAAGGACAAAGCATAGTGACTAATAAGCATGAACAGAGGCATAACATAGTCAAATAAGGCAAAGCATGACAAGACAAGGCATGCTAAAAGCTAATAATGAACGTCTGACTACAACACAAAATGCACAAAACATGAAATGCACACGCACACGACCAATGCAATTTCAGGTGATTTGACTCTTTAGACCCGACCAAACATGATCTGAAACTACCACTGACTTCATCGCATGATTCTTCCTGAATTAGATATAAGTGATCAGGCTATGTATATTTTAGGATTATTGACGCAATGCAAGGACTAGTCAACTTGTATGATGCTTGTCGTTTAGGAAAATGTTATTTTAGTTATAGTTTCGATTTTTATATTAGAAAAACCGGCATTCTCTATAAGCTTAGGCTCTGATCTGTCACACCCCGCCGATGGTGGAATCGCGAGGTGCGATGAAATTAATATACATTGCAAAAGAGATATAGTACAATACCATCATTTAAGATTAAAGGAAAAAGTAAAACATTACAATATTGTTTTAGCCAACATTTGAAATAATACATAAGACTTAGTTTAAGATTAAAGGAAAAAGTACAATATTACAATATTGTTTTAGCCAACATCTGAAAAAATACATAAGACTTAGTTTTCCAAAAGATAAAGTTTTGTAACATGACGACAATAGGGATGACATGTGAAAACTTCTAAAAGTTTTCATGAAAATACTTACTGCTGATCACCTGAAATGCATGAGAGAAAACGGGTCAACTATGAAAATAGTTGGTGAGTACATACATTTTATATAAAACGAAAAGCTTTTAGAGAAAAATTCATATGGAAAATATCCTATCAACTTATCCTGTTACAAATCCCGCCCATACAAGACTTGTAACATATAAGTTCACATATATTTCCATAAAAAAACGTAAGTCCAAAGTCTTTGAGAAAGGTCCAAAAGGCAAAGGCTCTGTCAAACCATTTAGTTGCAAATCCCGCCTATACAAGACTTGCAACCTATGTTTTCACAAACTATTGCGTAAAAGATTGTACAGTTTATGTTCAAGCACACATTGTCTTATTTGTTCACAATATAAGCACCATGTATATAATAAATCAAGAATGCTCCGTCGACATGGGAGACTTTATTTTTCAGCTTCGTAGACAGGGGAGACTTTGCATTGCTCAGAGGAAGGTTTGTATTGTTGCTCCGTAGATAGGAGAGACTTTGTATTGCTTAGAGGGAGGCATTGTATTGCTGCTTCGTACAAGGGAAACTTTATGCTACTTCGAACATAGGAGACTTTATGTTGTAGTACATATGGTATATTAAGTTCAATTCAAAGTTCAAAAGTTTAAGTCAAGTTCAAGAGTTTTAAAACAATTTATAAGGTCAAGACGAGTCAAAAGAGTTCTAAATAACTCAAAGGGTTCAAAATATGTCGTACAGTTCAAAACAAAGTTCAAAGAGTTCAAGTAACAATGTTCATAAAATAGAAATCAATTTAGCTCGAGTAATGTTCATACATTCCATCCCAAAACAAGTAAAACGGTAAAAAAGGGGGCTGTGAGTACTCATCTCAAATATTCAAAGTACACGCGAAAGTGTAAAGTAATGAAATCAACCGTGAATCCTAACGCGACCTAGAAATATAAGTCGTTTTAGGAAATATGCAACACATTCTACGTTCGTATGAATTTTATGAAGTTCAGCATCTTTATATACTTGTAGTGAGGTTTTAACATGTTACGCAAGTCATTCGTTTAATAAATATATTTCAAAATGCGATTTAGTTACTTAAAAATTCTAAAGATTTCAAGTCACGTAAGTCATGTTTAACCCGTCTTAAAAAGCGTGTTTCTAACTCGTTTTAAAACTTTCTAAACCTAGATGTAGGCCCACAAAAACTGTCAAGGTATATAAAAATTGTTTTGATATGGTTTCTAGGTCATTTTAGGGGCTGGTTCAATTGGGACAAAAAATTGAGTAAAACAAGTAACTTACTCTTAAGGCTTCGCAACATTACATGTATAATCAAGTGCTAAACTATACATGGCTTGCATACATAAGTACTTATAAGTATGAAAAAGAGTATATGGGGCTTAGAACAAAGGGTGGTGCATGATTGGTGGATGAATGATCAAGAAAAACCCAAGTACTAGATAAAACCCAAGATTATGAACCAAGAACCCTAGTTTATCCTTAGCAAATTTTTAAAAGCCTTGACCCTTGTTGAGAGCACATATAATCAGATGAGAAAATATGGAAATGAGTGTATTTTGAGTGTGTTAAATGAGAGGATGAAAGGCTCTATGTATAGGGAAAACAAGAGAAGTGTTTTTAGCTAGGTTACTTGACTTTTGCAACTTAGAAATTTTTATAGACAAGATTTATGACATAAGAATACAAGATGACTTAGTGTCACAACTCGTAATTTCCGGTCATTTTCTAAACCTCGACAATTTACTATTCACAAGTTACTATTCATCATTTACTATTCATCGATCACTATTCATCATTTTCGAGGTCAATTTGACATTCCGAGAAACATTCAGAAATTTTACTATTCACTTGACACTATTCATTTCCGAGAGAAACCACTATTCACGTGCATTACTCATTTCATCGTAAACATAGTTTACGGGTATTCAAAAATTCGCGTAACCGTATTGGTTCAGGAGCGAATTCATGCATTATCATTGGGACACTTCATATAGACTAGAAATAGTCTGCATATCCTCATTATGGCACTCGCATACTATTCCACTCGTAGGATAACTAAATTAATACTTTTGGTATAAGTAACGATTTATGTATGTTTATTTTAAATAAACACTAATACGCGAACTATAAACGTGACTAGCATGTCCGACACTCCCGACTATTATCCCAATATATTTTTATACTCATTTTTATAATATAAAAATTATAATATTAATTTACCCGGTATTTTGGAAATTTAATTATTACGTATCGTACGTCTAATTTAATAACGACGGTTTTCACAAAAATTAAACAATAATCACCCGAACTCTCCATACTTGTACCCAACATATTTTTACAACTTTTACGACTTTATTTTGTTCCGAATAACTTTGATAAAATTTATTTCTAGCAAACCCGGTACCCGATTTCACCTAAAATTAACCAAATACTACACAATATTACCACTAACTTTCTAATTAAATTACCCAACATAAACCCCCCTTTCCCTCCTTTGTGAACCGCCCCCCCCCCCCCCCCCCCCCCTCCTAGCCTCCTAATGAGCTAATCTCACCAACCAAATTTATTACAAACCTAACAATTGTCTCTAAGTATAAAATACACCTTTTCATCCATTTTTATCGCAAATCATTTTTACAAGTTCAAGTAAACTATTTTCTCTCATTTTCTCTTATGGTAGAATCGATCTAGGGTGATCAAGAAGCAAGAACCACAAATTTTACAAGATCTAGGTGTAAACTTGTTCACTTAGTCATTCTTGTTGGAGTTTTGAAATAGAAACTCAAGGATTAGTAGGTTTTCATCATCCAAACTCCCTAAACCTTCAAGTAAGTTAACAAACTCATTTTTATAATTTTTACAAGTTATTACTATGGTTATATACTTTTCTTACAAGAACTCATGCATATAATGATTTATACCACTCTATTTTGTACATATTTAACTTTGAACCCTAGAAATGAAAACATGAGAAACCCTTGTTAGACCTAGTGGATTGATGATGTTTAAGGACCCATGACACCCTAAGAAGGTGTATGGTAGGATTAGACTAGTTTTGTGGTGATTGAAAGTGGCTTGATTGAGGTTAGAACTAGTTTGGAGACTTGAAAATGGTTTTTGAAACTACATATTGACCTACTGTCCCTATTTTCATTTCGTGGGAAAATCAGTAGATGGTGGCTAAGTTTTGACCAAAGATTTAGAAAATACATTCAAAAACGAAACTTTAGGCGAAAGAACGGATTAAAACGAGCTTATAACGAAGGAGATATGATTTTTGCAAATTTAACGACGAAAACTATTTTTATAAAAACTGCTTGCTGTTTGGCAGATTTCAACGGGTAAAAAGAGGTGTTAAACGTAACCTAAAGGAGCCGAATTATCAAAAATATATTAGTATATACAAAAACGAAACCGTGGACATAAAGAACAAGGAAAACGAGCTTAAAACGACCAAGTTATACCCATTCTAACATTGTCAAACTATATATATATATATATATATATATATATATATATATATATATATATATATATATATATATATATATATATATATATATATATATATATATATACATATATGGACACAAATAAAAATATTAACGTACGCACTAAATGGTATATTTTCTAGAAATGTTGCTAACGACTATTTTCTTATCAAATGAATACGTATGACCCAAGAGAATATTTATACGACTTAACGACGTTATTTCAAGGTTTTCGATACAAGGAATTTAACGCTAACATTTTTCATACGAGATAATACGACAAGTTATATACTTCTATAAATGGACCTATTTTTCCTAAGTATGGAAACTATTTTACTATGACGATAACTAGTATTTCCAAATTACGAGTGGTATAGGTATCATGTGCATGTGCATTCATTACATCACGGCCTGATCTAAATTAGATCACGATTATTCATTTAGGTTGCGGCTAGTGTTCGCGCCTCATTGTCCCGACTACTTTACCATCATTGTACCATCTTTGTACTATCACTCCAGGTGAGTTTTCATAGCCCCGTTTTAATTACTTATTTAATTTTAAATCCCACGGGGGAGAATACATTGCACAATTATTTTTGTACATGCCCAAGTATTACAAATTCCATACATTGCTTAAATTGCCTTATTACCACGTCTTGACAAGCCCCCTTTTATTATCATGGACTGTTAATTTCTAGTACTAAGCGGGAGTGAGTGGATAGATCTATCGAGGGTGACGCCTCCATTCGTGTTGGGTTGCTCCAACGGGACGAATGCATTTCATGTCTTATCGAATTGAGTGTCTGGTAAACACTCTGGTGGGGCATATTGTAGTACGTCTAGCTTCGGTGCCATGAGCTTAAGAGACAATGTAGCTTTTTGACATTTTGTCACTTTACTTTATACTTGTGGCTTTTGTACTTACGATTTAACTTATAAACCTATGATTATTCACCAACTTTATGTTGACCGTTTTTCGCAATGTATTTCTCAGGTTATTAAGGTAGCTCATGTGCATACATTTGGACCTTCATGGAGTCGCGGAGTCGACGCGTCTCACTATATTTTCTGCACTTATGAAACGTTTGATCTTGTTGAACTTATTTTAACTATATTGGCAAACTCTTTTGGGACCTAAGCTTTCTAAACTCTGAATGTTTTAATGATCAAACGCTGTATTTTCTAAACGACACTTTAGGTCGTTCAATATAACTGTAACTATGGTGCTATGACAGTCACCCCCAGGTATTCCATTCCGCTGGCATTCAGGTAAATTGGGGGTGTGACAGATTGGTATCAGAGCTAAGGTTATAGCGAACTAGGATGTATCTTGGACCCTAGACTATAACCACATCATCATAGCATCTCATCATTTCATCATAAGTGCATATTCACTATACATGTTGTTTTACGCACACACTGTTCGAGTTATTCATACCCATACTCATATATATATATATGATTATATTGACCTGGTTTACAAGTGATATGTCTTCAGATACCCACGCCGTTATCCTTTCGTCGGATTCCGACATTGAAGATGCCTTGTCATCTTCCACTACCATTATACCACCGGCTGTACTCACACCACCATTAGCACTATTGAATTGTCATAAGAGTAAGGTTCTCATTCAGCCTATACATAGAATGCCGTTTGGTAGAGTATTCAGACTTAATTTTAATGGACTTATTAGGATGCTTATTACAAGGGAGATAGCATGTTTTCTTTCCTTCACTAGTAGGACGCTTACTACTTAGGTACTACCACCACCGTTGGTTACTTATTACACTATTGGTCGTCCCATAGTGCGTATTTCAGCTTTACATCTTTGATGCCGCGAGATAGCGCGAAAGAGGGTAGTATCCCATTCACTATTATCACCATTATCTCCTAACTCATCACTGGGATTTCATCGTCATCAATGTTATTCTCATCCTTTAGAATACCACCATTGTCAGTTTCCTTTCCCATTTTCACTTGCCATGAATTAGATGACGCCTTGTGGATAATACCAAGAATTACGGACTCAACAGGAACATCCACAGATTCCTCAGAATTAGTTTGGAACTTACGCTATTTAGAATGTGGTCGACGCACAACCTCAGACACTGCTTCAGAACTATCCCGACCTTATGATGCCGTAAAACCTGATTTCACCTAGAAGGACTACAGGAAATCTTTAAACTAGACTTATATCTTTGCTAGCTTTTACTATTATCCTAACCACGGGAAGTGTGACATAGTTAAAGAAACTTGTAGTATTTTGATTGATGTACAAACGGAATCATCAAGTATTGACTCTCCTATAGGGGAATAGTTGTGCTATATATATGATATTGGTCCATATTAACCGAAACTTTCATGTATTATATTCATGTGTTATGAATATGATGATTGTTATTACCTATAGATTCTCATGGACTCTTATGATTTGATGGAAATAGATTTAAGCAAACAACTCCAAGCATGACGCAAGCTGTTGTTGGACAATCCATTGTCAGGAACGTAACTACTGCCCTCACCAAGGAACTTACCCACGTGGAATTTATGGGTTGTAATCCCTCCTCCTTTAGCGGAAATATAGACACAAAGGAATTTCTCAAATGGTTCGAAGAATTAGAAACAATCTTTCAAAGTGGTGACTGCCGTAAGGAAGACAAAGTTAAGTTCGCCACTTGCACTTTTCAGAAGCATGCCCAGAAATGGTGGACTAAGTATGTCCAAGTAGTAGGAGTTGATGCTGCTTACTCACACTCTTGGGAGAAACTAAAAAGGATGATGAGTTTGAAGTTCTGTGTGAAAAGCGAATTACAAGCAATTGAACAGGAAACACTAAACCTTACCATGGTAGGAGATGATGTTGTTAAGTATACTGCTTCTTTTTATGATTTCGCTCGACTAGGCTCTGCAATGGATGAACCAGAAAGCAAGAAACTTGAAAGGTACGTCGGAGGACTTTCTCCTGAAATTCGTATGTTGGTCAACTCATTGGAACCCGATACCATGCCTAAAGCTATCAGGATGGCGATCGAAGCAAAGGAACGCATAGCTCACCCCAAGATCTAAGGAAGGAAAAGTGACAATAAAAGGAAGTGGGATAACAACCGAGGTGAGAATGCCACACAAGGACCACACAAGAGACAAGGAGTTGCTAAACCTAATGCTACAGGTCTAAAGGAAAAGAATGATTACCTTGGTATTTTACCTAAGTGTGAAGGGTGCCAACATCATCATAACCGAGGACGTTGCCCGGAACCATGTGGCAACTGTAAGAAGAGCGGACACAAAGCCAAGTATTGCAAGGCTCCCACCCTCGCAATGCATCAGAAACTCACGGTGATCTGCCATGAATGTGGAGTAGTGGGACACTCCAAGAGTGAATGCCCGGTGTTGAGAGACTGGAACTGGAGGAGGCAGTTCATGTTTTAGAAACCATAGTTCGAGCCCTCTAGAGTTGTACTTTCTTTTGGTACTTTCCATAAGTACGTTGATGTAACCTAGTTATATTAAGCACTTTCCTATCTAATGTAATGACTATCCTTGTTATCTCTGTGATAATCGTAACCTTCGTTTATTCCATTTCCTATTGCAATTGTGCAATTTTTAATCGTTTCGCAACATTATACCATTGTCTTATCTAGGGAATAGGCCGATTTAGTATTTGACGGATTAGTAGATTATTACCATTCCATAGTATTTACCCATGTATCCAATAAACCATTCCACGAGTTTTATTTCAAACTATTTTACTACCTTATGGGGAAATTGTTTTTACTGAATTTCTAAAATAAGCCGTTTTGTTACCGTACTATAAACTGATTTTTCCGATATTACGCCAAATATTTACTATTATTACGCGAAACAATTTTTATATTACTTTGAAAGGGAATATTTAGTATACCATTTTAATAACAACGCGTTGAACACCATCTAAAGCTTTTGAGAAAAATAATATTATTTTGATTAAATCAAGCATCGCATCATTAGTCCTCAACTATACATAGCCTGATCACCTATGTATACTTCAGGAAGGATTATGCCATGAAGGAAATAGTTACTTTTTAAAGTATTGCTAATAACAATCTTCGTTTAAAAGCGTTTTAGACAAGTAAACTCTTTTATAAGTGTCTTTTTCTGACAAACTCTCCCTGGATACTTACCTCACCTGTCACTCACTTAGCCATTAAGTTGGATTGTTCCATTGACTTCTCTAGGAGAGACTTTCCATATCAATTACAAGTAGGATTCCTCGATACCAGAAAAGCAAGGAAATGATTTCAGAACTACTAACCAGGACTAGAAGTATAGCAAGAAAAATTCATAACTCAACAGCAATCCTAAGATACCACGAGACCATCCGACTCACCATCTCTGACCTAGTTATCCAATTTATTATTCAAAGGTACTAGCTAGACTGAGCTATAAGATCAAACACTTGGTGAAGGTATGCTAAGCAACACTATAGAAATGAACCAAGCCTTCTAACCGATACTGTAGAGTGTTTTGTATTAACATGGTCTCATCCATACACAAACTTCCCTGTAATGAGTTTCCACCGAGGATAATTGATTGGGTTAAGGATATCAATATAGACTCCCTTACGGCATTGTGTTCTCAGGAAATTCTAGATAACCCCACCTATACATCAAGAGAGGCATCAGACTCAAGAATATCTCCCCAGCTACATGTGAAGACAATACGAAAATTCATCGACAAAGTATCAATTTAAACCCTCATATTGCCAACATGATGACAATTACAACGATAAACCATTTCAGGACTTAAGTTGGTTGAATACCTAGGCTTGTAGTTTTGCCCGATAACCATCAATAGACATCATCCAAGTATCAGAAACCGAACGTTAGACATCTATGCATTTATGCAAGCATTTCCTAGCCTACCATTTTATCCTTGTTAGTGTTTTCACTTTTAAATAAAGTTGATTTAAAATTTGTGTTTATACAAAACACATATCTTGTAGAAGATAATTTTTGAATTGCCTATTTTGAATAAATACGATCCTTTTTAGTCAATATTTTGCAAAACCATTGTACAATGGGAAATATATAAACATCAAATTTTGGTAAACAGTCCTATTCACCACCTATTTGAAAACCGCGTCACATTTCCTAACTATGGAATTTTGAATCATCAAGAAAGATATTATTTAGTAAACCATTTGCTCCATTTTCTAAATTCGTTTATTCAGAAAAAGATTTTGACCAAGAACTCAAAAATTGCGAAATAAATTTTGAAAACCAATCACCATACTACATCGCTTATGCATTTAGCGCTTTGTGACTTGACGATAAGGAATATTAGAATATGTGATGAAGGAAACTAGGAGGAACACCACAGAACGATTACAAACGTCAGTAATGGAAACCAAGTACAATAGGCAAAGAAAGACATATGTCTTAGCATCCATTAGACCAAAACTCAAGGAATCAAAAATTGTTACCCATATTCTATCCCCATCAGATAACGCCGTGTTTGAAAGACGTAACGTTGTGGAATTAGTCACAAGAATTATTGTACCTATTTCAATTGTTCCTGATAAAGGTAATCGAATCACCTTGGACTTCTAGCAATCATTTTAAGATTTCCTTCAGAACCCTATTTAGACGTAAACACCGCCTATTATCCTCAGACCGATGGTCAGAACGAGAGAACGATTCAAACATAGGAAAGTTGTGCTCAAAGTATGAGTGATTGACTCTAGAAATGGTTGGACTAACCATTTACTATAAATCAGATTCGTTTTCAACGATAGTTATCGCACGAGCGTAGGGACTACACTATTTGAGGCACTTTATGGTCGAAGTACCAATTACCCATATACAGACCGAAATCGGAAAGTTAAATTCACTGGTCTAGAACTAAACTATGGAACAACAAAGGAAATTTCACAAGTCAAGAACCAGTTACAAGCAACGAGGAACTGATAGAGGTTAGGGTTGGTGCATGACGCACATCATACGGATTGGGTATCCTTGAACAACAAACTAACTAGATTCACGTGAAAGAACGAACTAAATTGAAAGCTTTGCCTTGGAGAGGCATGATACGATTTTAGTAACACGAGGGATTTAACCTTTAGTATATTGGACCATTTCAGATTCATTTTAGAATCGACCAACTGACATATAAGATTGGAGTTCTGACATAGTTCAACAACATATATTACCCATATTACAATATAAACCTGAAGAAGCACTGATCATCTATTGACGAACCGAACTCGGAAAAAGCCAAACTCACTATTCCAGTAGGCATTCATGAAATAACCAGAAATTTCCTACAGGTCAAGAATCAATTACAAATTCTATAAGTTGTAAACCATTAAAACTTCAAGTTGGTAGCCAGATCATATTGAAAGTTCTGCCTAGGAAAGGCATGATATCATTCAGAAAACTGGGAAAGTTAAACCCGATATACACTGGACCACGTAATATTTCAGACAGAGAAGGCCTAGTGGCCGTCAGACTTGAGCCTTGTTAGAGAACAACCGGATTACACAACTATGTTTCACCTATTCAAATCTAGGAAATGACCTGCAGACTAGTCACTCATAATCCCATTTGGAAAGGAATCCAACCCAAAGACAAACGTAAACTTGGTAATAGAACCATTAGAAAGCATGGACCGTGAGGTCGAACGGTTGAAGCAAAGTCGAATTCCTATCGTGAAAGTTCGCTGGAATTCTTGAAGAGATCCCGAATTTACTTGGGAACGGGGAGACCAAATGCAACTCAAGTATCCACGTCTTTTTACCAAACATACTTCAGAGACCAACCAAAACTGAACTTCGGGACGAAGTTCCTGTTAGAAGGGAAGACTGTCACAACTCGTAATTTCCGGTCATTTTCTAAACCTCGACAATTTACTATTCACAAGTTATTATTCATCATTTACTATTCATCGATCACTATTCATCGTTTTCGAGGTCAATTTGACATTCCGAGAAACATTCAGGAATTTTACTATTCACTTGACACTATTCATTTCCGAGAGAAACCACTATTCACGTGCATTACTCATTTCATCGTAAACATAGTTTACGGGTATTCAAAAATTCGCGTAACCGTATTGGTTCAGGAGCGAATTCATGCATTATCATTGGGACACTTCATATAGACTAGAAATAGTCTGCATATCCTCATTATGGCACTCGCATACTATTCCACTCGTAGGATAACTAAATTAATACTTTTGGTATAAGTAACGATTTATGTATGTTTATTTTAAATAAACACTAATACGCGAACTATAAACGTGACTAGCATGTCCGACACTCCCGAAATTAACTCAAAGGGTTCAAAATATATCGTACAGTTCAAAAGAAAGTTCAAAGAGTTCATGTAACAATGTTCATAAAATAGAAATCAATTTAGCTCGAGTAATGTTCATACATTCCATCCCAAAACAAGTAAAACAGTAAAAAGGGGGTTGTGAGTACGCATCTCAAATATTCAAAGTACACGCAAAAGTGTAAAGTAATGAAATCAACCGTGAATCCTAACGCGGCCTAGAAATATATGTCATTTTAGGAAATATGCAACACATTCTACGTTCGTATGAATTTTATGAAGTTTAGCATCTTTATATACTTGTAGTGAGGTTTTAACATGTTACGCAAGTCAGTCGTTTAAGAAATATATTTCAAAATGCGTTTTAGTTACTTAGAAATTCTAAAGATTTTAAGTCACGTAAGTCATGTTTAATCCGTCATAAAAAGTGTGTTTCTAACTCGTTTTAAAACTTTCTAAACCTAGATGTATGCCCACAAAAACTGAAAAGGTATATAAAAAGTGTTTTGATATGGTTCCTAGGTCGGTTTAGGGGCTGGTTCAATTGGGACAGAAAATTGAGTAAAACAAGTAACTTACTCTTAAGGCTTCGCAACATTACAAGTATAATCAAGTGCTAAACTAAACATGGCTTGCATGCATAAGTACTTATAAGTATGAAAAAGAGTATATGGGGCTTAGAACAAAGGCTGGTGCATGATTGGTGGATGAATGATCAAGAAAAACCCAAGTACTAGATAAAACCCAAGATTATGAACCAAGAACCCTAGTTTATCCTTAGCAAATTTTTAAAAGCCTTGAACCTTGTTGAGAGGACTTATAATCAGATGAGAAAAGATGGAAATGAGTGTATTTTGAGTGTGTTAAATGAGACGATGAAAGGCTCTATGTATAGGGAAAACAAGAGAAGTGTTTTTAGGGAGGTTACTTGACTTTTGCAACTTAGAAATTTCTATAGACAAGATTTATGACATAAGATTACAAGATGACTTAGTACAGCTTAGTACACTATGGGGATGGTTGGGGCTAATAAATTTTGTGGGTATGATGGGATTTTGGATGGTGGTTGACACAATGGAAGAGTGTTGGTTCAAGTCTTTACCAAATGTGTAAGATACATGCTTTGACAAGATTAGGTTGAATATTTTGTAGAAATAAGGATGGGCTGGTTTTGACTTATCAAAAAGGGGAAAATGAGTAAATTTTAAAGTGTATAAGTATTTAAATGTGTTAGTAAAGGTGGTGCGGGTATTGGGTAAGTATTGCATACGTGTAAATATTAAAACGCGTAATAATTGTGTTTTACGTGAGACTTGAAAAATAAAAAGTTTAAACTTATAAAATGTGATTCAAATGGTCATATGACATATGTTTTTGGTATGTAGACTTAACTTTGTTTAATGCCGGTTTAAGTTAAATATCATTTTCTGGTTTACGTGATTTAAGTAAAAATACTTAAAATGAAATTTTAAAACGTGTAAAATGCAAGTCATTTTTAGAAATGAATTTATATAAAAATGATTACTTAAATGCTTTTGAGTAGACTAAATATTAGTCTATTGTGACATAATATATTTAAATGTGATTTTCGTTATGCGCGGGATTATCTAATGGTAATACATAAAGTTTAAAATTTGTGCGATATTAATATGAATAGTAAAAGTACGAGAATGAGTAGTAACTTTTACGATAATGAATAGTAAAAGTACGAGTTTAAATAATGACCTAAAAATATGTGTTGCACAGTCTACCACCCTTAAAGGAATCCGGTCCCTGAATTGAGCTTGTTAATTCTACAAACGTACGTTCTCGGGGTCAGATTTGACGAGGAAAACTTTCCCAATCTCGAGCGGAGCCCTCAAAAGACCTTTAGGCAGTCCGTTCAAATTTAATCTCACAACTCATCAAACAAGAATTGTCATAAGATTAAACTGAAGCGGTTTGAGAAACAACTTGACTCTTAGCTTGATTTTCGTAACTCATCAAACAAGAACTGTCACTAGATCAAGCTAGGAAAAAAAATTCAGAAAGAAAGGATTCAACATCCTGCAAGGAGGTCTTTTGAAAGATTGGCTCGATTTTGAAATTGCTTGCACTAATCAAATCAACAAATAGTGGTGGCTTAGATTAGCGAGAAGTTTCTTTCACTAGTCAACAAGCTCCTTTCACCAGCGGAGAAAACCTTACACGTCGCTTATACACGCTTACCGACACTAAGCTAGATGTCGAGTTCTTTTACAAGGGTACAACAACTCCCGTCACACTTTGTATTTTGAGGACTAAAATACTAACCGATCACTACTGAAAATACATAATCAAAAGAAGTGTAAACTACACAAGTCTACACAATGCTAAGCTAACAAGTCTTGCAACGTTGTGTTGAATACTTGTAACTTTTTATGAACTCGTGAATCTCTTTGCTACAAAAAGAAACTTCACATATGAGATTTTAAAGGGTTAGATGAAAGAATGAATGAATGTTTGAAAATATGATGTAGAGTGATAAGCCAAAAATCAAACTTGTGGCTTAGTATTTATAGCAAAACCTTCTGCAGGCCTGGCGGATACGGTGGAACCCTCAGATGGGTTCCACCCGTGTACCTCCAGGGTTTCGCCGGGCTTGCAGTTGGTTTTGCAATAAATATTGCAAACCAAACAATATCACATCTCATTACACCTAGTCAAACATAAAACTTGCAAGCAAACATATGGTTAGTCAAACACACTTTCTTTCCATAAATGTATATTGACAAAACTTGCCATAAATGTGATGTGACATTTCTATTTTAAGAAATAAAAAGTGTTGTGTTTTATGAAATGTAAAATGTAGCAAATGTCTAGTTTATGCAAGTCTTTAAAACTAAGATTATGTTTTAATTAGAAACTAAAGTTTACATTTTGTCGTTAACAAAACATAGCAAAGATCGTAAAATATAAATAACGTTTTTAGGCGATATTTGTATTAACAATCTCCCCCTTTTTGTTGATGACAAAACATAAACTTTGTTTTTAAGTAACTCACAAAATCTTAGTGTTTAAGACTTAAATTTTTTTTATATTAAACTTGTTTTACTTAAGTGATGAAAATCATATTAAGTTTTAAAGATTTAATATATTTCTCCCCCTTTTTGTCAAAACAAAAAGTAGAGTAGCGAAGTAGAATCATGCACGTGCTCCCCCTTGGTTGTTACTCCCCCTAAAAGGAGTGCCAAGATGGGAAACATGGATTTTGATCCTACAAAAAAATTGGTTAGTTGGTGATATATATATATATATAGTCAAGCTTGAAGTTACCACACATAATGCAACCACAATAACAACTCAAAAATGATCAATCAACAATGCAAATAAGTAAGTAGAAAGAAATATCATTCCAAGTAAAATTTGACTTTTAAAAGTCAAAGACAAGAAATGGGAAAGATTCTTCTACTTCTAAAAAGAAAAACTAAAAATAACCAAGAAATAAAAAAAAATAAAATCCTACTTTCCTAAATGGGGCAAAAGGCCTCCAAAGGTTGTCTAGGATTTGTTTGGGTGGGAAAGAGCATCCAAACGTTCTATGACATGTTGGAATGCAAAACGGGTTTCATCTTGGAATTGATGAAGCAACATTTTGATGCTTTCACCCATTTGCTCACAATTTGAGCAAACATGGGGATGAGTGGGTGGAAATGAGTTGGTTTTGGTTTCTAGGTTTGAGGGTTGGTTGGTTTTTGGTTCTTGGTTGGAGGATGGGTTTGGTATAGAGTCAAGCAAGGTGGTTTGAAATTCCATTGCTTGATGGAGATGATTCTCAACCATTCTTTGGATTTCCTCATAGGAAGGAAAGAAAGACTCAAAGGTTTGGGCTTGAGAATGTGGTGGAGTTGGGTGATCATGGTTTTCAAAATTTGGTTCTCCATAAAGAGGACCATGGATGTCATGGTAGATAGAGTGAAACAACAATGGTTTGGGTTGGTGGTACACTTGTTGTGGTGGTTGGGTGTGGTTAAAATGCTCATTATGGTCAAGAATTGACCTTGGTGTTTCATTTGCAAAAGGTGGTGGTTGTGTTGGTCTTGGTGGAAGATCATTGAGATCTTGGACAAAAGGGTGTGGTGATGTTGGAGGAGACCCAAATAACTCCATAGGTTCAAGTTTGGGTAATGGTGATGGTGATGGAGTTTTGGATGGTTGGGTTGGAGCACTTGGTGGAGTTGGGTCAATGGGTGATTTAGGTGGTGGTGGTGGAATGAGCTCATTGGGTTCATTGGGTGATGGAGATGGAGATGCAAGGTTTAAAAAATGTTCATTTTTGATAGGTGAGGTGAATTCATCCGAAGATGAGGAGCTTAGGTTGATGGATTGGTTAGAACAAAGTGGTTTGACACTTATCCGGGCGGTTTTCCGGATGGGTCGTGATGGTTGAGAGGTGATTGTTGACTTAGTCATGGTTAAAATAGTTTAAAAGATCAGAAATTGTGATGAAGAAGGTGTAATTTGATAGTGTTTAGGATGGTTTAATTTATAGTGATGAAGGAGTGTGGGAAGGAGTGTTTGGATTTGATGTTAGGCCATACAAAAATGGAGGTTCCTAATGATTTGGAAAACTAATTGTGGGTTGTCATATCATGGAAGTCAATCCAATGAAAATGGTGAAGTGAGAAGGCAAGATTTGCACTAAATGCTTAGTGGTTTTGGTAAATTTGTTGAAGGATATATCTAAGGGATTTCAAGGAACCTTTGGAAGGGTTCCTTCCTTTATGTTTGAAGGTTCCTTGAGGTAGTTATGGGTATTTTTGAAATTTGGCGGGAAATGGTTTTCTTTGAGTTATAAGGAATGAAAACTACCCTATTGTGCTTAACAAATTGCAGGAAATTGGTTTCTATCTAAAAGGATGGTATTTTGTTGATTGGATGTTGAAATGTTGAAAACTAAAAAAAAAATCTGCAGGAAATCTGGCGGAACCTTCAGGATACACAGGCGGAACCCATGTGAGGGTTCCGTCCGGTCCGTTGGGCCATTTCTGGGTTGCCCAGAAAATGCACTGGAGGAACCCATTCTAGGGTGCCGCCAGATCCGCCAGACCTGAAAAAGTTGGCAGTCCGCGATTTTGACCCGCGAGATGATTTTCAAATTTTTCGAAAACTCCTAAAATCAAAAAGATAATGCATTTCTGGTTAGGCAATGTAAAAAATTGGACATGTAAACACACATACCATAGGACTTTGACCCGGGGGTCGAGAATTTGACTATACTTGCCAAAAGTTGTCTACCTGCATCATTGTTAGTTAATACATGTTCCAAATAGTATCACACATTGTACCAACACACAAATACATCACAAACATTGTTTAAATGACCAAATTGTTCAAATAGCACCTAATGCCAAACACTCCTTCATGCCCGCACTCATTGACGGTCAATCTTGTTCTTGAGCTTTCCAAGGAATCTTCCAAGATTCTTAAACATCCCCTTTGTTTGCTTGAACTCCGCCGACTCATTTGGAATATCCAAAAGTTGGGATAGGTATTCGAGAGGTGGGAGCCTAGAGTTGGGCAAAGAGTCATCTTCACTCATTGAGGAAGATGATGAGGAGGTAGCAGGATGAGGACGTTTTCCTTGGGCTTTGTAAACTCTCTTATCACTAAGTGGAACAAAGGTGTGTGGAATGAGAGAGTAGTCAAGACGAAGACAGTTTGGAGTTGGTGGAATGGGAGAGATTAACCTAAAGAGACGGGTCAAGAGCATTCCATACGGCATAGCCGTTGTGCCATGCACGGGAATGTCGGCCATGTAGTAGGCAAGGTTGAAGGGTTGCCTAACGGACAAAGAGTAGAGCATGTAGCAAAGGCAAAGATTTATATGATCTCGGTTTCCTATGGTGCTAATGACATTTGCTCTAAGGACTTCCTCCCATTTCTTGAATTGGGGCTTGAGTTCATTCATTTCAATTCCATATGGGTCCTTATCGACCTCATTTCCCGAACGGGTTATCCTAGTGTTGGTTGTCCTAACAAAGAGGTGGTCACGAAGTACATCTTTTGACACAAGAGGGGTGTCATAAGGATGGATACATGGAGGGTGTCAAGAGTTGAGAGGGAGTGCAAGTCGGAGTAGATGCAAGTACCACGGTTTGAGATACCTAGGATTTGAGCAAACTCCTCAAGAGTGAAGGAGTATTGATGACTACTAGCCCTAAAGTTAATAGACATTTGACCATAATCATCCGTGGAGAGGACGACGGATGCATAAAATTCCAAAATGAACCTAGGACAAATAGGCTCGTCGATTTCTAAAAGACACTCAAAGTTGATTGTGGCAAATTTCGTGTAGAGGTTTGTGCCTTCTAGGAAGGACGGGTCAATGGTTCTACCCTCATGGACATAATGTTTTTCTAAGGCTTTGAAAACATTGACTTGATTTGGGGTAAGGCCTTTGGTTTTGTGGTGTTTGGGTAGGTACTTAATGGTGTCCTTGTAGTCGTAGTGGGTTAGAGGAGGCATGATGATTGCTAGAAAAACAAAATTTCACATTTTAGTCTAAGTAAACGACTATTGTAATGTGGTTGTTCTAGTGTGTGCCAATATGAAAACAATGTGGAGGTGCGGTTATCGTGACTCATTTTGATGCTTCAAAAACGTTTTATAATGCAAGTTTTGTTATAAAACAAAAGATAACCCAAGCGCTCCTAGTTCAATGTAGCTTCGTTTGAATGTACCCGAAAATACATATTGGTTATGTATTCCCTTTAGCATTCAAGAGACATTATGCAAGTGATGTTTTAAATATAACGTTTTGATTTTGTATTCTCAATGTGAGACGAAAAAATATTTGTCCTATTTGTGAGAAATTTTTGGAAAAATTTGGCATGGGGTGTTTTAGCAAACATGTTTACACTTAGTAAGAATGCAATTTCTAACTATGAGGAACATGACTAGTTTTGTTAAACACCTAATTTTATGCATGAGTTTCTCAAGTCAATGCATAACCCCAAGTTTTTGTTTTTGTGCAAAAAATTAGAATTCCTAGACTCAGATCAGGATTGTAATCAAGTTTATAATACTTACAATGATGATTGATTTGCAATGTGAGTGAAAGGAAGACAGAGAAATCGTAGGTATGGATGGATGGTAAAGTGAATAGTAACAGTTTGGAAGTGGTGGTATGAAATAATGGGTGTTTGGTTTAATATAAACAAAAAAATGGTTCTGCAGGTCGGCGGATACGGCGGACCCCTGAATTGGGTTCCGTCCATTGTGTCTGAGGGTTTCGCAGACCCTGCTGAGAAAAAGAGTTATGGATTTGTTTTGATTTTTGTGATTTTTGTCTAATGTCCAGAACTACAAAGTAGGTTCCATGAGTCCTAAGCCTAGCCTAAGAAGGTTAAAAGGTTCACGTTTAAGGGGTTTTGTGAGAATGTCGGCTATGTTGTCTTCGGAAGAACCTTTCTCAATTGATATATTTCCTTTTTGAACGTTGTCACGAAGGAAATGATGACGGATTTCAATATGTTTGGTACGAGCATATTGAACCGGGTTTTTGCTAAGATCAATAGCGCCTTTGTTGTCACAAAGAATTGTTATGTCGTTAAGTTGAATTCCGTAGTCGACAAGAGCTTGTTTCATCCAAAGAGCTTGTTAACATGCCTTTCCGGCCGAAACGTACTCGGCTTCCGTTGTTGAGATAGCAAGAGCCGTTTGCTTCTTAGGGAACCATGAGGTGAGACAATGTCCAACAAAAGTACAAATACCACTTGTACTTTTTCTATCAACATAGTCACCGGCATGATCCGAGTCGGCATACACTATGGTGTCTATTCCCGTTCCTTTGGGATACCATAAACCTAAATGTGTAGTGCCCTTAATATACCTAAAAATCCTTTTAACGGCTTCGAGATGAGTAGTCTTAGGATCTTCTTGAAAATGAGCGCATAGGCAAACACTAAACATAATGTCGGGTCTACTAGCCGTTAGGTAAAGTAGACTACCAATCATACCTCTATATTTAGTGCTATCTACGGATTCACTTTCCTCATCCTTGGTGAGTTTAGTTTCCGTGGACATGGGTGTTTTGATTGATTTCGAATCTTCTAATCCAAATTTCTTAAGCATGTCCTTAATATATTTAGATTGGTTAAAGAAGATACCATCTTCTAGTTGTTTAATTTAGAGTCCTAGGAAAAAGTTGAGTTCTCCCATCATACTCATTTCAAACTCGTCATGCATGATTTTTGAGAAATCCACGCATAATTCTTGACAAGTTGATCCGAATATAATGTTATCAACATAGATTTGGACTATGATAATATGTGAATCTTTCTTCTTAGTGAAGAGAGTATTATCAACTAAGCCCATGGTATACTTATGGTCAACTAGGAAGGTTTTAAGTCGATCATACCATGCTTTTGGAGCTTGCTTAAGTCCGTAAAGAGCCTTTTTAAGTTTGTAAACATGATTTGGTTTTTCAAAATCGATGAAGCCCAGTGGTTGAGCAACATACACTTCTTCATTTATGACTCCGTTTAGAAATGCACTTTTGACGTCCATTTGAAAGAGTTAAAATTGTGTGCACATGCATATGCAAGTAAGATTCTAATTGACTCGAGCCTAGCAACCGGAGCAAAAGTTTCATCGTAGTCAATGCCTTCTTGTTGGTTATATCCTTGTGCAACTAGCCTAGCTTTGTTTCTAGACACAATTCCATTTTCATCCATTTTATTACGAAAGACCCATTTTGTTCCAATTATAGTTTGACTCTTTGGTTGAGGAACTAATGTCCATACATCATTCCTAACAAATTGGTTTAACTCTTCTTGCATTGCAATTACCCAAGACTCATCTTTAATGGCTTCATTAATGTTTTTCGGTTCAATGGTTGACATGAAACAAAAGTGGTTGCTTTCATTTTGAACTTTTGATCTTAGTGTTCTTTCGTTAATTTTGCCTATGACACCATCTAATGGATGACTTTTAGATTC
This sequence comes from Artemisia argyi, assembly GCA_030686995.1. Lineage (NCBI taxonomy): Eukaryota > Viridiplantae > Streptophyta > Magnoliopsida > Asterales > Asteraceae > Artemisia > Artemisia argyi. Next base: position 90,414,363 of record CM060703.1, read on the forward strand.
TTTGACATTGACAAGTTCTTTGTTTAATAGTTCATCTTCCTTGTCATTACCTAAAATCTCATGACTTTCTATTGCTTGGCTTTCAACTAAGTCATCATCTACCAAAGGTGATGTCTTAGAGGGAGGTGGACTCTCATCAAATGTTACGTTCAACGATTCCTCGACTCTTAAGGTTTCTTTGTTCAAAACAATGTAAGCTTTACTATTTTGTGAATATCCAAGAAATACACCTTCATAAGACTTTGGGTCAAATTTGGTGAGATAATCATTGGTGTTAAGAATGAAACATTTACTCCCAAACACTCTAAAGTATCCTAATGTAGGCTTTTTACCTTTATATAGTTCATAAGGAGTTTTATTCAAAAATGGTCTAATTAAGACTCGATTTAAAATGTACGTTGATGTGTCAACGGCATTATACCAAAACTTTTGTGGAATGTTTTGTTCATTAAGCATTGTTCTACTCATCTCTTGCAATGTCCGGTTTTTACGTTCTACTACACCATTAGATTGAGGCGTACGTGGAGCCGAAAAGTTATTAGTAATACCATTAATATCACAAAAGTTTCCAAATTGAAATTCATTATCAAATTCACGACCGTGATCCATTCTAATAGACACAATATTAGACCCTACTTGATTTTGAATTTTCTTACTTAGAATCTCAAATTTATCAAAAGCTTCATTTTTACTTTTCAAAAATTTTGTCCAAGTATATCTTGAGTAATCATCAACTATGACCAAAGTGTAGAAGTTACCTCCATAACTTTGTATAGCGGATGGACCAAATAAATCCATATGCAAAAGTTCTAGACACCTAGATGTAGAAACCAATTTTTTAGCCATATGGCTACTATGGACTTGTTTACCGACTTTGCAAGCATCACAAAAGTGTTGGTCATATTTCAACTTAGGTAGGTTTCGAACTAAGTCTTTGGAGGAGAGGTTTTGAATTAGTCTCATGTAAGCGTGTCCTAAACGTCTATGCCATAAAGTTGAAGATTCATCTAATGAGGTAAGACAAAGTTTGTCTCTAGATGTTGGATCCATCTTCATGACGTATACGTTGTTATTAAGGACACCTTTGGCTATGGTTATACCATCTTTAAGTATTTTACTTCCATTTTCACTAAAAAGGACATTATACTTATTACGACAAAGTTGACTAATACTAAGAAGATTAAAACCTAAGGTATCAACATGAGCTACATCATCTATAAAAAGGGAGTCATGAGAGATTGTACCTTTTCTGATGATTTTGCTCTTAGCTTTACTACCAAACGTAACATTACCTCCATCACATTTGTGACAAGTAGTAAAGAGGCTTTTGTTACCCGTCATGTGCCTTGAACAACCGCTATCTTTAATCTATTCATCCGGTTCCAAACAAACTTTGAGGCACACCTATTTTACGAAAAACACTCAAACATTTGATCCCCAATTTCTCATGGGTCCATTTTGGTTAAGCATACCATTAACTTGTTCCAAGTATGAAAATAGAACATAAGGGTTCCATGACATGTAGTTTGGAGTTTGGTAATGTCTAGGAGTGTTTTGGTTCCATACATGTTGGTAGTTTGGTCGTGTGTTGAAGTTGCTCTTTGGAAAGGGGTGTTTGGGAATTGGAGTCTTAGGTCTTGGTTGAGTAGTCTTAGTGTAACACCCCCAAAATACCGCAGCGGAAGACTGTGTCACAGGGGTGCAACTTCATAATACAAAGTACAAGTTATAGAAAACGAACTCTAAATGAGACGTTTTGAAAAGTTACCATTCGATTAATGAATTCAAAGTTACCAACATGAGATTTCAAAGTATGATACATAAATGTATACAAAATGTTTGAATGGTAAATGATAAAAGCGTAAGTCTTCAGAATATGCAGCTTGACTCTAAGTTCCACGCACTAGCTATCGCCTTATAGACCTGAGATAACATGCTAAAGTGTCAACACAATGGTTGGTGAGTTCATAGAGTTTGTCTTAAAACAGTTGAAAAAGCCTTAAAGAATGATCACACAGCAAAGGCATCGTGAATCCACTCAGTTACAAGTCCCGCCATAAGAGACTTGTAACCTGTGTGTTCACAACCCACTGCTAACATATATAGTATGAATAAGACATGTATAAGTTCATCAAGACAATTTAAGCAATCAGAAGTGAGTCTCTACTTCATCTCCGAAGACCTCACTTTTATGATGTATCCAACATTCGCAAATGTTAGGATGTATCAAAGACAACTGGGAGTCAATTCCCAAGACAACTGGGAGCCACTTCCCAAAGACAACTGGGAGTCAATTCCCAAAGACAACTACTAGTCAATAAATAGAATAACGCAATTAAGTATAACGCAGTCATGTATGTAAGCAATCAAATATAACACAGTCAAGTATAGACGTTTTGAGTATTTGTACAAGTAAACAAGTAGTTGAGCATGTATCCCCCCCAATAGTTAAAACAAGTACGAAAAGAGTAGGGGCTATGACTCACCTTAAGTCTATGTAATGAGAAATGAAAGTGGTAGTCGAATCGCGAAAGTCTCTAAGAGCAGCCTATAATAGAACGTTGCGACTTAGGTTTGGAGTAACGTCTAAGAGTACGAAGAATTGCCTATATATGTCTTGCATAATGTTCATGATGTAGTACTTAGTATATAGTGTAAGTCGTTGAATATAAGTGGTCTATGAAACATGTATAAGTTGTATATCTCTTACTACCGTTCGGGCCGACATAATTCAGAAGTCATGGAGTAAACGTTCGAGGAGCCAGGACACTTTAACTCGTAAATCCACAACTCGTCTCGACGGCTTACTCAATGAACTCCTCACATGAGGCTCCCTACTATTGTAGTATTTGATAACATATATATATATAAGTCTTTTTGATCTTTAAAAGTGATATGGTCTTTAGCCGTGGCTTTGCCATGACTTTGGTCTTTGTTACCATGATCTTGAGACTCAACCTTGGCTTTAGCCATGGTTGTGGTCTTGGCTTTAGGTCATTAGACCTCTTGGTCTCATCTAATTATAATGATTATATAGTAACTTTGGTCTAAAAATGGGCTGTTAAGAATTTGAAGAAATTTATCACTCAGAAAGCGTTTTCAGGTCTCGAGCTTCTTTATTCCTGAATGAAAACGTCGTTCCGGACAACTTTCGTGTTTTAACTTTTTGATGAATCGGACCAGAAGTGGGACTTTCAAAATCATAATTTGATCAGAATGCAATTTAGGCAGATTTGCCGTTTTGGTTTCGCTAACTTCAAATGGTCATAACTTTTGACTCGTATACTCGTTTTGGGTGATTCAAATTGCTATGTTTTCCTTGTTAAGTCCTATTTAACAGTAAGTAAGTGTCAAATATCAAAGTTATACTATTGTGGTCGTGGTTTTCCATAAAAATCACTAGTTTGCTTGTTTGCTTGTCATAAGTTAACATATGTATACCAATACTTGTTTTATCCATTTTTAAACATCATGAACACAATACAAAGACCATATATAGCATGAAAGAAACATAATAAGCATGAAATGATATTGAGCAAGAAAGTGTATAAGGGTTTGCTTACAACTTTTGGCTTTCTCTTAAGAAAGGTAAGTAACTAGTAAGGTACGGACTTTGATAGACTTAAGCTTCACCCTTTGCAATCTATGATAAACCGAGGTTATTTGAAGATTATAACGACGCCTTCTTGAAGTCCAAAGCTATTTGAAGATTATAACGACGTCTTTTTGGAGACTTTAAAGTTATAATAACTTTTCTTAGAAAATTTCCAAGATTGAAGATCAAACACTAGTTTTCTTTCAAAAACTAGTTAACTTTCTTACAAAATATAAGAGAAGTGCCTTAGGTTTTAGGACTTGAAGGTTATAAGAAGGTGTGGTGTAAGTTTTATATGTGTTATTAGTTGGCTATTTATAGGATGAGAAAAATAATTAACCATATATTGGGTTAGAATTAAACCATGGTTAGTTTAGACACTTGTAAACATCCTAGAGATCAATGGTCAAGATCAAGCCACAAAATGGTGACTCCTACCCCCCTAAGTCGGTTTATACATGATAAGGGTGACTAGATGAGTAGTCATGGTCTTTGGATGATAATATCCTAAGTATGTAGCTAGTTTTGACTCCGTAAATTGCTAACCGTAAGTTTTTAGGCCACGAAATGTAAAACCGGGTATCCTAAAAATATGAAACTTATAAATATGGTTAAACATGTCAATATAGTCCATAATAAAATATAAAATGAGTGGTAGGTTCTATCGGGTGCGAAAACCCTGCTAAAAACTGGAAACACAGGTCTAAAACGCGCAATTCGCGTAAAACGCTGAACTGAAAAACGTAAAATTCCGAAACTTTTGGAATTGTCCTAAAATGAGAGAAAATCATATTTCTATTGTTTATAATGTTTTATGGACATATCGGGATGCTAGAAGGACGTTTAAACCTAAAAGTAAATCTCGGACACGGCTTTGTGATTTTTGCAGAAATGATCCGACGAGCGTCAAACTCTCGGATTATCGTTAAAATAGTTTAACTTACGAGAATATGAAATAAAAATTTCTGAGATGAATAGTGAAAAGTGAATAGTAAAAAGTGAATAGTAAAAAGTGAATAGTGAAATTTTCGGGAATAAAAGTTAACCTGAAATTGCGAATTGTTACACTTAGCTCTAAATTCATTTTTACTAAGTCCTACTCCAGTTTTAAAGGCAGGTTTTGTTCCATTTTTATATGTAACTTTAACAAAATTTGAACGATCCGATGTGGATGGTGTTTCTGCTGCAGCAGACCTGGCGGAACCTTCGGGTCCAATGGGCGGAACCCTGGATTGGGTTCCGTCTGTTCCGCGGGCTGCTGTAGCAGTTTTGTTAGTTTCTTGTACATTCTTTTCTTGTTTCGTTTGACCCTTTGAAGTTTCTATTTTCATGAATCCTAGTCCTGTTTTATCAAAGGGTGACTTTTGAATTTTCATAATTTCATCCGCACAAGAAATGCTCTTATCGAACTTCTTAAACTTTGTGGTTTGTTTTATTAGATCATTTTGAGTAATTTAAAGTTTCTCAACTTCGAGTTTAAGTTCTTCACATGATTTGCAACATGTGTCAATACCTTTACTCTTTTCTAATCTCTTAGCTTTTTCTTTTAATTCATAAACTTCATTTTCTAAAAACTCCTTTTTAGTTTTCAAAAACTTATTTTTGTTTATGATTTTTAAGCTCAATTCACAAAGTTTGTTATATTCTTTTTGTAAGGTGTCATCATCAATAGAGGAGTAAGATGAGTCGGAGAGTACCTCATTTGAGTCGTGAGCCATGAGAGCAATATCATCATTCTTTGGCTCATCGTCATCTCCTTCATAGTCACTCCAAGCACCACCCACAAAATCTTGTTGAGGTTTGCTCTTAGGGTGGTTTTAGACATTCTCCTACAAGATGACTTGTGTCTCCACACCTATAGCATTTTCTTTCAACCTTTCCTTTCCTATCATCACGATCTTTTCGGAAAGTTTTCTTGTCATCTTTTGGTTGCCTTACAAACTTCCCTCTTCTACGAAAGAACTTCTTGAAGTCTCTAACGGCCATAGCATATTCCTCATCATCACTATCCGAAGTAGATTCTTCATCATCACTTGATTGGACTCTAGCTTTCAAGGCAATGGACTTAACTTTTTCTTTCTTGCCTCTAACTAGTTCCGAATCTTTTTCCATTACCATTTCATGAACTTTGAGGTTTCCAATTAGCTCGTCAAGTGACATGCTTGAAAGATCTTTGGATTCTTCAATTGCCGTCACTTTTGCTTTCCACTTCGGATGGAGTGCTCTAAGGAATTTCCTAACAAAATTCTTACTACAAAAAGATTCATCAAGTGCTTCAAGTGAAGTAATAATAGTGTTAAACCTAGCAAATGCATTATCAATAATCTCATCTTCGGGAATAACAAATTGTTCATATTGTTGAACAAGGAGATCAATTTTGTTATCCTTAACTTGTGAGTTTCCTTGATGAGTGACTATTAAAGATTGCCAAATATCTTTGGCGGTTTTACAGATAAAGACTCTTTCATATTCTTTCTTAGGCAAAGCATTGTAAAGCATCATTTTAGCTTCATTATTTTTAGCAATCAATTTCTTTTGATCATCATCTTTAATATTAGTAACTATATTATCACTATCAATGATTATATACCATAAATCTATATCTTTAGATTTCACATAGGTTTCAAAACGGTTTTTCCAATATACAAAACCATTTGCTTCAAAATGTGGTGGTCTTTGCATAGATTGCCCTTCTTTGTAATGTTCAAAATCCATGGATCGTTTCAAGTTTTAAAACACAATATATTTTAAAAGCTTGAGTAACGTAGCTCTTATACCAATTGTGGAAAACTAGAAGGGGGGGTTGAACAGTTTACCGTTTAAACTCTTTTTAACTTGTTTAATTAGCTTTGAAACTTTCCGTTTGATCAAAGATATATACACAAACACAATATATAACATGCAAGTACTATTTTTCCTGGTTCGGCCACAAGGACACGAGTATTTATCGTGGTTCGGCTACAAGGACTCTTTTTCCTTGCCCTACGTCCACGTCCCGAGTATCCAACTCGAGAGTTTCTTTCACTAGTCAACAAGCTCCTTTCACCGGCGGAGAAAACCTTACACGTCGCTTATACACGTTTACCGACACTAAGCTAGATGTCGAGTTCTTTTACAAGGGTACAACCACTCCCGTTAGTTCTTTTACAAGGGTACAACAACTCCCGTCACACTTTGTATTTTGAGGACTAAAATACTAACCGATCACTACTGAAAATACACAATCAAAATAAGTGTAAACTACACAAGTCTACACAATACTAAGCTAACAAGTCTTGCAACGTTGTGTTGAATACTTGTAACTTTTTATGAACTCGTGAATCTCTTTGCTACAAAAAGAAACTTCACATATGATATGTTAAAGAGTTAGATGAAAGAATGAATGAATGTGTGAAAATATGATGTAGAGTGATAAGCCAAAAATCAAACTTGTGGCTTAGTATTTATAGCAAAACCTTCTGCAGGCCTGGCGAATACGGCGGAACCCTCAGATGGGTTCCGCCGGGCTTGCAGTTGGTTTTGCAATAAATCTTGCAAACCAAACAATGTCACATCTCATTAAACCTAGTCAAACACAAAACTTGCAAGCAAACATATGGTTAGTCAAACACACTTTCTTTCCATAAATGTATATTGACAAAACTTGCCATAAATGTCATGTGACATTTCTATTTTAAAAAATAAAAAGTGTTGTGTTTTATGAAATGTAAAATGTAGCAAATGTCTAGTTTATGCAAGTCTTTAAAACTAAGATTATGTTTTACTTAGAAACTAAAGTTTACATTTTGTCGTTAACAAAACTTAGCAAAGATCGTAAAATATAAATAACGTTTTTAGGCGATATTTGTATTAACAGGTACGTTAATAAATTGTATAACGACCGGGTCTAAAATTATTATATTAATATAAATTTATAAATAATCTTTAAAATAATCTTATTTGACTTTTAATATTTAATTTTGATAATTTACATTTTAGACCCTATACTGTACTAAATTGATAAATCAACCTAAACTATTATATTGATCATTTTAACCTCAAATATTTTAATGATTCATTTTAATCTTAAAGGATTAAATTATTATTTCGGAAAACTTACTAAATATGGAAAATTGCTAATTCGGGAAACCCGCCTAAAATAGAAAGTTATATAAAAATGGAAAGCATATTAAAAGAAGTAACCTAATTCATATGAACTTAAAGTAATACTTGGTATTTAATTCGTATAGGTTTTGTGAAGCGGGAGTGATCCTGTGTCTTGTAATCCATTTATCTTTGTTTGCTTTTGTTGTTGAATAAGGTATAGATATTCTGACCTTATCTCTTAAGGTTTCTCATGATTCGTTCATCTGTTTGATATTAGCTTTGATTATGATACCTTGATATGAGCCTTCTTAGTATGACTTTCTTTGACTTATGCTCTATTTGAACCTTTGCTATGCACCCTTAGATTTGTGAACCTTTGGCATTTGAACTTTGATATAAACCTTTGCTTTGAACTTTGACATGAACCTTTGCTTTGAACCTTTGATATGGACCTTTGACATTTGGACTTTGATTATGACTCTTTGATGACTTAGACTTTGACTTTGATATTGATATGATATGACATTTGAACCCTTCAGTTTGATACCCGAGCCAAGTTCGTTTCCTAGCCATGAAGGTTACATGGCCGTGTCATTGATGCACCAGTGGCATGACTCACGTGTGGGTGAGTGATTTCTCACACCGTTCCCATTTATATGATACGCGCGCTTTATGATTATTATGATGATTGTTATTATCTGTTCGGGGGACGTATGGATTGCAATCCTAGGTTCATTTTGTATTCGAGGGATTTGACATGATTATGATTATGATTTTGATTATTATATGTTCGGTGAATGTGCATGGGTGCAATCCATGTCTTCACACTTTGGGAGGTCTCCCCTCCATTATGGTTGCCATGATATGTGATATGATTTGTTCGGGCTTAGGATTTGATAACTGACTTTCCTTACACTTTGATTGATTACTGATTTACCTTATACTTTGATTTGATATCAGATTATCTCATACTTGTTTATCCTTGATTATACCTTATGCTTTCACCAATGCACCTTACATTATATCTTTGTTCGTTCGTTATCATTTACTTCTGTTTATATATATCTGTCCACTGGGGTTTTTATGCTCAGCCACACTTTCTTTTTCCTGCGGCAGGTATCTAAGCTAGGAGCGGGGGTTTAGCTTTGGGGATTGAGAGCGATGTGTGGACTTACCCTTAGACTTCTTAGCTTGGACATTTGATACTTATCATTTGATTATGGATTATTTATGTACTCTTGTTGGTTACTTTCATTTGGGAACTTTTATATTGATAAGTCATGTTGACTTATTTCTTTTGGTTATGTATGTAAGACTTCCGTTGCTTTGGTTATTGAATGTTTCTGATATGACACCATTTATTGTGATACTTTTACCCTTGTCGGGTTGGGGTGTTACATTGTTGATCCAACCAAGTATCCACATTCACAGGTAAACAAAATAAGTGTATTTTTTTTTAATAAATTTATGTTTTTATATTTTTATTAAAATGTTATTTAGTTTATTACTGTCAAATATTGAATGCAGAATCTTCCACAAGTATTTGCTGATGATTTTTTCAATGGAAAGGGATATGTGTATCTCACAAGCAATTTACGCTATCGTTTTAAGTGTGACTTGGTGAAACCAAATGGTCGACCTATTAGGATTACAGGTGTTAGGTGGGTTGAATTCTGCAAAGAAAACGTTCGTCAGTTACGGTTGATGCATTTTATTCAGCAGGGTGAAGACACTTATTATGTGACTTGTTATGATGATTTTGGTTATGAAGATGGTTTTTATCCTGGACCAAGGAAGCGGCCACAACGGTTTGTTATTCGTGTTTGGCCATATCATGACTATGATCATGTATTGTGATAACCTTAACATTTGTGGTTGTTAACCGTTTAGTATTTTATTAGGTATATGTAAATATAGTTTTGTAGTGTTCTAATGAACATTGTGATAATTTTTTTAATAGGACATTCCTCCTCAGTTCTTGCAAGGATTGGATCATAATGGTACAATAACAATACGTGCGAATATAGAAGAGGAGTTTGAAGTTCGTGTGAGCTATGTTGAAACTGATTCACCGAGTAGTAAGTATAAGTATCGTTTGTTGGAGGAGGATTGAAATGCAATGGTAAATGGTCTTGGTCTTGAATCTGGCATGGTGGTTGTTTTAACTAAAGAATTGAACAATCGTTTGTATTTGATGGCATTTACCACAGAAGGTACTCAAGTGACTATTCCAGATTTTAGAGGTTTGACAAACCTTAAAAAAATACAACGCCCCTTGTATCCATTTGAAGAAGGTATGATATAATTATTTAATTGAGGTTTTTTTTTTAATTTTTTTATAATGTATATAGTGAATGTGTGTTTGATAATTTTGGCATGTTCAATTGCAGTTGACAAAAGACTCCAGCACATATGTTTATGGCCAGGTCATCGTGAGCATTTTGGTGAAAGATATGATACGTTCTATAAGGCGTATAATTTAACTGTTGACCAGCAACGACTTGTAAGTTTTTTTAATTTTATTATAATATTTACATAATGTAAGTATGTTAAATAAATTTATTATTTTGTTATTTTTGTAAAATTAGTTAATTTTTCATCTAATGATATGTGTCATGTTTGTTTGTTTTTTTAAATGATTCTTGATAGTGAAAATTATAAATAATACTTGATTTTCGAATTAGTTAATGTATTTGCCTAATTGGTTTTTGTTTTTGTTTAGGAGTATATTTTAGTCTTATGTGTATGTTATAAATTGTTATTGTAGTACTCAATTTAAGAATGCAAAAATTTTATTTTGACAGCCAATCCCAGCTAGCTTTCTATATCATCATCCAATGCATACATACCGTAAGGTCTTATTGATCTATCAAAACATTGAGTACGAAATGATTGTGAAGATTGATCACCACACTGAAGACCCAACACGGAAGAATTATGTTAATATTCTTGGAAAGTGGAAGGAATTTGCTGGAGAATGCAACTTTGGATTGGCGAAGATGCTTCGGTTCAAATTGTTTCCCACATTTCAAGGTTTGAATGGTGATGAAGATTCAGTTCCTGTTTTCCACGTTTGTTAGTTAATGACTATTATGTAAGCTTTTGTGGATTTCATCTCATGGTTGCTAGTGTTATTGTAAATGTATTAAGAATGTTTAAATGGTATTAGGATTATGTAAGTAGTATGTTATGGTAGGAATCTGTCTTTTGCTAATCTGAATATTTTGAAGTTTGTGGTACTTGAATGATGAAATATATTGTGTATATTTAGTTGATGCTTATTTTCTTTTGTTATGTATTAATTTTTTTATTTGGTTTGATATTGAAAGTATTTTATATATTGTGATCAACTTAATTTATATTTTTTAAGTTGTAAAATAGTTTTGCAAAAAGAAGATTAATAAAAAAAAAAATTAAAAGTTTGTAAAAATACCACTGCTGGGGTTTGATCTCGGGCCACCCAGCTCACCCCCACACACACTTACCATCTCTGCCCTTGGGACTTTTCTCAAATGTATTTCGTTTTAATTTGTTTTATATAGTATGTTTTTAACTACCTTTAGAAACTCCATGGGGCGAACAATTTGGATCTGCAATGTGTCCTAAAAAGTTAACATAAATATGTGTAAAGTATACGTACAAATATGATTATAAATTAGACAGGGAGGGAGACATGTATGACTGTTGGATTCATGTATGATATTCTAAATTCTCAGGCGTATATATGTATATACAGATGCTGATTAGATTACGTATTGTTACACACAAGTTTTAGTTGTAATAAGTTATATTCATAACTGCATAATTGAACAAATATACACACAACAAAAGGCTACTTTTTAATAAGAACATATTTGCAAAATTTGTTTGATTCACAGTAAAGAAATATGTCATTTAGAATCAAAAATTACCAATAGTCAATAACTGATAATTAAAGGGTGCCAAATACTATCACGTACAAATTGTGAACTCATAATTTGAATGTTTGTCATTTGTCAAGAGTAATACAAATAGTATTTTTTTTTAAAAATTATTAAAGAATGGACCGTTGTATACTATTTTTTTTACATTAAATTCTAAATAAAGCTTCTTTATAGACGACATTTGTTGTTGATTTGGCGTAATTCCCTTCTTCATCACAACATAAAATCTTTAATCCTTTTCTACTTGTGACTCTTGATACTGCTACGAAGAGTTGCCCATGAGAGAATACCGGTCTTTGAAGAAACAATCCAACTTGTGTTAGAGTTTGTCCTTGGCTTTTGTTGATAGTCATTGCAAAACACAATGAAACCGGGAATTGCCTACGGTTAAATTTAAATGGCATCTTATTAACAGAAGGATTTAAAACCATTCTTGGTATTGCCCAAATATCTCCAACATAACCGCCTGAAATAATCTTTGCTTCAATTGCATTTACACCCATCCTTAGAACTTGTAACCTTGTGCCATTTCATAACCCTCCTTTCTGGTCTATGTTTCTCATGCACATGATTGGAGCGCCTATTTTTAATTTTATAGAATGTTGTGGTAGACCAGCAATTCGGATGCTATTAAGAAAATCATCGGTGTATAATGATTCATTAAAATCTGCGTCCATATCAATAACACCTACTGAGTCTAAACTGTCATACGTCTTTTCTTCTCCAGGTAGTAGCTTGAGCATGCGATCGTTTACCATATCCACAAGCTCATGGGTTGGTGCAAGAATTTATTTTTCTTGGAAGAATTTAGGATTGTAAAGGTTGTTTTTCAGATCTGGGTATGTTTCTTCAATAATCTTACCAATATGATCATCAGAATCTGGGATCAACATATCATCAGGGAAGTGAACAGGTGCTTCTCCGTCATTTTTACCTCCTATTTTTCCCTCGCTAATATCCAATATCCAATCTACAAAATCTTGTATTTTTTTTTCTGAACCGTTTGAACCCTTTTGTAGTCTCATGTTAATAGTCAAATGCATGACGTTGCAATATTGCCACAAGTATGAAGCGTTTATTGATGCATGAACGACATCATCTCTGGATCCATTTGTTACGACCGGTAATATTTGCCGGAAATGTCCACCAAAAAGGACTACTTTACCTCCAAAAACCTGTGTTGAAGATTCAAATGTGTCTGACCTGCAAATGTCTCGCAATGTCCTATCAAATGCTTTGTAACAGTGTCTGTGTGTCATTGGTGCCACATCCCAAATTATTAGTTTACAAATTCAGATTAAATCAGCCAAGTCACTATCTCCTGGAATATGACACATAAAATCATCCACTACGTTTATAGGAATAGCAAACCTAGAATGCGCTGTTCTTCCTCCTTCTAACAAGAGTGATGCTATACCACTTGATGCAACATTTAACACTATTTCACCTCTTGATCTTATTGCGACAGATAAGGTTTTGTAAAGATATGTTTTTCCTGTTCCTCCATATCCATAAACAAAGAACATTCCTCCTTTGTCTCGATGAACAGCTTCCATTAAAGTTTGATATATACTTTTCTATTCATGTGTAAGTGATTTGTAGAGGTGTTCATTTTGCCTTCTTAACTCATCTTTGTTGTATTTCAACTCATCATACACCAATCTGTTGTAGATGGCCATTGTCATAAATTCATTTGGTAGCGGCATGTTTTGAATTTGTTTTAAGCTTTTGTTGTTACATAGAAGCATGTGCTCAATATATGTTAGACAAATATTCTTTTTCTCGTCATCTGTAAGAATCAAATCTGGATAAAAAAAATAGTAATAAATGTCACTTTCGCAGTTGATGAGGCGCATAATATTTTAATTCATTTCCCTTTTAGATTGACTTGAATGCATAAATATGTATTTAACAAATTTGTATGTAGTAGTTAATATATTTAATTTAATACCTGGATCATTTCTTTTTTTTTTCGCTCGATACTTTCAACATCAGCCGCCAATACTTCCCATGTTTTGCTGTAAACAACCTCTGGCCTTGACATGCTATCTGTCATAAGTAGCATTACATAAAACTTACGTAGGTAATTTCCTGAATCCCACAAGCTAGCTTCCATCAAACAGTCGATATATTCCTTATCATCTTCTAATAGACCGCGTGCTTGACAGGCGTCTTTATATTTCGGATAGACAACATCCTCAAATGTCTTGAAATCAATCCAATCTTTAGCTCCCTTAACCTTGTTAAGCAGTATCCTTAAATAAAATTATTCTCCATATGAAGGAGGTATATGATGTACACGACCAATTGTTGTGCCTTTTTGTCTTTTTGCCCATATTCTTTCATCTTGCTTCCATACATAATGCTTTGGAAACTCATGGTAAAGTAGGTCTTCTGCATCTGTGTTTTCTTGGTTGTATTTCATCCATGCAACAAACTTTGTTTCATTAATCGATGCTTTTTCCAATGCAAAATCAATACTTTCTGTGGCCACAAATATTACCGATTGCTCTCCTTCTAAGTGGAATGGTAATCTTTCGGCTGGTGGAAACCTGTAGTGTATATCAAATCCATAGATTCTCCACCCAGCTTCACATGCTGAAAGATACCTACAATCGTAATATTCTTTTATTTCATCGACGTCTTTATCTTCCAAACCTACTGTAGATCTGTTTGTCCCTTATTAATATACTTGAATAAATATTTAATTGAACCGACTTGGTTGCACCATTCAATGTTAATATGTGATTGGAATTTTCTGAGCAATCCTGGATTGTATGGTACGACATATCCATTGTCCAATTCAGATCCATTTTTCTTTATTGTGTTCCCGTCATTTCTTCTTTTATAAATCGCATACCCGCTCTCATCAATGAATTTTTGGTCGTTAAATTGTTTTGGGAACTTCTTTGTACACTTGTTCTTGACTGTGCACGAACAACTTGGATTTTGTGGGCTACACGGACCATGCATCATGTGGTCTGTAACGATTTTATACAATTCCGGATCTTCATTTTTGTCTAGTCTTTCTGCTGAAATAACACGGTCAATCTGTGATGGTTGTGTTATTTTATTTTTATCTTACAAAAATAACAAAATGTGTGCATGAGGAAGGCCTCTCTTTTGGAATTCAACCTTGTAAACCGCTGCAAGAAAAATATTATTTCATTTGTATTAAATTATTTACTTTAAATCATTTACTAATTATGGTTGCAATGATAATTGGGAAAGAATTTACCTGCTTTTACGTGACCAAAGTAATTCTTATCTTTGAATTCCCTCATAAGGCTATCGAGTTTTTTTTTAAAACTCGTGTAATTGCATCAAGTCTGTCATCTGAATTCAATCCCCTTTCAGCCATAAAACGTTGAATCTCCGGCCAATTTGGGTTGCATGTGAATGTTATGAACAGATCCGGGTATCCATAAACCTTACAAATTGTCATTGCATCTAAATAGTTTTGCATCATATACCTTGGAATTCCTGTAAACGATGATGGCAAGACAACCTTTTTCCCTCTTAGCTTGACTCCTGAGTTTTCATCTTCTACTAATTTAGCTAACCTTGCAAAAGTCTCGGATCTTAGGTCATTTTGTTGGTTTTTAATGTACGACAACCTTTCAAATTCAACCATGGTGTATGCGTCGACAATAAATTGTTGACATAGCCTTCGTGCATTTAATACCATTGAGAAAATATTTGGTCTTTCTTGCAAACGGTATGCAAAATATTCCCTCATTGTTACTCTTGTTTTTTTGTTTGTTGCCGTTTTGTCTGTTATTCCAGAGTGATATATGTCGGTCCGATAACCGTCTTCGGCATATGGGAACAACAATGGGTACTGGAGTGTTAGGTACGAAGGGTGTAGCTCACTGATACGTCTAAGTCCTCCTTCTTGCATGTGAAGAATTATGTCTCTTTTATTAGTCGCAGAATCAAAGTCTCCAACAATTAGAGCAGCAATCTCGTCCGCTGTAGGGAGATTATACTCTCTTCCATCACGTTCTCTTGTACCAATTAGTCTTAACTTATATCTATTTTCTTCCGGTTCTTTTATAAAACGTTCACCAGCCATTCTGAATTGGGATACTAATGGATTGATTTCATCAAGCATGTCACATAACTCAACTGTTAGCTGGTGGTCAATAACACTGTTTTTGCTGGAAGATGACGTTTCGTCGCTACATTTTAAAATTAAAAAAGTTCTATCTGTTAAATTTTTACATGGATGTAATAATTTAAATAATTCTTTAATTTAAACTTGTTACTTGACTCCATCAATACGGTGTTGTATTTCGTTTTCTTTATGATAAATATATTGTTGTGCGAATTTTGGTGCTTTTCCTTGTTCGGGTAGTAAAGTACCCATTCTGTGGTAATTTTGCCCCTGAATCCGGTAACAGTACGGGCCCCGTCCGTCAGTAACTGACATGTCTTGTTTTGCCCCAATAGATGTGAATGCAAACATTGAATTATAACGCCTGATGTTCTCAATGAACATAGTACTTTTTGGGTGGTCTCCATTAATAAGATCCATCAATAGTTTTGGCGGCTGCTCCAGTTCATCTCCTAATGTGATTTTTCCTCTACCGCATCAAAGGGAATATTCTTGTGTGGTTGAATGTGTATTTCCTACCATGCTTTCAGCATTCCATAATAATGTGTGGCACGATTCGCATTAAAAAACAGGATCTCCAAGTTCAATATAATCTGAGGAGAAAGCTTCTCTCATAAAGGTTTTGAAATCTCACAAACAAGCAATTGCTTGGAAACTCTCCGACATCAAGGGTATAAACCCTGAATTCTGTACTCCAAAATCTTAATGGAGGATGATTTCAAACCAGCAGTCCAACAACAGAGATGGGTTAATCCCAAAATACATGAAGTTATTAAACAGGAAGTTCTCAAACTTCTTGAAGCCGGATTAATTTACCCCATCTCTGACAGTCCTTGGGTTAGCCCAATTCATTGCGTTCCAAAAAAAGGTGGCATAACTGTTGTCACAAACGAAGAAAACGAGTTGATTCCAACTCGGTTGGTTACGGGATGGCGAGTATGCATTGAGTATCGTAAGTTAAATGATGCCATGTCACACCCCCAAAATCGGGTCCAGCGGAAGCATACATGTAGCTGAGGTGTAACTCAATTGGTATTACAGCACAAGTACAAAATTTGTTTTCACTTCAATCATTTAGAGTAAAATCGTTTAACTAAAAGTATTGAGTTTACATTGTTTGAAATTAGTGCGGAAGTAGGCCCTTAAAAGTAGTTTAAAACGGTCCCCATATAAATAATCAGAGTCTTCTATGACCATGCCATGCCCTGCCAAAACCTCCAGTAGCGTGCCATTGGTTAAAACCTGAAAATACATGCTAAAGTGTCAACACGAGGTTGGTGAGTTCACAGAGTTTGTTTAACAAGTAATGCCTATAGAGAAATGATCGCCCAGCAAAGGCATTGTAAATCCACTCAGTTGCAAGTCCCGCCATAAGAGACTTGTAACCTGTGTGTTTACAACCCACTGCCAAATGTGTTAAAGTCTACGTGAACAAAAGTAATAC
Source organism: Artemisia argyi (assembly GCA_030686995.1). Taxonomy (NCBI): domain Eukaryota; kingdom Viridiplantae; phylum Streptophyta; class Magnoliopsida; order Asterales; family Asteraceae; genus Artemisia; species Artemisia argyi. Next base: position 90,431,528 of record CM060703.1, read on the forward strand.
TGGTATCCAAATTCCCAGATAAATATAGCAAAACGGCTATATAAATAATTCAGTCAATGAGGTCATATGATAAATCAGTCAAGCGGGAAAACCCGTAATAAGGTTGATGCAAAGGCATCGTAATTCAGTCAAGTAAGGAAACAGCAATATTACGTTTGACATCACAGCCAAGTGGGGAATACCACAATACGTTTGACATCACAACCAAGTGGGGAATACACAATACGTTTGACATCACAGCCAAGTGGGGAATACCACAATATTACGTTTGGCATCACAGCCAAGTGGGGAATACCACAATATTACAATGAACATATAGGTCAATCAAGTAGGGAAACAGTAATATTACGTTTGACATCACAGCCAAGTGGGGAATACCACAATATTACGTTTGACATCACAGCCAAGTGGGGAATACCACAATACGTTTGACATCACAGCCAAGTGGGGAATACCACAATATTACGTTTGACATCACAGCCAAGTGGGGAATACCACAATATTACAATGAACATATAGGTCAATCAAGTAGGGAAACAGTAATATTACGTTTGACATCACAGCCAAGTGGGGAATACCACAATATTACGTTTGACATCACAGCCAAGTGGGGAATACCACAATACGTTTGACATCACAGCCAAGTGGGGAATACCACAATATTACGTTTGACATCACAGCCAAGTGGAGAATACCACAATATTACAATGAGCATATAGGAACAATTGGTGACTATGAGGTCATATAAACAAGGATAATCAATCCCATGAAATACAGGAAATCAAACATACCAATGAATGCAGGTGATCAAATATATATGTAGATAAAGCTGGAAATCTTTGAGTAATCAACCAGGTAAAACAAGTAGTGCGTTTAAGTAAAACGAGCATGTATTCTCCCCCAAAGAGTTTACCAAAACAATTGAAAAAGTAGGGGCTATGACTCACCTGGTGCGATAGCTATGATGACAAAAGTGGATACACTGAAATGAGGCACGATCTCTAACCGCAACCTAATATGAACGATATGATCTAATGTAAGCAATGAAATGATGCTACACATGCAAATACGTATGTTATCGATACCACTCTTTAGTTTTGAAAATAACGTTTATCGTCGAAAAATATATTTTTGACGTCTCGTTAGTTAGTAATCACTTTCCATGTAAATATGTTGAAACGGTACTCCACGATCCTTGTTTGGCGTTCTATCGGCAAATATAAGGTTTTCATCGCAAAATAGCATTTTCGTTACTTGAAAATATGCCCAATATGGCCTCGTAAAACTAGTCGCGAAATATTGTACGTTAAGTGTTAATGGTCAAGCTCGGCGTTTTTGAAAACCTTGTAACAATTGATTTGAAAAGTAGGCTGGGAATACTTAATTTTACTTAACTACGGCTCGGACTCAAACCGATCCGATCATAAAGAAAAACAGCCGTGAATATGGCACTTCGCGAAGACAGTTTTGCGGCAAAAGTTGTAATAGAAAAGCTGATGGAAATATATATATATATATCGTCGGATTTCAAACACTTGTATCTTTTTCGTTATAAGCTTGTTTTCTACGTTCTTTATATCCCCGGAATCGTGGGACAACATACTAATATATTTTTAATAAGTCGGGACAGCTAGATCAAGTTTTAGGCCTCAAAACAGTCCATGAAATCTGCTAAACAGCAAGGTATTTTTCAGAAAATAGTTTTCGTCGTTAAAATTGAAAATAGTATATCTTTTTCGTCGTAACTCGGATTTTAGTGATTCAAGCGGCCACGGTTTCGTTTTTGAAAGTATTTTCTGAATATCTAACCCAATGTTACCCGGAAACCCCTGAGTTTTCTGAAATTGGCGATTTGGGACAGAACCTATATTTGAAAGTATTTTTCGTTGTTAATATTCGGAAAATCATATCTCCTTCGTTATTAACTCGTTTTTATCCCCGTTTTCGGCTATAGTTTCGTCTCGGAATGTATTTTCTAAATCTTTGGTCAAAAGTTACACCCTTGCCCCTGATCTTTCCACGTTTGCCAAAAAGGGACAGCAACATTTTGAAAGTGTCAAAAATAGATTTTCCTAGTTTCTAACTTGTTCCAACTTCAACCAAACCACTTTCAATCACCACAAAACTAGTATAATCCTACCATACACCTTCTTAGGGTGTCATGGGTTCCTAAACATCACCAACCTTGGTGGGTTTCATGGGAATAATCATAGGATAAACAAAAACCCATTATATGTAGTAAAAATCAATTAAAGTGGTATGGATCATAATATACTTGCATGTTTTGCTACTAGCTCATAAAAATACATCAAGTAATAGTTTGAAAGAGTAGAAAAATGATTAGTAACTTACTTGTGATGATTGTTAAAAGATGGTGATGAAAACCTAATTAATCTTTGTGGTTTTTATTTCATAACCCAAACTAGATCAATACTAAAGCTTGATAATTACTTGAATCTTGAAAAATTGATGGATCCTTCTTCTTCTTCTTATGATGGCCAAACCACAAAGACCATGGAGATGATGGGAGCTTTTCTTTTTGGCTAGTTTTCTTGTATGTGTTAAATAATTAATATAAGTGTTTAAGTATTATTCATTAGGGTAGTTTGGTAATTACTTGGTCAAATTAGATGAGTCAAATGGTGACTAGGGGGGGGGGGGGGCAATGGGGAGTGATTTAGGGGGGTAGATAAAAAGTGTGTGGGCTAATTAAAGCCATTGTCTAGTAAGTGCAAGTGTTAGTTTGTTTTTGTAGGGTATTAGGTGTTACCGGGTACCGAGTTATCTTGAAATAAATGTTAACGAGGTAAAATAAAATACGACGAAGTTGTAAAAGTTGTAAAATAATATTCCTGATGAGAATCGAGTGTTAAAAAAATCATCGGGTTGAAATATCGTAAACCGACGGAGTTTTAAGCTCCGACCGTATAATATTGCAATTGTTTAGAAAATGCCGGGTAAAATAATAATATAATTTTTATATTATTATAATGAGTATAAAAATATGTTAGGATCATAGTCGAGAGTATTGGATATACGTTAGTAGTAAAACTGAGTGGTATAGTTAATTACAAATTAAGCATACGTATATAGAAATAATGCATATCCGTGTAGGTTCTCAAGTGATGATGATAATGTGTAGACTACTCCAGTCTATATGAAATGTCATTAATGAATGATGCATGAATTCGCAGCTAAACCACATTGGTTACGCGAATTTGAAGACTCGTAAACTCAGTTTACGAAATGACGAACGATGATCATGAATAGTGATTTCCCTTCGGGAATGAATAGTGTCACATGAATAGTAAAAATTTTGAACGTTTCTCGGAATCACAAACTGACTCCGAAAATGATGAATAGTAAAATGATGAATAGTGACCGGTGAATAGTAATCGATGAATAGTAACTGATGAATAGTGAATAGGAGAAATGTCCCGAAAATGCGGGTTGTTACAGTCTCACCACCTTGAAAGGAACTTCGTCCCGAAGTTCAGTTTGTGTTGGTCTCTAGAGTGGTATTGGTTAAAAGATGATGATATAATCGTGTAAGCTACTGAGCTCTAACAAGGTTCAAGTCTGACGGCCACTAGGCCTACTCTGTCAGAAATCGTAAATGGTTCAGTGTATATCGGGTTTAACTTTATGAGGTTTTCTGAATGGTATTATGCCTTTCCTAGGCAGAACTTTCAACATAATCATGCCATCAACTTAAAATTCTAAGGGTTTACCGTTTATCGAACTTGTAACTGATTCTTGATTTGTAGGAAATTCCTGGTTATTTCATGAATGCTTACGGGACTAGTGAGTTGGGCTTTTCCAAAATTTGATCCATCAACGGATGTTGGCACTTCGACCATAGAATGCTTTAAATGGTGTAGTCTCTAAGCTCGTGTGGTAATTATGGTTGCAACTGAATTTGATTTATGGCAAATGGTTAATCCAACCATTTCTAGTGTTAATCACACCCGATTTGGGCATATCTCCCTAGGTTTGAATCAATCTCAAATTCTGACCATTGGTCTACAGATGATAGGTGGTGTGGTTCCAAAGAGATCTTAATAAAATTGTTAGGAGTTCGAGGTGAATCAAATTCCTCTATTAGGAATAATTGAAATGAGTATCGTGAATCTTGTGGAAAAACTTACAAGGTTAAGTCCGTCAAAGGGTGTTATTGAAAATAATAGATTAGGATAAGGTTGTGATCCTCCGCAGGATGTCAGGAATTGAGTCTTTCTCCACCTACGGTGCTTAGTCTCCATTACTAAGATTTTCCCCAAGTTATAGGTCATCAATTCACAAACTCCTAAAGGTATAAGTGAGGTAATATAGTGATTGATTTTCAAAGTTTGTGTTGAGATTGTGTGTTTTGTTCATAAACCTTGCCTGAATAAATGAATTTACAATTTTAAGCAAACGGCTTTCTAAGTAACATTTTTCTTGATGTTTCAAAATTTAATAGTTATGCAAGATAGGACAATTTTTCAACATAAGGTGGATAATATGGTTTACCAAAGATCGATGTTTAAAATTTCCTAACATTCAATAGTTTTGTAAAAGATTAATCAAAAGAAATTTGCTTGTCAAAATAAGTGCCTCAGAAAAGTATTTCTTACAAGATATATATTTTGTATAACGGTAGTTTGGAGAAATTCCATTTAAAAATGAAAGTATTAAGAGGATAAAATAGCCAAGTATGTATGTCTGCACAAATGCATAGGTGTCTAACATGTTCGAATAAAGTCTATTGGTGAGGACATGTTCAATCTATAGTCTTGGTTAAGAGGTTGGATTTATCTCTATGGTGTTGCTTAGTGAGAACTCGTATTGAACAAATCCTGTAATTCAGTCAAGCCAATACTTTATAGATGCTGGAATTTTTGGCGATCAGGCCAGTGATAGTGGTTCGAATGGTTTTGTGATATCTTGAGATTTCTATTGAGTTTTGGATGGTCTTAATGTACCGAGGGATCATCCTTATAGATGGTATAGAAAGTCTTTCCTAGGGAGATCATTGATAATATCCACTTATCAATATTGGGAGGTAGTAAGTGATGAGTGACATAGGAACCTATCCAGTGCCACCTAATTCCTTATATATATATAGGGGTGGGGAAAGGAAATGATAGTGATGGTGAGAAGGGAAGAGACTGTGACAACTGCAACATAATAAGATTGTGATGAAAGAAAATACTGTGATGTAAGTGTATCGTGCATAGACGTGAATGTTCATGAGATGAAATGACCAGTTGACGTGCTTCCAGGCGGCGGTTAACGAAATGATGAAAAGTATGAATGTTCCAACAACGAGGGTATACACATACATGAATGAAACAGTTGGAAATTGAGTAGAGCATTCAATCCAGACAGAATTTTATTATAACCATTCTCAGTGTTGCAAAATTCATTTCTGAGTCAGACATAGGTGGTCAGCCTATATCTCACTATCCCGGGTCGAATGTAGGTGACCAATCTACATTCCACCGAGGTTCCATGAATTTTGAAATACTCAGCTCAGTTATACTAAGACTTTGTCCTTCAAAAATATCCATACGTTCTGAAAGTCAAAAGCAAGTGACCAAACTCGAGGTCAATGATGAAATTATGCAAGGAAAAACATAACGCGGTGACATATATGATACGTGAACACGCTTATATGAAAGACAATTATAGTAATCAACTATAATAAATGAATATAATATATCAGATAATGAGACACAAATCTCATCACCTAAGTCAGCAACAAACTACAAGTGAGGCATCATCTTGGCAGGCAGGCACGTGACGGTCATAGGGTTAAGTTTTCGTAAAAGTAGCTATAGTCTAGGTTTTAAAAACACTTAGTTCGCTATAGCCAAAGCTCTGGTACCAATCTGTCACACCCCCAAAATCGGGTCCAGCGGAAGCATACATGTAGCTGAGGTGTAACTCAATTGGTATTACAGCACAAGTACAAAATTTGTTTTCACTTCAATCATTTAGAGTAAAATCGTTTAACTAAAAGTATTGAGTTTACATTGTTTGAAATTAGTGCGAAAGTAGGCCCTTAAAAGTAGTTTAAAACGGTCCCCATATAAATAATCAGAGTCTTCTATGACCATGCCATGCCCTGCCAAAACCTTCAGTAGCGTGCCATTGGTTAAAACCTGAAAATACATGCTAAAGTGTTAACACGAGGTTGGTGAGTTCACAGAGTTTGTTTAACAAGTAATGCCTATAGAGAAATGATCGCCCAGCAAAGGCATTGTAAATCCACTCAGTTGCAAGTCCCGCCATAAGAGACTTGTAACCTGTGTGTTTACAACCCACTGCCAAATGTGTTAAAGTCTACGTGAACAAAAGTAATACTGGTATCCAAATTCCCAGATAAATATAGCAAAACGGCTATATAAATAATTCAGTCAATGAGGTCATATGATAAATCAGTCAAGCGGGAAAACCCGTAATAAGGTTGATGCAAAGGCATCGTAATTCAGTCAAGTAAGGAAACAGCAATATTACGTTTGACATCACAGCCAAGTGGGGAATACCACAATACGTTTGACATCACAACCAAGTGGGGAATACACAATACGTTTGACATCACAGCCAAGTGGGGAATACCACAATATTACGTTTGACATCACAGCCAAGTGGGGAATACCACAATATTACAATGAACATATAGGTCAATCAAGTAGGGAAACAGTAATATTACGTTTGACATCACAGCCAAGTGGGGAATACCACAATATTACGTTTGACATCACAGCCAAGTGGGGAATACCACAATACGTTTGACATCACAGCCAAGTGGGGAATACCACAATATTACGTTTGACATCACAGCCAAGTGGAGAATACCACAATATTACAATGAGCATATAGGAACAATTGGTGACTATGAGGTCATATAAACAAGGATAATCAATCCCATGAAATACAGGAAATCAAACATACCAATGAATGCAGGTGATCAAATATATATGTAGATAAAGCTGGAAATCTTTGAGTAATCAACCAGGTAAAACAAGTAGTGCGTTTAAGTAAAACGAGCATGTATTCTCCCCCAAAGAGTTTACCAAAACAATTGAAAAAGTAGGGGCTATGACTCACCTGGTGCGATAGCTATGATGACAAAAGTGGATACACTGAAATGAGGCACGATCTCTAACCGCAACCTAATATGAACGATATGATCTAATGTAAGCAATGAAATGATGCTACACATGCAAATACGTATGTTATCGATACCACTCTTTAGTTTTGAAAATAACGTTTATCGTCGAAAAATATATTTTTGACGTCTCGTTAGTTAGTAATCACTTTCCATGTAAATATGTTGAAACGGTACTCCACGATCCTTGTTTGGCGTTCTATCGGCAAATATAAGGTTTTCATCGCAAAATAGCATTTTCGTTACTTGAAAATATGCCCAATATGGCCTCGTAAAACTAGTCGCGAAATATTGTACGTTAAGTGTTAATGGTCAAGCTCGGCGTTTTTGAAAACCTTGTAACAATTGATTTGAAAAGTAGGCTGGGAATACTTAATTTTACTTAACTACGGCTCGGACTCAAACCGATCCGATCATAAAGAAAAACAGCCGTGAATATGGCACTTCGCGAAGACAGTTTTGCGGCAAAAGTTGTAATAGAAAAGCTGATGGAAATATATATATATATCGTCGGATTTCAAACACTTGTATCTTTTTCGTTATAAGCTTGTTTTCTACGTTCTTTATATCCCCGGAATCGTGGGACAACATACTAATATATTTTTAATAAGTCGGGACAGCTAGATCAAGTTTTAGGCCTCAAAACAGTCCATGAAATCTGCTCAACAGCAAGGTATTTTTCAGAAAATAGTTTTCGTCGTTAAAATTGAAAATAGTACATCTTTTTCGTCGTAACTCGGATTTTAGTGATTCAAGCGGCCACGGTTTCGTTTTTGAAAGTATTTTCTGAATATCTAACCCAATGTTACCCGGAAACCCCTGAGTTTTCTGAAATTGGCGATTTGGGACAGAACCTATATTTGAAAGTATTTTTCGTTGTTAATATTCGGAAAATCATATCTCCTTCGTTATTAACTCGTTTTTATCCCCGTTTTCGGCTATAGTTTCGTCTCGGAATGTATTTTCTAAATCTTTGGTCAAAAGTTACACCCTTGCCCCTGATCTTTCCACGTTTGCCAAAAAGGGACAGCAACATTTTGAAAGTGTCAAAAATAGATTTTCCTAGTTTCTAACTTGTTCCAACTTCAACCAAACCACTTTCAATCACCACAAAACTAGTATAATCCTACCATACACCTTCTTAGGGTGTCATGGGTTCCTAAACATCACCAACCTTGGTGGGTTTCATGGGAATAATCATAGGATAAACAAAAACCCATTATATGTAGTAAAAATCAATTAAAGTGGTATGGATCATAATATACTTGCATGTTTTGCTACTAGCTCATAAAAATACATCAAGTAATAGTTTGAAAGAGTAGAAAAATGATTAGTAACTTACTTGTGATGATTGTTAAAAGATGGTGATGAAAACCTAATTAATCTTTGTGGTTTTTATTTCATAACCCAAACTAGATCAATACTAAGGCTTGATAATTACTTGAATCTTGAAAAATTGATGGATCCTTCTTCTTCTTCTTATGATGGCCAAACCACAAAGACCATGGAGATGATGGGAGCTTTTCTTTTTGGCTAGTTTTCTTGTATGTGTTAAATAATTAATATAAGTGTTTAAGTATTATTCATTAGGGTAGTTTGGTAATTACTTGGTCAAATTAGATGAGTCAAATGGTGACTAGGGGGGGGCAATGGGGAGTGATTTAGGGGGGTAGATAAAAAGTGTGTGGGCTAATTAAAGCCATTGTCTAGTAAGTGCAAGTGTTAGTTTGTTTTTGTAGGGTATTAGGTGTTACCGGGTACCGAGTTATCTTGAAATAAATGTTAACGAGGTAAAATAAAATACGACGAAGTTGTAAAAGTTGTAAAATAATATTCCTGATGAGAATCGAGTGTTAAAAAAATCATCGGGTTGAAATATCGTAAACCGACGGAGTTTTAAGCTCCGACCGTATAATATTGCAATTGTTTAGAAAATGCCGGGTAAAATAATAATATAATTTTTATATTATTATAATGAGTATAAAAATATGTTAGGATCATAGTCGAGAGTATTGGGTATACGTTAGTAGTAAAACTGAGTGGTATAGTTAATTACAAATTAAGCATACGTATATAGAAATAATGCATATCCGTGTAGGTTCTCAAGTGATGATGATAATGTGTAGACTACTCCAGTCTATATGAAATGTCATTAATGAATGATGCATGAATTCGCAGCTAAACCACATTGGTTACGCGAATTTGAAGACTCGTAAACTCAGTTTACGAAATGACGAACGATGATCATGAATAGTGATTTCCCTTCGGGAATGAATAGTGTCACATGAATAGTAAAAATTTTGAACGTTTCTCGGAATCACAAACTGACTCCGAAAATGATGAATAGTAAAATGATGAATAGTGACCGGTGAATAGTAATCGATGAATAGTAACTGATGAATAGTGAATAGGAGAAATGTCCCGAAAATGCGGGTTGTTACATGCCACCCGTAAAGGCCATTTTCCTCTACCCTTTATGGACCAGATGCTCGAGAGATTAGCGGGGAACGAGTACTACTGTTTCCTCGATGGTTTCTCAAGTTATTTCCAAATCCCCATTGATCCACAAGATCAAGAGAAAACTACCTTCACATACCCTTACGGAACCTTTGCCTACAGACGTATGCCTTTCGGCTTATGTAATGCTCCTGGCACGTTCCAAAGGTGCATGATGTCCATATTTTCCGACATGATCGGGAAAACCATGGAGGTGTTTATGGATGACTTTTCAGTCATCGGGGATTCATTTCAGTCTTGTCTCTCCCACTTGGAAAATATGCTAAAGCGTTGTGAAGACACAAACTTGTGTCTCAACTGGGAGAAGAGCCATTTTATGGTTAAAGAGGGCATTGTCCTCAGCCATAAAATTTCAAAAAATGGGATCGAGGTTGATAGAGCCAAAGTTGATGTAATAGCTAAATTACCTCATCCCACTACCGTCAAGGGTATTAGGAGCTTTTTGGGTCACGCCGGTTTCTATCGTAGGTTTATTCAAGATTTCTCCAAAATCGCCCGGTCTATGACCCATCTCCTCGAGAAGGATGCTCCGTTTATCTTCTCACCTGAGTGCATCGAAGCTTTTGAAACTTTGAAGAAAAAGCTTACTGAGGCACCCATTCTTGTTGCCCCCGATTGGGACCTACCTTTTAAGCTTATGTGTGATGCTAGTGATTTTGCCATAGGTGCGGTCTTGGGGCAACGAAAAGCAAAATACTTTCAGCCTATACACTATGCAATCAAAACTATGACCGAGGTTCAGAATCATTACACCACCACTGAAAAAGAACTATTAGCAGTGGTGTATGCCTTTGAAAAATTCTGGCCGTATTTGATATTGACCAAATGCATAGTGTATACGGATCAATTGGCTTTGAAGTACCTCTTTGCAAAACAAGATGCAAAGCCGAGACTACTCCGTTGGGTTCTCCTCCTGCAAGATTTGATATCATAATACGTGATAAAGAAGGAGCCGAGAACCTGGCTGCTGATCATCTCTCCCGATTAGAAAATCCTCACCAGGATGTGTCCGAGAAACAGGAAATAAATGAAACATTTCCTCTTGAGACACTCAATGTGGTTTCTTTGCGTGGTGACTCTACTACCCCATGGTTTGCAAACTTTGCAAACTACCATGCGGGTAACTTCATTGTGAAGGGGATTTCGTCCCAACAGAAAAACAAATTCTTTAAAGACGTTAAACATTACATCTGGGATGACCCCTACTTGTTCAAAATCTGTGCCGATCAAGTCATCAGGCGATGTGTTTACGGACAGGAAGCCAATGATATTCTCAAGGCTTGCCATGCTGGACCCATGATACGTGGGAATCGCACCAGGCTTTACCTCTCAAGGGATCTTGAGAAGCTTACAACCCCCACCAGGCAGTGTACCTGATCGTTGTAGTATAGTATAGTGACAAGTACCGGGGGATTGATCGTTCAGCTAGGAATAGTGTCGATAGGATTAGAAAACCTAATTACTAGTGCTAAAGATGATGGATGATTCTTTTTGTATTTTTATATTTTTATGAAAGCAAGTAAAATCTCGGGTTTTAAGGATTTGGGCGAAATTAGTTGCTAGTCAACTAACCCAATACTAAGATGCAATCAAAATAAAATACTAGAAATGAAAATAAATCTAAATTATACTAAAGTTGTGAGCAATAAGTGGAGAAGTTGTGTTTACTTAGATTTCACTACTCCCTAGATATCTTTTACACGTTAATTACTTGTTATAGTTGCGTGGATGACGGATTGTATTCCTTAATACCATTCATGGGGTTGCGCACTTACTTCCCCAATCCTATGAGTGCCTACTTCACTCCTATGTCGAGCCGGCTAAGAAGCTCCTAACATGGGATCATTATAATTTACTCATGCATTAAATACAACCAATAAAACCTAGTGCACATCGGTTCATGTTTCCTAAGACGTTCAAGCATGTTACCATTTGGAGATCTGCCAGTTTTCTTAAGCCTAACATTGAAATCATTCATCTAATACAACCATAAACAAGTAATCAACACATAATTAACATCTAGGTTTCATTAGATCCAAGCAAACACAAGATAGATCTAGCCTAGCCTAGTGGAATCAAGACAAGAACAAGATATAGACAACCAACACATAGACATATTGATTGAATTAAAAGAACACTTATCTTAATTACACTTGTAAGGTTTCAAGGGCTGAAAACCCTTGAAAAACCTATAAAATTCGTAATAGGTTCGGCCTTAGGGTTTCTCCAAAACTTCCTCTCCTCATGTGTGAAAATTAGAAAACTATATACAGGAAATAGAGGTTGACGGCGTCAAGACCAAATAGGTGACGCCGTCATCTCGCCGCCAAAATATTTCTCGGACTGCCTTGATCTACATCTGACGCCGTCATGTGTTAGGTGTTTCCAGGCCGTCACGTATTTTACTCTTGACGCTCTTCCTTGTGACGCCTTCATTTCAGTACTGGGCCATCATGAAAATTACTCTTGACGCCGTCAGGATGTTACTCTTGACGCCGTCACCTACTGTTCCCAGCAAGGAAAATTGAGACTTTGCCGTTTTCTTCACTTTTATGCTCCAAAAACGTCAAAAATGCCTTCTTTTCCAGATTTCACTCCCAAAGTACCTAAAATCACAAAAGGAACGATTTAAGGCAATATTTGATCAAATAAATTCAATTCCGGGCTTAAATGACCCCCTAAAAGTGGTTCATTTTTCTCCTCATCATATACACTTACACTTGAGATTTGCTTGTCCTCAAGAAAATGCGCTTTTATTCTACTCAAAATACAAGTTAGGGGTCATTCAACACTAATATAAAAGTAATTACAACAAATAATCGTTCCACTAAAGACCAATAGACAAGCACGGAGGTCATACACAAGCACCTCACAAATAGTGTTTAGATACTCACATCTCTCGGGTGTAATAAAGTATAAATTACAATATGGAAACGGAAGATATCTCTCACTACCTGTCATAGCAAAATAGATTACCATAGGCTTGGGAAAGGACCAAACCTCCACCACATGGCGTAAGCACCTAGGATAAACTATCAAAGAGGTCTTTTAAAGGGTTGTAACGTTAGGTGTAGGGATATGAAATACACGGTTTTGTTGGATAAAGGCAGTCTTTACTGGTGGCGAGTTAACAATCTTGGTTAATTACATGTACAATATGGCGTTGCTAAGCCAAGACTAGACTCGACTTAAGCTAATAAATGAAAAATAACAAAAATATAAAATGAACATAGAATGAAAAGGGATGGTAGTCCGTATGTTTTTTTCTCTTTTTCTTTTTCTATTTTTTTCTTTCTTTTTCTTGATTTTTCGATTTATTTATTTATTTATTTTTTATTATTATTTTTTTTTTGCATACACTCTTACCCTACCATCCAAAATAATACATCATAGGGGATGAACATTCCCCTTACACTTGAATTTTTACATACTTTACAATAAACTAATCTAATGACTCGAATCAAGATAATCAAAATACTTGGAGTACTTTTAAGATTAACGTACATATGGGGGTAATAAATGATGTTCTTCCCCATTACTCCATAAAATAAGTACTTTACCCATGAGTCCCAATCGTCCCAAAACAATATGTACAAGGATATGAATCGACTTAGCAACCATGTAATCAATTAGATAGTTAACTTAGGGTTTAACAAATAACAATAATGCACTAAAAATGAGCGCATACACGGAAGGCTAAGCCGATTTGGTTGTACATTTAAGTGGGGTGTAACAAATTCTTCCTTTAAGAAAGATGCTTAAAGTTAGAAACGAAAAGATAGGCTCGGAGGGGTGTACTAGGGGTTTCGTGTACTAAAAATGAGTACAACGCTAAGGGTGTGGGAAAAATTAGTTGACTTAAGTAGCCAAGTAATATGACTTAAATGGTCAAGTAATTATAATACGGGTTTAACACAAGGGTGATCTTAATGCCTCTTATCATGTAGTAAATCCTACTACACGAATGTAGTCTCACTAGCGGTCTCGGGATGAATCACTAACGCAAGTTCTAGAATCTAAATGCTACCGGTACACTCATAAGCACTAATAGTAAATGCTTTTCCTATCAAATTTAAAGGCGAACCTCACATATTTGGGTGGAAATTTTTTCTGAATATATGGTTATGTGCTAGTCATACAATCTCCTATCCATGAGACGCTTGCTATGGCTAAAGTTTCACTCCTAAATGTTGTAAAAAATTTTAAATTTAGCGCTAAAATTGCACTAACAAGTGTTTCTCCTAGTTTTATTACACATCTACTATTAAACAAAGCAAACTCAAGCGAAAGTGTATTTGTAAGGTATCATCATTTTACCCTCCCCTTACACTTAAGATGAACATTGTTCCCAATGTTCAAGTAAAGAATGTAAAAGTGAAATAAGTAAAACAAATGAAATCAAATACTCCCCTGATTCGCTCGGTATGGATAATTAGGTGGCCAGGTTAAATCTTCCTCCAAGAAAATGAACAATCAAAGCTTCTCTTCCAGAATATAAATCATCTTCTTGTCATACATAACCTGTAAATCCTGAGAAAACAGACAAGACAACCTCGCATAAAATCGGCGGCATCCTATATAAGTTACTAAATCCTAGAAAACAAGATAAGATATAATGCTTGTGGAATGAAGTTTGCAGATTTCCTGGAGATTATAAAACTTAATAATTCAACAAAAACTTTAAGATTCCGTTAGAAAAACAAAACCGGTAAAATTTCCAGATTTTTACATGTGACGTCGTCAAGAGCAAGCTCGTGACACTGTCAGAAGTGGCCTGTAGAAATTCTTATGTTAAGTTTCCGGAAAATTTCTGGAAAAACTTGGTCCTACTTCTTGGAAAATCCTGCAAAACTTCATTATGACTCAATACAAGCATTTGACTCTAACAAATACGAATACACATGTTCATTTAATATTGTGTGAATCATGATCGGTTTGTTTCTTACAAACATATTTGGGGTTTCCCCTTACACTTATCTTTTGCAAAAATACCTTTAGGTGGAGTTAAGACTAGGCCAAAACAACAAAGTAAAGTATTTCCACATTTTAATTTAGAAACATGATCTACCAACAATAAAAATAAAGCATGCATACGGAAGCAAAATAGCAAACAAACAAAATAAAATCACACAAAGCATGGGTTGCCTCCCAAGAAGCGCTTTTCTTTATTTACGAGTCTTGTAGCTAGACTCAAGGCCATGGGTTACTATGTGATACGGGTGAGTTCCTCATTGAGGATATCTTTGGGATCAAACTTAGGTTTCAACTTCCTATCGGTTTCCTTAGTATGGTATGACCTTTCAAACATCTCTCCATCCGGATCATACAAAGTCATCCTCATATGCCATGATCCGTCACCTTCTTTAGGTGGCTTGTCCCACCTCCATTTACACTTGTCTCCATCTATTTTCCACTGATTCATCTCTATATTAATAAGCATTACGCTCAAGAACTCAATCATCTTCCTAAAGACTAAGGGGTCCTCAAAGGGGTCTAGCTCCTCATCTCTAGCTATGAGTTGTTCCACCGAATGTGTCTTTTCAACAAAATCTTTTTCTAGATAGAATGGGCATTGAGGTCCTATAAAGTTCCTTTCTATCCAAGGTCCATATCTAGATGGTCTCCTATTCATCTCTACCCAATGCGGTGTCGGTTCATCATCACAATCATAACTATGCTTCTTAACATCGTACACCGACCAAGTATCACCTTCACCTACCGCTATCTTAGACTCCTTACAATCTATCATGGCGCTAGCGGTTGCTAAAAATCCTCTTCCTACCAATAATGGGCATGTAGTGTCACTAGCCATGTCTAGGACGTGAAAATCCGCTAAGATAGTTAACTTTCCTACGTGAACAACTACATCCTTAATCATTCCAACCGGGTGGGCAATACTTCCATCCGCTAGACCTATCAACACCTCCGTTTCCTCTAACTTTACTAGCTTAAGAGTTGTGAATAGGGATAAGGGAATCAAGTTGAGGCTTGACCCTAAATCGGCTAGTGTGTCGAAAGCTTCGGATCTTCCTATCTAACAAGGCAAAACAAATATACCCGGATCATCAAGCTTTTTAGGCAACTTGTTTTGAACGAAGGCGGTCCCATTTTTACCTAGTTTAAACTTCTCATATTTTTCTAGGAGGGCACTATAGTAGGGAGCACGGGCTAAGACATCAATAACGGGGCGTTCAAGGTGAAGTTCCTTGAATTCATCGTCAAGGTCTTGCGTAGGAGGTGTTTCAACTACACTTTTGACCGGTTCTATATCGAGTGTTTTATTTGGTTGGTCCTTTTGAAGAACTTGGTTTTGTTTGAAACACGTGCTCGTTGATTTAACCGAGTAGTATTGTGGACACGAAGTGGGTGACGAAACTGAAGATATGGAATTAACGTGTAGTTTCGGAATCTCGACCGTGTCGCTTGGGAGTGCTCCCATTTCTCGGTCATTGAGAACTTTCAACAATGCGTCAATTTTGGTGGTCATCTCGCTTTGCTTTTGTTTGAAATCGGCCTCAAACTTAGATATGTGAGCTTCTTGAGATGCCATAAACTTAGACATCAATCCTTCAAGATTGTTGGTACTACCATAGTTGTTAAAAGGATTGTTGTTGAAAGTACGGTTGGAGGGTGGACCGTTTGGTTGGTAACGATTAGGCGGATTGGAAGAAGTTGGTTGATTTTGTTTCCACCTAAGGTTTGGGTGATTTTTCCAAGAGGGGTTGTATGAATCACCGTAAGGGTTTGGCTCGGGCTTGAAAGTGTACCACTTATCTCCCGCTTCGTCGGTACGCGAGGATGCGTAGTCCGCAAAAGTTGTTCCGGGGAGTTCCACACAATCACGAGTGTCATGAGGACCACTACATAATTCGCATGAAGAAGTGATTTCGTTCACTTGGCTTGAAGGCTTAGGAGCTTCGTAGGATTTCATGAGAAACTTGACTTGGTCTTCAAGTTCCATGATCCTACGGTCGGGAGTGCTAGAGTTGTTCGAAGGCAAAGATATTGCCTTGACCGTTTTGTTCAAATCACGGGGATCATTCCAACTTTCGTTGTCATAGAGAGCAAGATCTTCTATGAGTTCCCATGATTGTTCCGCACTTAGATCACGTAGCTTACCACCGGCCTATTGGTCAATGGCTCGCCTCGTGGAGAGGTCGATATGGTCATAAAAGATTTGGACTTGGAGCCAAAGATCTATGCCATGATGAGGGACTTTTTGGAGTAAGTCCTTGAAACGAGTCCATGCTTCATAAAGAGTTTCACCTTGACGTTGTTGGAACATCAATATGTCATTTCTAAGCTTAGTAGTTCTCCCCGGTGGGAAAAATTGAGCAAGGAAACGAGTGGTGAGATCATCCCATGGTGATGGATCCCGCGGGTAAACGCTCAAGCCATTGACTAGCTTGATCCCGTAGAGAGAATTGGAATAGGCGTAATCGGGTTGTCTCTCTAGTTTCAACACCTAGGTCTATGGAATCTACGATTTTAAGGAAGTCCTTAAGATGTTGATTTGGATCTTCAGAACGAAGTCCATGGAATGCACATCCGCTTTGCACCAACGGGATGGTGTCGGATCGCAAGGGGGTCACATTAGCTCCGGTGAGCTCAATGGTGTTTCGGTAGCCTTAGTGGCTAGGTCGGGAATACTCTCCTACGGTTCGGGGCCTAAGGGGTTCTAATGGTGGGTTTTGTTGTGGTGGGATGATGGGTTCAAAGATGTTACCACCTTCCATGATGTCGGGTGGTGAAGAGTTACGAACAAAGACACAAAGAATTAAGATAGACTAAAGAAACCTAAAAATAAAATAAAAAAAATCTTACTAGAAAGGAATCTAGCAAGTAGACCTAATAAAAAGAAATTCTAACCTAGACAATAACTATTTCCCTGGCAGTGGCGCCAAAAACTTGATGCGTGGGGATCGCACCAGGCTTTACCTCTCGAGGATCTCGAGAAGCTTACAACCCCCACCAGGCAGTGTACCTGATCGTTGTAGTATAGTTTAGTGACAAGTACCGGGGGATTGATCGTTCAGCTAGGAATAGTGTCGCTAGGATTAGAAAACCTAATTACTAGTGCTAGAGATGACGGATGATTATTTTTGTATTTTTATATTTTTTAGAAAGCAAATTAAATTCTCGGGTTTGAAGGATTTGGGCGGAATTAGTTGCTAGTCAACTACACCAATACTAAAGATGCGATTAAAATTAAATACTAGAAATGAAAATAAACAAAATTTAACTAAAGTTGTGAGCAATAAGTGGAGAAGTTGTGTTTACTTAGATTTCACTACTCCCTAGATATCTTTTACACGTTAATTACTTGTTATAGTTGCGTGGATGACGGATTGTATTCCTTAATACCATTCATGGGGTGGGGCACTTACTTCCCCAATCCTATGAGTGCCTACTTCACTCCTATGTCGAGCCGGCTAAGAAGCTCCTAACATGGGATCATTAGAATTTACTCATGCATTAAATACAACCAATAAAACCTAGTGCACATCGGTTCATGTTTCCTAAGACGTTCAAGCATGTTACCATTTGGAGATCTGCCAGTTTTCTTAAGCCTAACATTGAAATCATTCACAATACAACCATAAACAAGTAATCAACACATAATTCACATCTACGTTTCATTATGTGGAAAACTAGAAGGGGGGTTGAATAGTTTACCGATTAAAATCTTTTATACTTGTTAATTTGGCTTTGAAACTTTCCGTTTGATCAAAGATATATGCACAAACACAATATATAACATGCAAGTAAATGAAAGAAACGATCAAACCACAACACAAGTATTTATTGTGGTTCGGCTACAAGGTCTCTTTTTCCTTGCCCTACGTCCACTCCCCGAGTATCCAACTCGAGAGTTTCTTTCACTAGTCAACAAGCTCCTTTCACCGGCGGAGAAAACCTTACACGTCGCTTATACTTTTACCGACACAAAGCTAGATGTCGAGTTCTTTTACAAGGGCACAACCACTCCCGTTTAGCTCTTTTACTAGGGTACAACAACTCCCAACACTCTTTGTATTTTGAGGACTAAAATACTAACCACTCACTACAGAATATACACAAACAATTGACGTGTAAACAACAAGAGTTTACACAATACTAAGCTAACAAGTCTTGCAACGTTGTGTTGAAAACTTGTAACTTTTGACGACCTTATGAGCTTCTTTGCTACAAAAGGAAACTTCACATTTACAATGTTAAGAGGTTAGAAGAAAAGATGAGTGTGTGTGTAAAATATGATCTCAAGAGGTTAGCAAAAAATCAAGTTATGGCTTGGTATTTATAGCACAACATTCTGCATGCTTGGCGGATCAGGCAGAACCCTCAGATGGGTTCCGCCCGTGTACCCCCAGGGTACCGCCGGGTCTGCAGTAGGTTTATGCAATAACTCTTCAAACCAAACAAGGTCTTGTCTCATAAATCCTAGCAACCAAACAATGTCACATCACTTAAAAACAAGTCAAATACAAAGCTTGCAAGCAACAACAAAGTTAGTCAAACACATTTCTTTCCATAAATACATAGTGACAAAACTTACCATAAATGTGATGTGACAATTTCTAATTTAAGAAATAAACTTGTGTTGTGTTTTATGAAATGTAAAATGTAGCAAAAGTCTAGTTTATGCAAGTCTTAAAAAGTAAGATTATGTTTTACTTAGAAACAAAGGTTTACATTTTGTCGTTAACAAAACTTAGCGAAGATCGTAAAATATAAATAACGTTTTTAGGCGATATTTGTATTACTTAATTTATGAAAATCATATTAAGTATTGAAAGTTCAATATATTTCTCCCCCTTTTTGTCGAAACAAAAAGTAGAGTAGCGAAGCGGAATAATCGCCATGCTCCCTCTTGGTCGATACTCCCCCTAAATGGAGTACCAATATGGGAAACATGGATTTTGAGACCTACAAAAAAAATGGGTAGTTGGTGATATATATAGTCAAGCTTGTAGTTACCACACACATTGCAACCACAATGACAACACAACATTGATCAACCAACAATGCACAAAAGTAAGTAGAAGGAATTTTCATTCCAAGTAAAATTTTGACTTATAAAAGTCAAAAGACAAGAAATGTTAACTATTCTACTACTTAGTAACCAAAAACTAAGAAAATAACCAAGAAAATAAAATAAAATCCTACAATCCTAAATTGTGGCAAATGGCCTCCAAGGGTTGTCTAGGATTTGTTGGGGTGGGAAAGTGCATCCAAACGTTCAATGACATATTGGAATGCAAACCGGGTTTCATTTTGGAATTGGTGAAGCAAGGTTTTGATGGTTGCACCCATTTGCTCATAATTTGAGCAAGCATGGGGATGAGTGGGTTGAAATGGGTTGGTTTTGGTTTCTTGGTTTGAGGGTTGGTTGGTTTGTGGTTCTTGGGTGGATGATGGGTTTGGTATTGTGTAACAACCCGCATTTTCGGGACATTTCTCCTATTCACTATTCATCAGTTACTATTCATCATTTACTATGCACCGGTCACTATTCATCATTTTACTATTCATCGTTTTCGAAGTCAGTTTGTGATTCCGAGAAGCGTTCAGAAATTTTACTATTCATATGACACTATTCATTTCCGGAGGAAAATCACTATTCATGATCAACGTTCGTCTTTTCGTAAACTGAGTTTACGAGTCTTTAAATTCGCGTAACCAGTTAGGTTTAGCTGCGAATTCATGCATCATTCATTAATGACACTTGATATAGACTGGAATAGTATTCACATCATCATCACTTGAGAACCTACATGGATATGCATTATTTCCATTTACGTATGCTTAATTGGTAATTAACGATACCACTCAGTTTTACTACTAACGTATACCCAATACTCCCGACTATGATCCTAACATATTTACATACTCATAATAATAATATAAAAATTATATTATTAATTTACCCGGTGTTTTGAAACCAATGGCTACATTTTACGGTCGGAGCTTATAACTCCGTCGGTTTGCGCTATTTCAATTCAATAATTATTTTAACACCCGATTATCATCTGGAATAATATTTTACAACTTTTACAACTTCGTCGTATTTTATTTTACCTCGGTAACATTTATTTCTGGTTAACTCGGTACCCGGTAACACCTAATACATAACAATGTTTAAATAATACTTGCACATACTAGACACATTCATTTATTAGTCTACAATGCTCCGGTACCTTGCTCCTTCACCAGTCTATAATTTTATACTATGAAACAAATTTCTATTCTTTGAATACTTACGGTTTTAAATTCAACTAACGTTAATTTTTATTCAAGAATGTAATACTCGGCATATCCGATTTTCTCAACAATTATTTTTAGAGTATTTTTATACTTTCAAAATTATTGCAAAAGTCCCAAAAATATTTTCTGATGTCCAAGTTAAATTCTTTACATCTTACGTTTAATTACGTATGACTTTCGTTAACTACTAAAATAATACCAATACATATTTTTACTACCCAATACATTCAATATATACATTTTATACAAATTAAATTTATTTTCTTCCTATCCTAGTCCTATGGCCGCCCCTCCCCTATATATTGTATAAGAATTTACTACAAAATCTACTAAATTTCAAACCTTTTAAACATGTGATGAAACATGTAATTAATTAAGGGTGGCTAGAACAACTCTTTGTTCCCTCCTTTTCCTTAAAATTCGGTAACCACAAGGACAATGCATAAGATATTTTTGACCAATATTTGACCCATTTGGTTATATATATATATACCTAAACCTAGTTACCATTTTTAGTTACAAAGAAAACTAATCACCTCCTACACATATACAAAAAAAATCGACCCACCATCAAGAACTAGAAGAACCCATCATTTTTTCAAGATTCAAGTGTTTATCAAGTCATAGTATTGATCTAGTTAAGGTTTTGAAATAAAAACCTCAAGATTCTTAAGTTTCCTTGCTCAAAAATCATCCAATCTTCAAGTAAGCTTCAAAAACACTTTTGATCTTTTCATACTTTCATTACTTTATATTTTTATGTATTTTCAAGAAATATTGGTAAAACATGCAAGTATGTAAGATCCATACCACTTGTTACTCATTTTGTTTTTATAAACACTAGATCTATAATTTCACTAGTAATCTCATTAGATCCACTAAGATTGGTGATGTTTAGGACCCCATGACACCCTAAGAAGGTGTATGGTAGGATTGGGTGTTTGTGGAGTTGATTTGAGATAGTTTGGATAAGCCTTGAACAAGTTACTAACTAGGAAAATCGATTTTTGAAACTATATATTACCTACTGTCCCTATTTGCAAAACGTGGGAAACTCAAGGTCTAGGGTGTAACTTTGAACCAAAGATTTAGAAAATACATTCCGAGACGAAACTATGGCCGAAAACGGGGATAAAATCCGAGTTACGACGAAAAAGATATGCTATTTTCAAGATTTACGACGAAAACTATATTTTCTGAAATATTGAATCTGTCCCGATTTTTTTAGCTAGGAAAACTGAGATTTAATGATATCTAGACTAGCCGAGACCTTGAGAAACCTAAAGTATACTTGAATACCTTCGCGGGGATATAAAGAACATAGAAAACGGGCTTATAACGAAAAAGATACAAGTGTTTGAAATCCGACGATATATATTTATTTCCATCAGCTTTTTACACTAATAGAGTTTTGACGTAAACTGTCTTTGCGAGGCACCACTTTCACGGCTGTTTTTCTTTATGATCGGATCAGTTTGAGTCCGAGCCGTAGTTTTATGAAATCAAGATCTCCCAGCAAGCTTTTCAAAAAAATTGGCCGTTTGATCATTGGACTCGTAACGAATAAACTACGACCTCATCTATATACCCGATGAACTATATATATTTTGACAGCTTTTGCTATAATGAAATTTTCTAAGTGTTGAACATAATATTTTCAAATAGCAACAATAAGAGTCGATTTTCTCATCGATCAAGACCCGTATAGCCAAAAGTTAAATGAAACGACTTCAAGATATTGTTACAAGGTTTTCAAAAACGCCGAGCTTGACCATTAACACTTAACGTACAATATTTCGCGACTAGTTTTGCGAGGCCATTTTGGGCATATTGTCAAGTAATGAAAATGTTATTTTTGCGACGAAAACCTTATATTTACCGATAAAACACCAAACGAGGATCGTGGAGTACCTTTTCAACACAATTACATGAAAAGTGGTTATTAACTTAACGAGACGTCAAAAATGTATTTTTCGACGATAAGCGTTATTTCCAAAACTAACGAGTGGTATCGATAGCATACGTACTTGCATGTGTAGCATCATTTCGTTTCTTACATGAGAAACTATCATTCATATTAGGTTGCGATTAGAGATCGTGCCTCATTTCAGTGTATCCACTTTTGTCATCGTAGCTATCGCACCAGGTGAGTTCATACCCCCTACTCTTACTAGTTTTTATAACTGTTTTGGGGGAGAATACATGCTCGTTTTTAACTAAACTCAATGATTGTTTATTTGAATGCGCAATTGCATACTTAAACACTACTGTTTCTCTGGATACTTGATTGATTATTCAAATGCACCTATGTGTATATCGGTTGCATACTTGATTATTTTCTCGCATACACAAGCATTTTATAAACATGCAACACACTTTATGAACTCTTGCTCTTATGCAACACACTTTATGAACTCTTGCTTTTATGCAACACACTTTATGAACTATTGCTTTTATGCAACACACTTTATGAACTCTTGCTCTTATGCAACACACTTTATGAACTCTTGCTTTTATGCAACACCCTTTATGAACTGTTGCTTTTATGCAAACACTTTTATGGACCATACTTAAACTTATGCTTTATTTACACTATTACGCGGATTAGCCTAAGCCCTTGAATCCCACTATGCCCAAACTCATGAACCGTCAATTCCTGCCGGGAAGCGCGAATGTTATAAATAGATCTATTGGTGGTGACTCCCCCGTTCGGTTTGACCGGATAGGCAAACGCGAGCGTATAACATGTCGAATTACAAGTGTAACGGGATAAACACTTGCCGGGCCTTTATATTTAACATGCTTCTAGAGCATGCACACTGTTATAGCTTCGGTTGCATGAACTTAGCGCTAGCGTAATAGACTATTTTTCTATGTGATATTATATTTGTTGTAATGATCACACACTCTACTCATGGTCCACAATCCTGATTTTACTGTAAGGTAAACTTTATTTTTATGACATTGTGAGTTACACAATGGTCACAAAACTCTCTATTGTACTCACAACACTATTGTTTTTAATACAAACTTATGAACTCACCAACCTCGTGTTGACACTCTTTAGCATGTATTTTCAGGTTTTAAGCAATGGCACGCTACTGGAGGTTTTGGCAGGGCATGGCATGGTCATAGAAGACTCTGATATTCACTTGGGGACCATTTTAAACTATTTTACGGGCCTACTTCCGCACTATATTTTAACGATGTAAATTCAATACTTTTGGTTAAATGATTTTATTCTAAATGATTGAAGTGAAAACCAGTTTTGAACTTGTGTTGTAATACCAATTGAGTTACACCCCAGTTACATGTATGCTTCCGCTGGACCCGATTTTGGGGGTGTGACATATTGAGTCAAGCAATGTGGTTTGAAATTCCATTGCTTGATGGAGATGGTTTTCAACCATGTTTTGGATATCCTCATAAGAAGGAAATAAAGACTCAAAGGTTTGAGGTTGAGGGTGTAGTGGATTTGGGTGATCATGGTGTTCAAAGTTTGGTTCCCCGTATAGAGGACCATGAATGTCATGATAGATGGGGTGAAACAACAATGGTGTGGGTGGATGGTACACTTGTTGTGATGGTTGGTTAAGGTTAAGATCCTCATCAAGGTCTAGAATTGACTTTGGTGGTTGATTTGCAAAAGGTGGTGGTTGTGTAGGTCTTGGTGGAAGATCATTAAGATCTTAGACAAATGGGTGTGGTGATGTGGGAGGAGACCCAAAGAGTTCCATTGGCTCAATTTTGGGTAATGGTGATGGTGATGAGGTTTTGGATGGTTGAGTTGGAGCACTTGGTGGAGTTGGGTCAATAGGTGATTTAGTTGGTGGTGGAGTGAGCTCATTTGGTTGATTGGGTGATGGTGATGGAGATGCAAGGTTCAAAAAGTGTTCATTTTTTATGGGTGATGTAAATTCATCCGAGGATGAGGAGGTTAGGTTGATGGGTTGATTGGACCATAGTGGTTTAACACTAATCCGGGCGGTTTTCCGGATGGGTCTTGATGGTTGAGAGGTGTTTGTTGACTTAGTCATGGTTTATAAGGTTGAGAAGTTATGTTGAGGAAGGTGTGATTTGATGGTGTTGAGGATGGCTTAATTTATAGTGTTGATGAATTATGGAAAGGAGTGTTTGGATTTGATGTTAGTCCATACAAAAATGGAGGTTTCTAATGATTTGGAAAACTAATTGTGGGTTGTCATGTCATGGGAGTCAATCCAATGAAAATGGTGAAGTGAGAAGACAAGTTTTGCACTAAATGCTTAGTGGTTTTGGTGGATTTGTGATAGTAAAAATCTGAGGGATTTCAAGGATCCCTTAAAAGGGTTCCTTCCTTAATGTTTGAGGGGTCCTTGAGGTTGTTATGGTTGAATTTGAATTTTGGCGGGAAATGGTTTTGGTTAAGTTTATGGAAGAAGGAGTATCCTATTTTGCTAAACACATTGCAAGTAATGGTTTTCTACCTAAAAGGATTGGATTTTGGTGTTTGGATGTTGAAATTGTGAAAATAAAAACTAAAATTCTGCAGGAGGCTGGCGGCACCCTCAGAATACACAGGCGGAACCCATTTGAGGGTGCCGCTTGGTCTGTTGGGCAAAATCTGGGATTCCCAGAAATTGTACTGGCGGAACCCAAATTTGGGTACCGCCAGATCCGCCAGGGGTGAAAAAAGTGGCAGTCCACGTTTTTGACCTGCGAGACGTTTTTCAAAATTTTCAAAAACTCCTAAAATCAAAGAGATAAGGCATTTCTGGTTGGGTAATGCAAAAATTGGACACGTAAACATGCATTTCATAGGACTTTGACCTTGAGGTCGAGAATCTCACTATACTTAGTGAAAATATCATAAACTTGAAAATTTGACAACTTGCCAAAAGTTGTCTCCCTGCATCATTGTTAGTTGAAACATGTTCCAAAGTGTATCAAACATTGTACTAACACACAAATACATCACAAAGATTGTTTAAACTACCAAATTGTTCAAATAGCACCGTGTGCCAAATACTCCTAACACACCCGCACTCATTGACGGTCGATCTTGTTCTTGAGCTTTCCAAGGAACCTTCCAAGATTCTTAAACATCCCCTTTGTTTGCTTGAACTCCTCCGACTCATTAGGAATATCCGGAAGTTAAGAAAGGTATTCGAGAGGAGGGAGCCTAGAGTTTGGCAAATTGTCATCTTCGCTCATTGAGGAAGACGAAGATGAGGTAGGAGGATGTGGGCGTTTTCCTTTGGCTTTGTAAACTCTTTTATCACCAAGTGGATCAAAGGTGTGTGGAATGAGAGTGTAGTTAAGACGAAGACCATTTGAAGTTGGTGGAATGGGTGAGATGAACCTAAAGAGACGGGTCAAGAGCATTCCATATGGCATAGCCGTTGTGCCATGCACGGGAATGTCGGCCATTCTCTTGGCCATGTAGTAGGCAAGGTTGAAAGGTTGCCTAACGGACAAGGAGTAGAGCATGTAGCAAAGGCAAAGGTTGATATGGTCACGGTTCCCTATTGTGCTAATGACATTTGCTCTAAGGACTTCCTTCCATTTCTTGAATTGGGGCTTAAGTTAGTTCATTTCCATTCCATATGGGTCCTTATCGACCTCATTCCCCGAACGGGTTCTCCTAGTGGTGGTGGTCCTAACAAAGAGGTGGTCACGAAGTACATCTTTTGAGACAAGGGGTGTGTCATAAGGGTGGATACGGTCTTGGAGGTTGTCAAGAGTTGAGAGGGAGTGCAAGTCGGAATAGAGGCAAGTACCATGGTTTGGGACACCTAGGATTTGAGCAAACTCCTCAAGAGTGAAGGAGTATTGATGACCGCTAACCCTAAAGTTGATAGACATATGACCATAGTCATCCGTGGAGAGGACGGAGGATGCATAGAACTCTAGAATGAACCTAGGACAAATAGGCTCGTCGATATTCAAAAGACACTCAAAGTTGATTGTGGCAAAATCGGCGTAAAGGTTTGTGCCTTCTAGGAAAGATGGGTCAATGGTTCTACCCTCATGGACACAGTGTTTTTCTAGGGCTTTGAAAACATTTACTTGATTTGTGGTAAGGCCTTTGGTTTTGTGGTGTTTTGGTAGGTACTTAATGGTGTCCTTGTGGTCGTAGTGGGTTAGAGGAGGCATGATGATTCCTAGAACAACAAAATTTCACATTTTAGTTTACGTAAACCACTATTATAATGTGGAAGTTCTAGTGTGTGCCTATATGAAAACAATGTGGAGGTGCGGTTATCTTGACTCATTTTGATGCTTCAAAATCGTTTTATGCAAGTTTTGTTATAAAACAAAAGATAACCCAAACGCTCCTAGTTCAATGTAGCTTCGTTTGAATGTACCCGAAAATACATATTGATTATGTATTCCCTTTAGCATTCAAGAGACATTATGCAAGTGATGTTTTAAGCATAACGTTTTGATTTTGTATTCTCAATGTGAGACGAAAAAATATTTGTCCTACTTGTGAGAAATTTTTGAAAGGATTTGACATGGGGTGTTTTAGCAAACATGTTTATACTAATTAAAGATGCAATTCCTAACTATGGGAAACATGATTAGTTTTATTAATTACCTAATCTCATGCATGAATTTCTTAAGTTAATGCATAACCCCAAGTTTTTATTTTTGTGCAAGAAATAGAATTCCTAGACTCAGATCAGGATTGTAATCATGTTTAGAATACTTACAATGATGATTGATTAGCAATGTAAATGAATGGAGGACCAAGAATTCGTAGGTGTGGATGAGTGGTAAAGTTAATAGTAGCAGTTTGGAAGTGGTGGTATGAGATAATGGGTGTTTGGATTAATATAAACAAAGAAAATGATTCTGCAGGTCTACGGACACGGCGGAACCCTGAGGTGGGTTCCGTCCATTATGGTTGAGGGTTCCGCCGACCCTGCTGAGAAAAATGGTTTTGGATTTGTTTTGATTTTTGTGCTTTTTGTCTAATGTTCAGAACTACAATGTAGGTTCCATGAGTCCTAAGCCTAGCCTAAGAAGATTAAAAGGTTCACGTTTAAGAGGTTTTGTGAGAATGTCGGCTATGTTATCTTCGGAAGAAACTTTCTCAATTGAGATATTTCCTTTTTGGACGTTGTCACGAAGGAAATGATGACGGATTTCAATATGTTTTGTACGAGCATGTTGAACCGGGTTTTTGCTAAGATCAATGGCACCTTTGTTGTCACAAAGAATTGTGATGTCGTTGAGTTGAATTACGTAGTCGACAAGAGCTTGCTTCATCCAAAGGGCTTGTTGACATGCCTTTCCGGCCGAAACGTACTCGGCTTCCGTTGTTGAGATAGCAAGAGCGGTTTGCTTCTTAGAGAACCATGAGGTGAGACAATATCCAACAAAAGTACAAATACCACTTGTGCTTTTTCTATCAACATAGTCACCGGCATGATCCGAGTCGGCATACACTATGGTGTCTATTCCCGTTCCTTTGGGATACCATAAACCTAAATGTGTAGTGCCCTTAATATACCTAAAAATCCTTTTAACGGCTTCGAGATGGGTAGTTTTAGGATCTTCTTGAAAACGAGCACATAGACAAACACTAAACATAATGTCGGGTCTACTAGCCGTTAGGTAAAGTAGACTACCAATCATACCTCTATATTTAGTGTTATCTACGGATTCACTTTCCTCATCCTTGGTGAGTTTAGTTTCCGTGGACATGGGAGTTTTGATAGGTTTTGAATCTTCTAGTCCAAATTTCTTAAGCATGTCCTTAATATATTTAGATTGGTTAAAGAAGATACCATCTTCAAGTTGTTTGATTTGGAGTCCTAAGAAAAAGTTGAGTTCTCCCATCATACTCATTTCAAACTCGTCATGCATGATTTTTGAGAAATCCACACATAATTCTTGACAAGTTGATCCGAATATAATGTCATCAACATAGATTTGGACTATGATAATATGTGAATCTTTCTTCTTAGTGAAGAGAGTATTATCAACTAAGCTCATGGTATACTTATGGTCAACTAGGAATGTTTTAAGTCGATCATACCATGCTTTTGGAGCTTGCTTAAGTCCGTAAAGAGCCTTTTTAAGTTTGTAAACATAATTAGGTTTTTCAAAATCGATGAAGCCCGGTGGTTGAGCAACATACACTTCTTCATTAATGACTCCGTTTAGAAATGCACTTTTGACGTCCATTTGAAAGAGTTTAAAATTATGTGCACACGCATAAGCAAGTAATATTCTAATTGACTCGAGCCTAGCTACCGGAGCAAAAGTTACATCGTAATCAATGCCTTCTTGTTGATTATATCCTTGTGCTACTAGCCTAGCTTTGTTTCTAGACACAATTCCATTTTCATCCATTTTATTACGAAAGACCCATTTTGTTCCAATTATTGTTTGACTCTTTGGTTGAGGAACTAATGTCCATACATCATTCCTAACAAATTGGTTTAATTCTTCTTGCATTGCAATTACCCAAGATTCATCTTTAATGGCTTCATTAATGTTTTTCGGTTCAATGGTTGACACGAAACAAAAGTAGTTGCTTTCATTTTGAACTTTTGATCTAAGTGTTCTTTCGTTAATGTTGCCTATGACACCGTCTAATGGATGACTTTTAGATTCTTTGACATTGACAAGTTCTTTGTTTAATAATTCATCTTCCTTGTCATTACCTAAGATTTCTTGACATTCAATTGCTTGGCTTTCAACTAAGTCATCATCTACCAAAGGTGATGTCTTAGAGGGAGGTGGACTTTCGTCAAATGTTACATTTAACGATTCCTCGACTCTTAAGGTTTCTTTGTTCAAAACAATGTAAGCTTTACTATTTTGTGAATATCCAAGAAATACACCTTCATAAGACTTTGGGTCAAATTTGGTGAGATAATCCTTGGTGTTAAGAATGAAGCATTTACTCCCAAACACTCTAAAGTATCCTAATGTAGGCTTTTTACCTCTATAAAGTTCATAAGGAGTTTTATTCAAAAATCGTCTAATTAGGACTCGATTAAGAATGTACGTTGATGTGTCAACGGCATTACACCAAAACTTTTATGGAATAGTTTGTTCATTAAGCATTGTTCTACTCATCTCTTGTAATGTCCGGTTTTTACGTTCTACTACACCATTAGATTGAGGAGTACGTGGAGCCGAAAAGTTATGAGTAATTCCATTTTTATCACAAAAATTTCCAAATTGAAATTCATTATCAAATTCACGACCATGATCCGTTCTAATAGACACTATATTAGACCCTACTTGATTTTGAATTTTCTTACTTAGAATCTCAAATTTATCAAAAGCTTCATTTTTACTTTTCAAAAACTTTGTCCAAGTATAACGTGAGTAATCATCTACTATGACCAAAGTATAGAAGTTACCTCCATAACTTTGTATAGCGGATGGACCAAACAAATCCATATGCAAAAGTTCTAGACACCTAGATGTAGACACCATGTTTTTAGCCTTATGGCTACTATGGACTTGTTTACCGACTTTGCAAGCATCACAAAAGTGTTGGTCATATTTCAACTTGGGTAGGTTTCGAACTAAGTCTTTGGAGGAGAGGTTTTGGATTAGTCTCATGTTAGCATGTCCTAAACGTCTATGCCATAAAGTTGAAGATTCATCTAATGAGGTAAGACAAAGTTTGTCTCTAGATGTTGAATCCAACTTCATGACGTATACGTTGTTCTTAAGGACACCTTTTGCTACGGTTATACCATCTTTAAGGATTTTACTACCGTTTTCACTAAAAAGGACATTATACTTATTACGACAAAGTTGACTAATACTAAGAAGATTAAATCCTAAGTTATCAACATGAGCAACATCATCTATAGAAAGGGAGTCATGAGAGATTGTACCTTTTCCGATGATTTTGCTCTTAGCATTACTACCAAACGTAACATTACCTCCATCACATTTGTGATATGTTGAGAAGAGGCTTTTATTACCCGTCATGTGCCTTGAACAACCGCTATCTTTAATCCATTCATCCGGATCCAAACAAACTTTGAGGCACACCTATTTTATGAAAAACACTCAAACATTTGGTCCCCAATTTCTCATGGGTCCATTTTGGTTAATCATACCATTAATTCGTTCCAAATAGGAAAATAGAGCATAAGGGTTCCATGGCATGTAGTTTGAGTTTTGGTAATGTCCAGGAGTGTTTTGATTCCAAGCGTGTTGGTAGTTTAGTCGAGCATTGAAGTTGCTCTTTGGAAAGGGGCGTTTGGGAATTGGAGTCTTAGGTCTTGGTTAAGTAGTCTTAGCTCTAAATTCACTTTTACTAAGTCCTACTCCAGTTCTAAAGACAGGTTTTGTTCCATTTTTATATGTAACTTTAACAAATTTTGAACGATCCGATGTGGATGGAGTTACTGCTGCAGCAGTCCTGGCGGATCCCTCGGGGCCAACGGGCGGAACCCTAATTTGGGTTCCATCTGGTCCGCGGGCTGCTGTAGCAATTTTGTTTGTTTCATGTGTGTTCTTTTCTTGTTTCGTTTGTCCCTTAATGATTTCTACTTTCCTGAAACCTAGACCTGTTTTATCAAAAGGTGACTTTTGAAGTTTCATAATTTCATCCGCACGTGAAATGCTCTTATCGAACTTTTTGAACTTTGTGGTTTGTTTGATTAGATCATTTTGAGTAATTTTAAGTCTCTCAACTTCAAGTTTAAGTTCTTCACATGATTTGCATGAGGTGTCAATATCTTTACCCTTTTCTAATCTCTTAGCTTTTTCTTTTAACTCATAGACTTCATTTTCTAAAAACTCCTTTTTAGTTTTCAAAAATTTATTTTTGTTTATGATTTTTAAGCTTAACTCACAAAGTTTGTTATATTCATTTTGTAAAGTATCATCATCTATAGAGGAGTAAGATGAGTCGGAGAGTACCTCATTTGAGTTGTGAGCCATGAGAGCAATATCATCATTCTTTGGCTCATCATCATCTCCTTCATAGTCACTCCAAGCACCACCCACAAAAGCTTGTTGAGGTTTGCTCTTGGGTGGTTTTGGACATTCTCCTACAAGATGACTTGTGTCTCCACACCTATAACATTTTCTTTCAACTTTTCCTTTTCGATCATCACGATCTTTCCGGAAGGTTTTATTGTCATCTTTAGGTTGCCTTACAAACTTTCCTCGCCTACAAAAGAACTTCTTGAAGTCTCTCACGGCCATAGCATATTCCTCATTATCACTATCCGAAGTAGATTCTTCATCATCACTTGATTGGACTCTAGCTTTCAAGGCAATGGACTTAACTTTTTCTTTCTTGCCTCTAACTAGTTCCAAATCTTTTTCCATTACCATTTCATGAACTTTGAGGTTTCCAATAAGCTCATCAAGTGACATGCTTGAAAGATCTTTGGATTCTTCAATTGCCGTCACTTTTGCTCTCCACTTCGGATGGAGTGCTCTAAGAAATTTCCTGACAAAGTTCCTACTACAAAAAGATTCATCAAGTGCTTTAAGTGAAGTAATAATAGTGTTAAACCCAGCAAAGGCATTATCAATAATCTCATCTTCGGAAATAACAAATTGTTCATATTGTTGAACAAGAAGATCAATTTTGTTATCTTTAACTTGTGAGTTTCCTTGATGAGTGACAATTAAAGATTGCCAAATATCTTTGGCGGTTTTACACAAAAAGACTTTTTCATATTCTTTCTTAGGCAAAGCATTATAAAGCATCATTTTAGCTTCATTATTTTTACCTATTAATTTCTTTTGATCATCATCTTTGATGTTAGTAACTACGTTATCACCATCAATAATTATATACCACAAATCTATATCTTTAGATTTCACGTAAGTTTCAAAACGGTTTTTCCAATATATAAAACCATTTGCTTCAAAGAGTGGTGGTCTTTGCATAGATTGCCCTTCTTTGTAATTTTCAAAATCCATGGATCGTTTCAAGTTTTAAAAACAATATATTTTAAAAGCTTGAGTAACGTAGCTCTTGATGCCAATTGTGGAAAACTAGAAGGGGGTTGAATAGTTTACCGATTAAAATCTTTTTATACTTGTTAATTTGGCTTTGAAACTTTCCGTTTGATCAAAGATATATGCACAAACACAATATATAACATGCAAGTAAATGAAAGAAACGATCAAACCACAACACGAGTATTTATCGTGGTTCGGCTACAAGGACTCTTTTTCCTTGCCCTACGTCCACGCCCCGAGTATCCAACTCGAGAGTTTCTTTCACTAGTCAACAAGCTCCTTTCACCGGCGGAGAAAACCTTACACGTCGCTTATACTTTTACCGACACAAAGCTAGATGTCGAGTTCTTTTACAAGGGCACAACCACTCCCGTTTAGTTCTTTTACTAGGGTACAACAACTCCCTACACTCTTTGTATTTTGAGGACTAAAATACTAACCACTCACTACAGAATATACACAAACAATTGACGTGTAAACAACAAGAGTTTACACAATACTAAGCTAACAAGTCTTGCAACGTTGTGTTGAAAACTTGTAACTTTCGACGACCTTGTGAGCTTCTTTGCTACAAAAGGAAACTTCACATTTACAATGTTAAGAGGTTAGAAGAAAAGATGAGTGTGTGTGTAAAATATGATCTCAAGATGTTAGCCAAAAATCAAGTTATGGCTTGGTATTTATAGCACAACATTCTGCATGCTTGGCGGATCAGGCGGAACCCTCAGATGGGTTCCGCCCGTGTACCCCCATGGTACCGCCGGGTCTGCAGTAGGTTTATGCAATAACTCTTCAAACCAAACAAGGTCTTGTCTCATAAATCCTAGCAACCAAACAATGTCACATCACTTAAAAACAAGTCAAATACAAAGCTTGCAAGCAACAACAAAGTTAGTCAAACACATTTCTTTCCATAAATACATAGTGACAAAACTTGCCATAAATGTGATGTGACAGTTTCTAATTTAAGAAATAAACTTGTGTTGTTTTTATGAAATGTAAAATGTAGCAAAAGTCTAGTTTATGCAAGTCTTAAAAAGTAAGATTATGTTTTACTTAGAAACAAAGGTTTACATTTTGTCGTTAACAAAAATTAGCGAAGATCGTAAAATATAAATAACGTTTTTAGGCGATATTTGTATTAACACATTAGATCCAAGCAAACACAAGATAGATTTAGCCTAGCATAGTGGAATCAAGACAAGAACAAGATATAGACAACCAACACATAGACATATTGATAGAATTAAAAGAACACTTATCTTAATTACACTTGTAAGGTTTCAAGGGCTGAAAACCCTTGAAAAACCTGTAAAATTCGTAATAGGTTCGGCCTTAGGGTTTCTCCAAAACTTCCTCTCCTCATGTGTGAAAATTAGAAAACTATATATAGAAAATAGAGGTTGACGGCGTCAAGACCAAATAGGTGACGTCGTCATCTCGCCGCCAAAATATTTCTCGGACTGCCTTGATCTACATCTGACGCCGTCATGTGTTAGGTGTTCCAGGCCATCACGTATTTTACTCTTGACGCTCTTCCTTGTGACGCCTTCATTTCAGTGCTCGGCTGTCACGAAAATTACTCTTGATGCCATCAGGATGTTACTCTTGACGCCGTCACCTACTGTTCCCAGCAAGGAAAATTGAGACTATGCCATTTTCTTCACTTTTATGCTCCAAAAACGTCCAAAATGCCTTCTTTTCCAGATTTCACTCCCAAAGTACCTAAAATCACAAAAGGAACGATTTAAGGCAATATTTGATCAAATAAATTCACTTCCGGGCTTAAATGACCCCCTAAAAGTGGTTCATTTTTCGCCTCATCACCATTTAAGTCATATTACTTGGCTAGTTAAGTCAATTAATTTTTCCCACACCCTTAGCGTTGTACTCATTTTTAGTACACGAAACCCCTAGTACACCCCTCTGAGCCTATCTTTTCGTTTCTAACTTTAAGCATCTTACTTAAAGGAAGAATTTGTTACACCCCACTTAAATGTACAACCAAATCACCTTAGCCTTCCGTGTATGCACTCATCTTTAGTGCATTATTGTTTTATGTTTAAACCCTTAGTTAATTATCTAATTGATTGCATGGTTGCTAAGTCGAGTCATATCCTTCCACATATTGTTTTGGGACGATTGGGACTCATGGGTAAAGTACTATTGTTATGGAGTAATGGGGAAGAACATCATATTATTACCCCCATATGTGCGTTAATCTTAAAAGTACTCCAAGTGTTTTGATTATCTTGATTCGAGTCATTAGATTAGTTTATTGTAATGTATGTAAAAATCCAAGTGTAAGGGGAATGTTCATTCCCTATGATGTATTATTTTGGATGGTAGGGTAAGAGTGTATGCAAAAAAAAATCGAAAAATCAAGAGAAAGAAAAAAAATATAGAAAAAAAAAAGATAAAAAACATACGGACTACCATCCCGTTTCATTCTATATTTATTTTATGTTTTTGTTATTTTTCATTCATTAGCTTAAGTCGAATCTAGTCTTGGCTTAGCAATGCCATATTGTACATGTAATTAACCAAGATGATTAACTCGCCACCAGTAAAGATTGCCTATATCTAACAAAACCGTGTATTCCATATCCCAACACCTAACGTTATAACCCTTTAAAAGACCTCTTTGATAGTTTATCCTAGGTGCTTACGCCATGTGGTGGAGGTTTGATCCTTTCCCAAGCCTATGGTAATCTATTTTGTTATAACAGGTAGTGAGAGATGTTTTCCATTTCCATATTGTGATACATACTTTATTACACCCGAGATATGTGAGTATCTAAACACTATTTGTGAGGTGCTAGTGTATGACCTCCGTGCTTGTCTTTGGTCTTTAGTGGAACTATTATTTGTTGTAATTACTTTTATATTAGTGTTAAATGACCCCTAACTTGTATTTTGACTAGAATAAAAGCGCATTTGCTTGAGGACAAGCAAATCTCAAGCGTAAGGGTATATGATGAGGCGAAAAATGATCCGTTTTTAGGGGGTCATTTAAGCCGGAATTGGAATTTATTTGATCAAATATTGCCCTAAATCGTTCCTTTTGTGATTTTAGGTACTTTTGGAGTGAATTCTGGAAAAGGAAGCATTTTTGACGTTTTTGGAGCATAAAAGTGAAGAAAATGGCAAAGTCTCAATTTTCCTTGCTGGGAACACTACCTGACGGCGTCAAGAGCAATTTGATGACGTCGTCAAGAGTAAAAATGGTGACGGCCTAGTGAAAATGTGACGGCGTCAAGGCAAGGCTGTCAAGAGTAAAAATGGTGACAGCCCAGAACAACATTACACATGACGGCGTTAGATCTGGATCTAGGCAGTCCGAGAATATTATGGGCGGCGGGTTGACGGCGTCAGAAAGCCGTCACCTTAGGAAATCTATATATACTCTTTGTTATTTTCTTTCTAAGGAGAGGAGAATTTTAGGGTTGAACTTAATAAACCCTAGCACGACTTTTACAGTATTTTTAAGGGTTTTCACCCCTTGAAACCTTTCATGTTCAATTGAGTAAGTATCCTTTCAATTCATTCAATATGTCTATGTGTTGTTTAAATATATCTTACGCTTGTCTTGATTTTAACATGCTAGGCTAGATCTTTTGTGTGTTTGCTTAGATGTAATGAAACCTATATGTTGATTATAGGTTGATTGCTTGTTTATAGTTGTAATGGATGAATGATTTCGATGTTAGGCTTCAGAAAACTGGCAGATCTCCATTGTGTAACTTGCTTGAACGTCTTAAGAAACATGAACCAATGCGTACTAGGTTTTTATGGTTGTATTTAATGCATGAGCGAATTCTAGTGATCCCATGTTAGGAGCTTCTTGCAGGCTCGACATAGGAGTGAAGTAGAAGCTTATAAAGTTGGGGAAGTACGTAAGCCACCCCACAATTGGTATTAAGGAATATAACCCGTCATCCAAGCAATTGTAACAAACAATTAACCTATAAAAGATATCTAGGGAGTAGTGAAATCTAAGTAAACACAATTCTCCAATCTATTGTTCACACCATTAGTTTAATTAGCTTTATTTACATTTTTGTTATTTTATTTTGATTGCATCTTAGTTATTTGGGTTAGTTGACTAGCAACTAATTCCGCCCAGTCTTCCAAAACCAGAGATTTTTACTTGCTTTTATAAAATATAAAAATACAAAAAGAATCATCCCTCACCTCTAGACCTAGTTTTTAGGCTTTCTAATCCTAGCGACACTATTCCTGAGTTGAACGATCAATCCCCCGGTACTTGTCACTATACTATACTACAACGATTAGGTACACTGCCTGGTGGGGGATGTAAGCTTCTCGAGAGGTAAAGCCTGGTGCAATTCCCACGCATCAGTGATCGCGGTACCCACTTTTGCAATGATCAATTCCCAAAATTCATGCTTAAGTACGGTGTCACTCACCATCTTTCTACCGCATATCACCCACAAACAAGTGGGCAAGTGGAAGTTTCTAACCGTGGTATAAAACGGATTCTGGAGAGGACCGTAGGTGAAAACCGTGCCTCGTGGTCAGATAAACTAGATGATGCACTTTGGGCCTTCCGTACAGCTTACAAAACACCCATCGGGTGTACTCCTTACAAGCTTGTATGAAGGCGTGTCATTTACCGATCGAGCTTAAGCACAAAGCCTATTGGGCCTTGAAACATGCTAACTACGACCTTCATAAAGTGGGTGATCACCGTAAGGTTCAACTCAATGAATTAACGGAACTTTGTGATCAGGCCGACGAGAACTCTTTGATCTACAAAGAAAAGACAAAGAAAATCCATGACTCAAAGATTAAGAACCGTGTTTTCAACGTCGGTGACCGAGTCCTTCTTTTCAATTCAAGATTAAAGATCTTCTCGGGCAAATTAAAAACCCGATGGTCTGGACCATTCACTATTGCAAAGGTATACCCATATGGGACTGTTGAGTTATCTCAACCCAACGGTCCTAACTTTAAAGTGAACGGTCATCGTTTGAAACACTATTTTGGAGAGGACATACCATCCATGGTTGTCCCAGATCTCCAAACTTACCCCATGGACAATTGAATTCGGGGATCTCTAACTTCTTTCTCTTTTCTAAAAAACTAGCGTGGGGGAATTACCCATGCTGATGTATATAAAGTAATCTTCAAAAAAAATAATAAAATAAAATAAAATAAAATGAAAACGCTATTCCCACACTTGCCCAAGTTTCAAAATTTCAAACCCAAGTTTTTCAAAATATCGGCATAATAGCCGATACTTTGAATATTGAGGGCAATATTCAGTTCTAGTGTGGGGGGGGGGGGGAACTCTGGCGAATTTAATCACATTTTTTGCCTTATAAGTGCTTCGCACTAAACACAACAAATGGTAATCATTCCACCATGTCTAAATCACATAAGGACTGGCTAATCCAGGAGCAAACGGCTCTTGGTAAAGATATCTCAAAACCGTTGATGGCTAACAATTTGCCTAAAATTGTATGGGATTCAACTAACCATATCTTTAATCGTGAAGAGTTGGCTAGTCCAGAAGCAAACGGCTTTTGGTAAAGACAAATCAAATCCGTAGACAGCTGATGATTTGCTCAAAATCATATGGTTATCAGTGTACCATAGTTCTTACTTGAACTAAAACATTTGGCTACTCCAGAAGTAATGGCTTTTGGTAAAGAGACTTCAAATCCATTAAGTTTTCATAAAAGATTGCTAGGGACTAGCAATATTTTAGTGTGGGGGATTGATGAGTGTGTAAATACTCATCATTTTAGTCTCATCTGGACTGCCAAAACATCTAAAAACACTCAAATATGCATCAAAATACTGAAAATATCCCAGGATTGTGATTTATATGTTTCAGATGCAAAATGATTAAAAACAAATGAAATATGAACAAAGTTTGCATAATTGGCAGTTTCAGTCCCTCAAGTTTTAAAACTTGTCAAATCTAGTCCCTGGTTATTCAAAACATGAAAAAGTCACCAAAGGTCCTTTTGGAATCACAAATTATCACGTTTAGTCCTTTCGTGTAAAGTTTCAAGAAATTACAAGTTTAGTCCCTATTCTTTGCAAAATTGTCAAAAATGGTCCCTAGGATGTAAAAACTTTGAAATAAATCAATTTTGGTCCTTGTGCTATTCTTCTATGGCAAATATGGTCCTTGGGTGGCAAGTTTAGTGAAATTACATGCTTGGTCCCTAAAGTTTGAAGACTTGGCAAAAAAGGTCCCTGGATATTTAAAAAGGAGAAATTATCAAGAGTGGTCTTTGTAATATTCATCATTGGCAAAATTCAACCCTTGGGATAACTTTGGGAAAGTCACCAATTCAGACCCTAAACTTTCAGATAATTGCAACTTTTGTCCTTGTGATTTCTACTAATAAAACCAAACGGATCCTAGTATTAAACAAACACCCCAATCCAATTCCTGGTCCAACACAAACACCCCAAGCCCAAAACCAATCCCCAAGCCCAATCCACCCTTTTGTATTAGCAATACCAGGGTCAAACTTTGACCCTTAGTCAAAACATTCAACCATCACCAACCTCACACCACAAAACCACCTCCCACTCCAAAACCACCATGCAAAACCACCCCACTTGCCTATCATATCTCCATCGCCTATTCCACCACCATCACCTAACAAGACTACCAGCATTTAATGCTCCCCCCCCCCCCAATTGTAATTAATCAGAGCAATTGGCTCTTTTATCTTTTGGCGCCAAAACAAATTCAAAGGCTGAGATTGGACGTAAGCCATCCAATGGCTCATATTAAGGCTGGGATTGATCAAGTTGGACCCAAGGAGCTCAGGAAATCAGCTATAAAAGAAAGAAGATGCAAGGAGAAGGAGACACAGTCACATAGTTTAAATTTTCATGTCGAAATAGTGTAAACTCAGTCCTTAGTTGTTAAATTTACTTCAAATAACTTGTAATCTGTCTTATTAGTGTAATTTGATCTTTCTTTAATAAGAATTCCAATCATTTCAGTTCCAATTCAGTTTTTGCAATTTAATTTGAAATTTTCTTTTTTTTCATTAACAATGTTCTAAGCTCGGTTTTACTGTTTCATAAGCTCACTTAGGTTGTTTAAATCTATTAAAAAAAATCATAAACAAAAATACCACAGGGTACCTTTTAATATTAAGTTTGTAAAAATTTCATTTTCACCCCCTGTAGTTTTAATTTGTGCAAAACTCACCTTTCTCTCTATTTGTAAACATTTCTGATTTCTAATTTGTTTACGTTTGTTCATATCTGTCATTCTGTAATTGTTAATACTATCTCATTTGCTTAAATACCAAGTAATCAGTAGGGTAATCAAATCCAAATCTTTATCTAGTTACTTTCCCGATCACTAAATCGTTCAAACGTTTCCCAAAATACAATTTCAATCTCGCTGGGACATAACGACCCGGGAATACACTATGCTTGCACCGGATTATATATCTTGCACTTTCTCTCTCATAGCTTGACTTTGTTTACCAAGAACCCTTGGTTGATTTAGTTGACTATTTGGAGCGAGTCAGGCACACTCATAGATTTGTGAATTTTGAAATCACAATTTAAAAATAAAGTCTTGTGTGCAGCTATGCAACTTAGATTAAACAAAAACATGCAAAAAAAATTAAATTTGATATATTAAGCGCAAATTAAAGCATATTCTTGAAAAATAAGGACAAGTCAGAGTTAAGTAAAAGTTCTAATTCTCCATCCCCCACTTAAGTTAAACAACGTCCTCGTTGTTTGTTAAAATTAAATACATGAAATTAAAAAGAATTAGAACGAAAAATTTCCCTGAGATTTGCTCGGTTTGATCCTCCATTATGCATTTGCGAGCAATAAATATAAATACCACCAATTATACACCTGAGTTTAAGAAGATCGATACTTATACAAAATTCATTAGTGGTTAGAAAATAAAAATAAAAATAAAACTGTAAATCATCAGGTCAGTCGATGCGCCGCATCTTATTGAAGAAGATGTGCCGTATCGAGCCTGGAATTGATACGAGTCAGAAAGATTAGATACGTCGCATCCTTAACCAGGGAAGCGCCGTATTAAATAAACTGACAGAAAGTTCATAGTTCAGAAAATAAAATGCAGAAAAAAATAAAAACAAATATGACCTGTGCAATAGATACGTCGCATATGTTCATGGAGATGCACCGCATCTGCTACAGGTCTGACAGACTCGGCAGCAAAAATAGTAATGATAAATCCGGGTTTTCTCTCGGTAAGCACTTCTCTTTATTCCAGAGTCTTCAAGTTAGACTAACGTTCAGCTTCTATTTTGTTCTCGTGAGATCTTCTATCTCCATCTCTTTCTTAATTCCATTGTCAAGTAACCAAAAATTATGTTCACAAATTGGAACATCTTTAACACTAATCCACCTCTAGTAGTAATTCCATTCAGGTCGTGCCTTTGGAAGAAAAACTCCTTTAATCACCTTTGACAATTGGTGCACCTCAATCGTCAATTCTCTAATCATATTGTTTTGTTCTTTCAGGAACAGTTCACCGATGAAAGTTTCCACCTTATGATTCTCCTTATCACATTCGTGGGCGAACTTAGATATAATCTCATCGATTGTAAGTTTGATCCTTGGTCCTCCGAACCAGCTTGGGAAAATGTCAATCACAATTCCTGAAACACAAAACAAATAGGCTCCGCAGTAAAACATTTCTAAGGGACAGGAAAGATTTATTAGAATTTTCTCCGTTCGGGAAATAAAAATAAAAGTTGCTGATATATGCAGACGATGCGTCGTATTCCAGAAGTAGGATGTGTCGTATCTTATTACGTTAAGGATTAAATCAGTCTTTTATTAAAAAAAACGGTATGTCGTATCTGTGAGAACAGATGCGTCGTATCTTAGTATAATAAATTCAAAAAATTGTTTTTAATAAATAAATAGATGCGCCGCAACTGTCCAAACAGATGCGTCGTATCTCGTTAGGGTTTTGAAAATTTTCTGATTAAAAACAGAATACGTTGTATCTAGGGGATAGATGCGTCATACTTCGAATTTTAAGTTTATGCTGTATATTAAAATAAAAAATGCAATGCGCCGTATCTGATAAATCAGATGCGTCGCATCGTTTAGATCAGCAAAATACAGCAGAGAGCAGTAATACAGAAAATAAAAAGAAAATAAAAATAAATAAAAATTACAGAAAATAAAACAAACAAACAAACAAACAAACAAGAAAATAAAAAAAATGCAAAGTATACAATGAATCCAATTTATACTAATATACAACAAAGTTAGTGGTTAGAATCTAATTAAATTACTAATCAAATAAACAGATATTAACAATTTATTCTCCGGCATCGGCGCCAAAAACTTGATGCGTGTGATATGTCAGTGTAGCATAGGGCGTTTAAGCCTTTTAAAGTTTTAAATTTATATTTAGCCGACTTATTACTAACACACATACTTAACGAGCAATGTACCCGATCAATATGCATATTGTGGTAAGTAGAGTGTCGAACACTAAGAATAGAACGTAATATCATCAGTATTTTAATATCTAAGTTAGTTTTACAATCCTAATATAATAAAACGGGGTTTCAGCCGGAGAGACTGGCACGGATTTTAATAAACAATAAAAGAAAAACTAATGAGAACGAATCAGCGAATAGTAATCACGTACACAGATAGATAATAGAAACACGTAAGAAGACCTGTCCTTATAATTAAGTAGCTTGTCACTTGTTATATTGCTAGTTTTATATGATGAGTATCATAATCTAATCTGTCTCGTTGGATCCTATATATCGACGAGTAAACCCTTAATATTACTTATGTTTATCCTACTTTCTAGACACTAGATAAGTAGGCGAGGAACAGGTATGGTAGCCCAGAAGACTCAACTAAACATAGAGGTTATCAAAGCACAAATATAATTCACCAAAAACATCAATCATATAAACTTTAACCAATGGGAAAGACATTTTAAGGGGAGTAGTATGGTGGCCGCAAGCCTGTCAATCCTGATGGATTAAAACTTACTAATACAATAAACAAAACTATTTAATGAATTATACGCATGCAGGACCTTCTTACGGCTCCAAGATCTTCGTCTGGGGCATATCTTGTGATGCTTCTTCGACTGAATTCATCTCCTTAGGGTTTTCTGTACACAAAACTCGTATCTGTCTTGGGGTATTTATAGGTTCTGTCTGAAGAGTCGATGCAGCGCATGTTGATGACAGATGCGGCGCATCTACTTAACTTCGCGTGGGGTCGAAGATTATTAGATTCTAGAATATTTGTACACCGCCTTTAGATGTGGCGTAACTTTTTCCTTAATGTGGCGCATGTTCTTTAACGTCTTGGATAGTATCTGGTGAAGTCTTTAGCTGATACACCGCATGTTGTAAATGAGATGTGGCGTATTTTGGAGTAGATTAAGTTAATTATTCTTCGTTGACCAAAGTTTCATATGCAACGGATGTTGTAATTGGATGCGGCGCATTCTTCTAAGTCAGGAAATGGTCTTCAAATTCATCTAAGTATGATGTTGCGACGTATCTGTTGAGAGAGATACGGTGCATCTCTTGAATTTCATTAGACTTTTCAAATCTTGATCATTTAGCTCCATAATTCGTCCAATATCATTAACTTTCACCTATTGATTGTTTTTACCTGAGAATCACTAAAGTAAACATAAAGGCACAAATTATCATACAAAATAATATAAAACAAGTCAATTAAATAGGATAAATGATGCTAATAAAACGTACTTATTTGATCTCATCAGTAGCGAGTTGCTCTAGTTCTAGTTAGCGAGTTGTCCACTCTTCTTGAATTAGTGTGTTACACTCCGTTGCTGTTTGCAAGTTGCTCTCTATTTATGTCAGCTGGTTGATTATACTGTCTTTATCTATTTGTGTGACTCTCTTATATTAAAGTTTGCTTCTCAATCGGTATCTGCAACTTGATCTAAGTGTGTAATTTGCTACATGTGACTTGTTTTTTACTGTCTCCCAAGTGTGCATCTTGTTTCATTTAGATTTGGTGCTGCATATGGTGTATACTGTTGTATTCTTCCTCCTACACTAACCTTGGGCTTTCACCATCATCTAACATCGCATATATACCCATCCTGTTCTGTGTATGTGGTTGTGCAGATTCAATGGCTGACACTAACATTGACATCCCTGTTGCACAAGATCCTGAGTCACCACCACCCACACGGACTGATGATGAGATCTTTCCGTTCAGCAAATGGCTCACCATTGGAAAGAGCAATTGCTATTTTGATGCCGATAAAACTCAGTCCAACCCAATTCATAAGATTACTATGGACATACTGAGGAACACCACCTTCTTCAGAGCTTTCACTGTATCATCTTCAATCCCATCGATCTACATTCAGCAATTCTGGAACACCATGACTTATGACAAAGACAATGCCACATACCGATGTCAACTGGATGAACATTGGGTTGAAATCACCAAAGAGACGCTCAGGAATGCACTTCAGATCACCCCAATCCGTGCAGACAATCCATTTACTTCCCCACCAAACCCTGAAACTCTTTTGAAGCTGATCGATGATTTAGGCTACCCGAAAGAAGTCACTACCATATCCTCTATCGCCACTAACGAAATGTATCAACCCTGGAGAGTACTCCTCACTCTCATCAATATGTGTCTTATGGGAAATACCTTAGGTTATGAAAGGCCAAGAGCTCCATCACAACAGATTTTGTGGGGTATTGTCCAAGGGAAAAACATTGACTTTGCTGAAAGGATCGGGGAGGAATTTGCATTTTCCATTAACTCATTCCTGGAAGATAAAATGAAACTGACAGCTCTCCAAGATAGTAAAAAGAAGAACATCAAGT
Organism: Artemisia argyi; assembly: GCA_030686995.1. Lineage (NCBI taxonomy): Eukaryota > Viridiplantae > Streptophyta > Magnoliopsida > Asterales > Asteraceae > Artemisia > Artemisia argyi. The sequence continues at coordinate 90,476,276 of CM060703.1, forward strand.
TGTTAATTCCAAGCATCAGATTCACTAAGATGATTATACTTTATCTTCAACAAGTATATAAACTCCATTTAAGGAAAGGGTCACCTCTTCACATGCCTACTGATGAGACTGGTGTTGGAAACCTCAAGTTCGTCGCCAAAGGAACCGATCAGGAAATATTTGGAATGGATATTCCTGAGTCTCTCATCTCTAAAAACATTCGAGAAGCACCGTACTATCAAAAGTACTTGGACAAAGTTGCTAAATATCATGAACGCTTAGCTGGTGAACAATCTACTGCTGCTCAACCTCCAACTTCTAAAACCACCAAGCCGAGCAGGTCTAAGAAACAAAAGGAAGCATCAATCAAAGGAGAGGCTCAACATCGCACCAAGAAGCCCAAAAAGGGCGATGTTGGGAAGAAACATGGTTCCATGAGGGTACAACCTGAAGATGAAGATACTACCGTGACAGAGTTAGTATCACCGTAAGAGGCCGAGAATATACAGATAGCCATGCAAGAAAGCCTGAAAGATGTGGTAAAACAGTCGGGTCAATCATTGTCAAGTGTAAGCATCAAAGACCCTGAGGCGGGAAGAATGAAGCCTTTACCTCATGTCGAGGGGAAAGGAAAAAATCTTGTTACTGAAGAACTCGCTGCGGAAACTCTGTTGCACATCTCAACACCAACATCCAAATCCAAAGAACCTCAGTACATTTTCAAGAAGAGGTCTCCTGAAACTTCCAAACTTGAGACTGAATCCACTAATGTCACAGAAGAACTATCACAAAGTCACGAGCTTTAGTTGGCCCTCAGTGACACTGAATCAGATAAGGATGGACCTAAAGAAGAGCTCACTGTCCTAGCCACTACTAATGTTGAAAAAGAGCATGAGTCTCACGATAGGCAACACACGAAAGAGCCACATACGGCTTTAGATGATAAATTCATTGCAACTTCATACCCAGAGGTTCAAGAGAATCTGAAGCTAAAGACTGATGATTAGAATGTGTTATTAGAACCTGACATGTCTACAGGGACTCTTCACTCATATAAACAGTTGGATCCTGATGTTCCTTTTGGAGAATTATTTGTTGATGAAAGGCCTAATGATCCTAAAGCTGATAAGACAGGTAACGAAAAGGAGATTGAATCTATGGTGACTGTCACTATAGAGCAAGACTCGTCTGCAATACCTTCTTTTGCCATTCCTAGTCCACGGTCTCTACAACAACAATAATTCCCATAGCAGCTACAACGACAACGGCAAAAACCACCACAACTACTCGAACTCCAACACCACCAGTTACACATGAAAGTCTTGTATCAAGGGTTGAAAGCCTAGAGACCTACAGAACAGGTGCAGTCCAAGTAAATCAAGACATCAATAAGATAATCGAACAACACAGAGACGTTCTAAGAGATCTCCAAAAGCTTAATATACATCAAGTAATCAGACAACACGAGTCTAGATTTGCTAAGCTGGAGAATCTCAACATCTATGCTCAAGTGCAAGAAGCTGTTGATGCACAAATGTCTAATGCGGTTAAACATGCCATGGAGGCACCACTCAAAGCTCGCTTTCGTGATCTGTCCATTTTTTACATGAAAGACATTCTAAGTCAACGAATGTTTGAGACTAATCAGCACAAGAGTCATGAGATTCACCAACAACTCTATGAGGCACTGGATAAGTCTATCCAGCTAGACAATGCTGAACTGCAAGCAATTGAAATGGTAGAAGAGAAAAGGAGGAAGAAGAAGAGACGAAGTGATGAGACGAAAAGTGTACCGCTTTTAGGGGGTCATCTAAGCCCAAAGTCGAGATTATTTGATCAAATATTGCCCTAAATCGTTCCTTTTGTCATTTTAGGTACTTTTGAGAGGAAATCTGGAAAAGGAAGCATTTTGGACGTTTTTGGAGTGAATAAGTGAAGAAAACGACAAAGTCTCAAATTCATGCTGGAAAATGTACCTGACGGCGTCAGGATATACTTATGACGCTGTCACTCTTTGACAAAGAGGTGGATAAATCAAGTTACATGTGACGCGCCAGAGAGTTTTTGGAGGAATTATACATGACGGCATCACCAAGCCTGTTAAAAGCAAATTACATGTGACGGCCAAGATGAAGTTTAAACATGACGACGTCAGAAGTGGATCTAGGCAATACGATGATAATTATGGTGGCGAGTTGACGGCATCAGAACTTACTCTTGACGCCGTCAGACCCAATATTCTATATATAGTTTTTGATTTTTCATTCATTGTATGCAAATTTGAGAGGAGAAAACCCTAGACGAATTTTACAGTATTTTTTAGGGTTTCAAACCCTTGTTTCATCCATGCTTAATTGAAGATAAGTTTTCCAACAATAATTCAATATGTCTATGTGTTGTTTGATTCTATCTTATGTGTGTCTTCTCTTTAACATGCTAGGCTAGGTTTTCTTTGTGTTTGCTTAGATGTACTGAAACTTAGTTATTGATTATTGGTTGGTTGTCTGTTTATAATTGTTGTGGATGAATGATTTCGATATTAGGCTTAAGAAAACTGGCAGACTTCCAACTGGTAACTTGCTTGAACGTCTTAAGAAACATGATCGGATGTGTACTACGATAAATTGGTTATATTTAATGCATAGGTAACTACTAATGAGGCCATGTTAGGAGCTAGTAGTTGGCTCGACATAGGAAGAGGTAAAAGCTTATAGAGTTAGGGAAGATCGTACACGGCCCTACGAATGGTATTAAGGAATATAACCCGTCATCCATGCAATTATAACAAACTAATCAACCGGTAAAAGATAGCTAGGGAGTAGTGAAATCTAAGTAAATACATTTTCTCTTATTATTGTTTTTGCCACATTTACTTTAGTTTCATTTTATTTCATTTTGTTTGCAACTGTAGTAATTTGGGTTAGTTGACTAGCAACTAATTCCGCCCACTCTTCCAAAACCCGAGATTTTTACTTGCTTTCCATAAAATATAAAAATACAAAAAGAATCATCCCTCACCTCTGGACCTAGTTTAATTGAGTTTTAGCCCTAGCGAACACTATTCTTTGAGTTGAACGATCAATCCCCCGGTACTTGCCACTATACTATACTAAAACGGTAAGGTACACTGCCTGGTGGGGATTGCAAGCTTCTCAAGATCCCTTGAGAGGTAAAACCTTTTGCAAGGTTGCAAAACCACGCATCAAGTTTTTGGCGCCGCAGCCCAGGGAATAGTTATTGTCTAGGTTGAAATTTCTTTTTATTAGGTCTATTTGCTAGATTCCTTTCTAGTAAGATTTTATTTTTATTTTTATAGGTCTTCTTTAGTCTATCTTTTTCTTCGTTCCTTTGTTCGTAACCGTTGCCATCCGCCATCATGGTAAATGAAGATCTCTCTAATCTTAGAATCACTAGGAGTCGCAATTCCTTAAGAAATCTTGTTCCACCCTATGCAGAACCTGAAAGGGAAATGCATAGGCTAAGGCAATCTCTTCCAACACCCGAACCATCTGGCACAGCCATCAACTTTGATGAGGCCCTTTCTGAAGAAGATTCAGATCATCACCTTACACCCATAGCCCCCAATCTAACCACGGTATGGACACTCCTGAAATTCCCATACCTAAGCGCCTTAAGGATTATTCCTCCCCAAACCCTCACGGCTTCTCAAATTCCATTGTTTTTCCAAATGAACGCACCAATGAGGTCTTGCGTGCAAACGATGTTTGGCTTGTCCAAAGTGTATGCAAGTTTCACGGGTTGCAAACTGATGATCCAATTCAACATGTTAGGGATTTCTTGAAGATAGTGGACACCCTCCACGCGGATGGGGCCACTAGAAACACGTCCCGATTACGGTTCTTTCCTTTTACCCTTTAAAAAAAAGCCAAGGATTGGTACGATAAACTTCCTTCTGAGTCCATTTTTACATGGGATCAACTTATCTCTAAGTTTTATGAGAAGTTCTTCCCAGCAGGAAAAACCTCAGCATTTAGGGATAGGATCCTCCGTTTTCGTAAAGGAAAAGACGAACCCATCAGTAGATCATGGATTAGATTCAAAGATCTAATAAGAAAAGTTCCCCATCATGGCATCGAGCTTTGGCTTCTTGTCCAAATCTTCTATGACAACATCTCCCAAAACGACCAGAACGGAATCAATAATTCGATAAAAGGGAGAATAGCCAATCTAAATGCCGAGGAAAGATGGAATAGGATTGAGGAATATGCTCAAGACCAGGACGATACCTGGGATGAACCCGATTCGACTATGAGTATATCTGAAATCGTACAAACACCCTCGCCTTAGAATCGGCTGAGGAAGCTTCACGAGAGGGTATCATACCTAGCAGGGTCGCGAACAGCTAAACGACTATCAAACCCATACTTGATTTGCGACCACTGTGTGGGAAGAATGCGGAGGAGAAACCATTATCGAACATGCGTACTTGTCAAGCCATGACATCTTCGATGATCCTTCCCTTTTGACTTTCTACCAAAATGATGATTTTACCCCTTGGGGAAATCTTATAAGAAAAGAGGAGGGAGAGAAAGGTCCTGACATCAAAATCAGGAGCACTTTTAAGGATGATCTTGGACACTTCACTCATGAAAAAGGCTTACAATTGAAAGGGCTTGACATCACTGAACAACAAAATGACATAGAAAAATGGTTCCGAGAACTTAATGCTACCCTTGATGGCCATAATAAGCCTCAAGTAAGCCAAAAAGATCCCCTGCTCACTAGTACTACTCTAGTCGGAACAACAACCAAGGACCCTCCTTATCCGAGCCAACATCCCATCGCCGTTGAGCCAAATGTTCCTCACGGGGAAGAAGGTAACGTGAGCGATGAGACTCCCGAACAACCCCCTTAGGCGACCTCCTCTCCACCAGCTCCAAACAACCAACCTGTAAAAGTCCTATTTTCGTCCCGTCTCAAGAATCAAAAGATTGAGAATGATAATAAAATATTCTTATCATATTTGAAGGATTCAGTGGTCACCATACCCCTCCTTGATGCATGCTACCATATGCCCAAATATAGCACGTACTTCAATAGATTACTTGCCAACCGAAAAAGACTCGAGGGTCTTGTGACTCTAGGAGAAGAATGTTCGGTGGTGACCTAACGTGGACTACCGAAAAAGGTAGACGACCCTAGTAGTTTCACCTTGTCCTGTTCTATAGGATCTCTATCGGTAAAGAATGCTCTAGCTGATTTAGGGGCAAGCATCAACCTCATGCCTTATTTCAAGTTCCTCAAACTAGGGTATTCCGGATTGAAACCAAACCGTATGAACATCCAACTAGCTGATAGATTAGTCAAATACCCCTTGTGGATATGCAAGAACGTGCTAGTTAAAGTAGGGAAGTTCAAATTTCCGGTCGACTTTGTAATCTTGGAAATGGAGGAGGATGACCTAGTGCCCATCTTCTTAGGGAGGCCATTTCTTGCCACCGCTCATGCCGTCATTGATGTTCATGACGGCAAGTTAACCTTGCGAGTAGGAGCCGATAGCTTAAACTTTGATAATAAGGATACAATGAACCTTTCCCTCAAAGCAGCTAACCGACTATATTTCATCGTAGAGGTCGATGAAGTAACCGATGTCATTGAAAACTGTGTTGATGAACAAATCGAAGAAGGCTGGTTGCGGGATGAAGCTTTCCTTCCCATAATTAAGAAGGAGAAGACAGAGGGTGTCAGCGCAGTCTCCTTCTATCCCGGACGAAAGGAAACTGAACAACTCGAGCTTCGTAAACCCGAAAGCAAACTGAAACCCTCCGTTATCGAGCCACCCAAGTTAGAACTCAAAGAACTCCCAAACCATTTAGAATATGTTTTCCTCCAAGGAGAAGATCAACTGCCAGTAATCATAAATTCTTCCCTTGAAGATGGGCAAAAAGATAAACTCCTAGGAGTTTTAAAGAAATATAAAGGAGTCATTGCATGGAGTGTAGCCTACATTAAGGGGATCGACTCGACCTTCTGCACGCATAAAATCCTTATAGAAGAGGATTATAAACCAGCCATGCAACCCTAGACGCGAGTAAATCCCAACATCAAGGAGGTTGTAAAAAAGGAAGTCATAAAACTCTTGGATGCAGGGTTAATCTACCTAATTTCAGATAGTCTGTGGGTTAGTCATGTACAGGTCGTACCAAAGAAAGGAGGGATGATTGTGGTGAAAAATGACGACGGTGAATCGGGGCCCCAAAGGACAGTCACTGGTTGGCGTGTGTGCATCGATTATAGAAAGCTAAATGATGCCACCCGAAAGGATCACTTTCCTCTCCCATTCATAGACCAAATGTTGGAAAGATTAGCAGGGCATGAGTACTACTGTTTCTTGGATTTGTTCTCATGGTATTTCCAAATCCCCATCGCCCCTGAGGACCAAGAAAAGACCACGTTTACCTGCCCATATGGGACATTCGCTTATAAGAGAATGCCTTTTGGGTTATGTAACGCTCCTGCCACTTTTCAGCGATGGATGACCGCAATCTTTCACGAGTTAATGGAAGACAGCATGGAAGTCTTCATGGATGATTTCTCGGTGTTTTGGGACTCTTTCAATCGCTGTCTCGCTAACCTCAAAAAAATGCTCAAACGTTGCAAGGAGACCAACTTGGTCCTAAACTGGGAAAATGCCATTTTATGGTAAAAGAAGGGATTTTGCTAGGACACAAAGTCTCAGGAAATGGAATTAAGGTGGACCGAGCAAAAATTGAAGCTATATCGAAGTTACCTTATCCAACTACAGTCAAGGCAATACGTAGCTTCTTGGGTCATGTCGGTTTCTATAGGAGATTCATTAAAGACTTCTCTAAAATAGCTCGGCCAATGACTCAGTTACTTGTAAAGGATGCCCCTTTCGATTTCTCTCAAAAATGCAAGGATCTGTTCGATCGGCTGAAGTAGGAACTCACACAAGCCCCGATCATTGTTACACCTAATTGGGAATTGCCCTTCGAAATCATGTGCGATGCTAGGGACTATGCTGTTGGAGCGGTTGATAAGGCGAAAAATGATCCGTTTTTAGGGGGTCATTTAAGCCCGAATCCGACTTTATTTGATCAAATATTGCCCTAAATCGTTCCTTTTGTGATTTTAGGTGTTTGGAGAGTGAATTCTGGAAAAGAAGCTATTTTGGACATTTTTGGAGCATAAAAGTGAAGAAAATGGCAAAGTACCAAAAATCCATGCTGAAGATACAAGGTGACGGCGTCAAGACTACCTTCTTGACAGCGTCAGACATGGAGAATTAAACATCGTAGCTGGTGACGGCGTCAGATGGACTGATGACGGCGTCAAAGTGGCTAAAATATTATACCGTGGGTGGTGACGGCGTCACGTAGGCCGTCATAAGTGGATCTAGGCCGTCCGAGGAAGTTTATGGCGGCGAGGTGACGGCGTCAGAATTAACTCTTGACGCCGTCAGACTGTTTTTCCTATATATAGTTTTCTAGTTTTTTCATTAAAAAAGAGAGAAGTTTTGGTGAAACCCTAAAGACGATTTTGGTGCCTCTTTTACAGGTTTTTCAAGGGTTCCAAACCCTTGAGACCTTGCATTGTAATTGAGATAAGTGTACTTTCAATTCAATCAATATGTCTATGTGTCGGTTGTTTATCTCTTGTTCTTGTCTCAATTCCATTATGCTAGGCTAGATCTCTCTTGTGTTTGCTTAGATCTAATGAAACCTAGATGTTGATTATGTGTTGATTACTTGTCTATTCTTGTTTTGAATGAATGATTTATATGTTAGGCTTAAGAAAACTGGCAGATCTCCAAATGGTAACATGCTTGAACGTCTTAAGAAACATGAACCGAGGCGTACTAGGTCTTTATTGGTTGTATTTAATGCATGAGCCACTGTTTACAATCCCTATAGTTGTGCTGGGTCATGGTGTAGGAGGAGATAAGAGCTCATAGAGTTGGGGAGTTATGTATGCCACCCCACGAATGGTATTAAGGAATACAATCCGTCATTCATACAAGTATAACAAGTAATTAACATGTAAAAGATATCTAGGGAGTAATGAAGTCTAAGTAAACACAATTTCTCCAATTACTGCTCACAACCTTAGTTTAATTAGTTTAATTTTATTTTCATTGTTTTATTTTAATTATATAATAGCTTTGGGTTAGTTGAATAGCAACTAATTCCGCCCACTCTTCTAAAACCCGAGATTTTACTTGCTTTCATAAAAATATAAAAATACAAAAATAATCATCTCTCACCTCTAGAACTATTAATTAGGTTTTCTAATCCTAGCGACACTATTCCTAAGCTGAACGATCAATCCCCCGGTACTTTTCACTATACTATACTACAACGATCAGGTACACTGCCTGGTGGGGGTTGTAAGCTTCTCGAGATCCCTCGAGAGGTAAAGCAAGGTGCGATTCCCACGCATCAAGTTTTTGGCGCCGCAGCCCGGGGAATAGTTATTGTCTAGGTTAGGATTTCTTTTTATTAGGTCTACTTGCTAGATTCCTTTCTAGTAAGATTTTTATTTTTAATTTTTAGGTCTTCTTTAGTCTATCTTATTTCTTCGTGCCTTTGTTCGTAACTCTTTACCATCCGACATCATGGAAGGTGGTAACATCTTTGAACCCATCATCCCACCACAACAAAACCCACCATTAGAACCCCTTAGGCCCCGAACCTTAGGAGAGTATTCCCGACCCAGCCACCAAGGCTACTGAAACACCATTGAGCTCACCGGAGCCAATGTGACCCCTTGCGATCCGACACCATCCGGTTGGTGCAAAGCGGTTGTGCATTCCATGGACTTCGTTCCGAAGATCCAAACCAACACCTTAAGGACTTCCTCAAAATCGTAGATTCCATAGACCTAGGTGTTGAAACTAGAGAGACTACCCGTTTACGCCTATTCCAATTCTCTCTACGGGATCAAGCTAGTCAATGGCTTGAGCGTTTACCCGCGGGATCCATCACCACATGGGATGATCTCACCACTCGTTTCCTTGCTCAATTTTTCCCACCGGGGAGAACTACTAAACTTAGGAATGACATCTTGATGTTTCAACAACGTCAAAATGAATCTCTTTATGAAGCAAGGACTCGTTTCAAGGACTTACTCCAAAAAGTCCCTCATCATGGCATAGATCTTTGGCTCCAAGTCCAAATCTTCTATGACCATATCGACATCTCCACGAGGCGAACCATTGACCAATCGGCCGGTGGTAAGCTACGTGATCTTAGTGCGGAACAATCATGGGAACTCATAGAAGATCTTGCTCTCTATGACAACGAAAGTTGGAATGATCCCCGTGATTTGAACAAAACAGTCAAGGCAATATCTTTGCCTTCAAATAATTCAAGCACTTCCGACCGTAGGATCATGGAACTTGAGGACCAAGTCAAGTTTCTCATGAAATCTTACGAAGCTCCGAAGCATTCAAGCCAAGTGAACAAAATCACTTCTTCATGCGAATTATGTAGTGGTCCCCATGACACTCGTGATTGTGTGGAACTCCCTGGAACAGCTTTTGCGGACTACGCATCCACGCGTACCGACGAAGCGGGAGATAAGTGGTACACCTTCAAGCCCGAGCCAAACACATACGGTGATTCATATAACCCCTCATGGAAAAATCACCCAAATCTTAGGTGGAAGCAAAATCAACCCAATTCTTCCAATCCGCCTAATCGTTACCAATCAAACGGTCCACCATCCAACCGTACCTTCAACAACAATCCTTCTAACAACTATGGTAGTACCAACAATCTTGAAGGATTGATGTCAAAGTTCATGGCATCTCAAGAAGCCCGCATAGCTAAGTTTGAAGCCGATTTCAAACAAAATCAAAGCGAGATGACCAATAGAATTGACGCATTGTTGAAAGTTCTCAATGACCGAGAAATGGGAGCACTCCCAAGCGACACAATCAAGAATCCGAAACTAAACGTTAATGCCATATCTTCAGTTTCATCACCCACTTCGTGTCCACAATACTACTCGGTTAAATCAACGAGCACGTGTTTCAAACAACACCAAGTCCCCCAAAAGGACCAATCAACTAAAACACCCACTATAGAGCCGGTCAAAAGCATAGTTGAAACACCTCTTACACAAGACCTTGACGATGAATTCAAAGAACTTCACCTTGAACGCCCCGTCATTGATGTCTTAGCGCGTGCTCCTTACTATAGTGCCCTCCTAGAAAAATATGAGAAGTATAAGCTAGGTAAAAATGGGACCGCCTTCGTTCAAAACAAGTTGCCTAAAAAGCTTGATGATCCGGGTATATTTGTTTTGCCTTGTAAGATAGGAAGATCCGAAGCTTTCGACACACTAGCCGATTTAGGGTCAAGCCTCAACTTGATTCCCTTATCCTTATTCACCGCTCTTAAGCTAGGAAAGTTAGAGGAAACGGAGGTATTGATAGGGCTAGCGGATGGAAGTATTGCCCACCCGGTTGGAATGATTAAGGATGTAGTTGTTCACGTAGGAAGGTTAACTATATTAGCAGATTTTCACGTCCTAGACATGGTTAGTGACACTACATGCCCATTATTGGTAGGAAGAGGATTTTTAGCAACCGCTAGTGCCATGATAGATTGCAAGGAATCCAAGATAGCGGTAGGAGAAGGCGATACTTGGTCAGTGTATGATGTTAAGAAGCATAGTTATGATTATGATAATGAACCAACACCGCATTGGGTAGAGATGAATAGGAGACCATCTAGATATGGACCTTGGATAGAAAGGAACTTCATAGGTCCTCAATGCCCATTTTATCTAGAAAAGGATTTCGTTGAGAAGACACATTCGGTAGAACAACTCATAGCTAGAGATGAGGAGCTAGATCCCTTTGAGGACCCCTTAGTCTTTAGAAAGATGATTGAGTTCTTGAGCGTAATGCCTATTAATATAGAGTTGAATAAATGGAAAAGAGATGGAGATAAGTATAAATGGAGGTGGGACAAGCCACCTAAAGAAGGTGACGGGTCATGGCATATTAGAATGACCTTGTATGATCCGAATGGAGAAAAGTTTGAAAGGTCATACCACACTAAGGGAACCAATAGAAAGTTGAAACCTAAGTTCGATCCCAAAGATGTCCTCAATGAGGAACTCACCCGAATCACGTAGTATCCCACGACTTTGAGTCTAGCTACAAGACTCGTAAATAAATAAAAGCGCTTCTTGGGAGGCAACCCATGTTTTGTGTGATTTTTATTTGTTTGATTGTTATTTGCTTCCGTATGCATGCTTTGTTTTTATTGTTGGTTGATCATGTTTCTCAATTAAAATGTGAAATACTTTATTATGTTGTTTAGCCTAGTCTTAACTTCAACCTAAAGGTATTTTTGCAAAAGATAAGTGTAAGGGGAAACCCCAAATATGTTTTTAAGAAACAAACCGATCATGATTATCCACAATATTTAATGAACATGTATATTCGTATTTGTTAGAGTCAAATGCTTGTATTGAGTCATGATGAAGTTTTGCAGGATTTTCCAGGAAGTAGGACAAAGTTTTTCCAGAAATTTTCTGGAAACTTAACATAAGAATTTCTGCAGGTCCATTCTGACGGCGTCAGGGTTTGCTCTTGACGGCGTCAGGAGTTAAAATCTGGAAATTTTACCGGTTTTGTTTTTCTAACGGAGTCTTATGGTTTTTGTGAATTATTAAGTTTTATAATCTCCAGGAAATCTGCAAACTTCATTCCACAAGCATTATATCTTACTTTGTTTTCTAGGATTTAGTAACTTATATAGGATGCCGCCGATTTTACGCGAGGTTGCCTTGTCTACTTTTGTCAGGATTTACAGGTTATTTGTGACAAGAAGATGATTTATATTCTGGAAGGGAAGCTTTGATTGTTCGTTTTCCTGGAAGAAGATTTAACCTGGCCAACCTAAAATCCATACCGAGCGAATCAGGGGAGTATTTGATTTCATTCTCTTTACTTTTTAACTTTTACATTCTTTACTTGAACATTGGGGACAATGTTCATCTTAAGTGTAAGGGGAGGATAAAAAGATGATACCTTACATATGCACTTTCGCTTGAATTTGTTTTGTTTGATAGTAGATGAGTAATAAAACTACGAGAAATACTTGTTAGTGTAATTTTAGCGCCAAATTTAAAATTTTTTACAACATTTAGGAGTGAAACTTTAGCCATAGCAAGCGTCTCATGGATAGGAGGTTGTATGACTAGCACATAACCGTATATTCAGAAAAATTTTCCACCCAAAAATGTGAGGTTCGCCTTTAGATTTGATAGGAAAAGCATTCATTATTGGTGCTTATGAGTGTACCGGTAGCATTTAGATTCTAGAACTTGCGTTAGTGATGCATCCCGAGACCGCTAGTGAGACTACATTCGTGTGGTAGGATTTACTACATGATAAGAGGCATTAGGATCACCCTTGTGTTAAACCCGTATTACAATTACTTGACCATTTAAGTCATATTACTTGGCTAGTTAAGTCAACTAATTTTTCCCACACCCTTAGCGTTGTACTCATTTTTAGTACACGATACCCCTAGTACACCCCTCCGAGCCTATCTTTTCGTTTCTAACTTTAAGCATTTTACTTAAAGGAAGAATTTGTTACACCCCACTTAAATGTACACCCAAATCGCCTTAGCCTTCCGTGTATGCGCTCATTTTTAGTGCATTATTGTTATTTGTTAAACCCTAAGTTAACTTTCTAATTGATTACATGGTTGCTAAGTCGAGTCATATCCTTGTACATATTGTTTTGGGACGATTGGGACTCATGGGTAAGTACTTATTTTATGGAGTAATGGGGAAGAACATCACTTATTACCCCCATACGTGCGTTAATCTTAAAAGTGCTCCAAGTGTTTTGATTTTCTTAATTCGAGTCATTAGATTAGTTAAATGTAAAGTATGTAAAGATTCAAGTGTAAGGGGAACGTTTATACCCCTATGATGTATTATTTTGGATGGTAGGGTAAGAGTGTATGAAAAAAAAAAAAAAAAAAAAAAAAAAAAAAATCGAAAAATTATAAAAAAAAAGAAAAAAAAATAGAAAAGAAAAAAAAATAAACATACGGACTACCATCCCGTTTTTATTCTGTGTTCATTTTATGTTTTTGTTATTTTTCATTTATTAGCTTAAGTCGAGTCTAGTCTTGGCTTAGCAACGCCATCTTGTACATGTAATTAACCAAGATTGTTAACTCGCCACCAGTAAAACTTCCTTTATCCAACAAAACCGTGTAATTCATATCCCTACACCTAACGTTATAACCCTTTAAAAGACCTCTTTGATAGTTTATCCTAGGTACTTACGCCATGTGGTGGAGGTTTGATCCTTTCCCAAGCCTATGGTAATCTATTTTGCTTTGACAGGTAGTGAGAGATATCTTCCATTTCCATAATGTTATATTACTTTATTACACCCGAGAGATGTGAGTATCTAAACACTATTTGCGAGGTGCTTGTGTATGACCTCCGTGCTTGTCTATTGATCTTTAGTGGAATGATTATTTGTTGTAATTACTTTTATATTAGTGTTAAATGACCCCTAACTTGTCTTTTGAGTAGAATAAAAGCTCATTTGCTTGAGGACAAGCAAATCTCAAGTGTAAGGGTATATGATAAGGCGAAAAATGATCCGTTTTTAGGGGGTCATTTAAGCCCGAATCCGACTTTATTTGATCAAATATTGCCCTAAATCGTTCCTTTTGTGATTTTAGGTGTTTGGAGAGTGAATTCTGGAAAAGAAGCTATTTTGGACGTTTTTGGAGCATAAAAGTGAAGAAAACGGCAAAGTACCAAAAATCCATGCTGAAGATACAAGGTGACGGCGTCAAGACTACCTTCTTGACAGCGTCAGACATGGAGAATTAAACATCGTAGCTGGTGACGGCGTCAGATGGACTGGTGACGGCGTCAAAGTGGCTAAAATATTATACCGTGGGTGGTGACGGCGTCACGTAGGCCGTCATAAGTGGATCTAGGCCGTCCGAGGAAGTTTATGGCGGCGAGGTGACGGCATCAGAATTAACTCTTGACGCCGTCAGACTGTTTTTCCTATATATAGTTTTCTAGTTTTTTCATTAAAAAAGAGAGAAGTTTTGGTGAAACCCTAAAGACGATTTTGGTGCCTCTTTTACAGGTTTTTCAAGGGTTCCAAACCCTTGAGACCTTGCATTGTAATTGAGATAAGTGTACTTTCAATTCAATCAATATGTCTATGTGTCGGTTGTTTATCTCTTGTTCTTGTCTCAATTCCATTATGCTAGGCTAGATCTCTCTTGTGTTTGCTTAGATCTAATGAAACCTAGATGTTGATTATGTGTTGATTACTTGTCTATTCTTGTTTTGAATGAATGATTTATATGTTAGGCTTAAGAAAACTGGCAGATCTCCAAATGGTAACATGCTTGAACGTCTTAAGAAACATGAACCGAGGCGTACTAGGTCTTTATTGGTTGTATTTAATGCATGAGCCACTGTTTACAATCCCTATAGTTGTGCTGGGTCATGGTGTAGGAGGAGATAAGAGCTCATAGAGTTGGGGAGTTATGTATGCCACCCCACGAATGGTATTAAGGAATACAATCCGTCATTCATACAAGTATAACAAGTAATTAACATGTAAAAGATATCTAGGGAGTAATGAAGTCTAAGTAAACACAATTTCTCCAATTACTGCTCACAACCTTAGTTTAATTAGTTTAATTTCATTTTCATTGTTTTATTTTAATTATATAATAGCTTTGGGTTAGTTGAATAGCAACTAATTCCGCCCACTCTTCTAAAACCCGAGATTTTACTTGCTTTCATAAAAATATAAAAATACAAAAATAATCATCTCTCACCTCTAGAACTATTAATTAGGTTTTCTAATCCTAGCGACACTATTCCTAAGCTGAACGATCAATCCCCCGGTACTTGTCACTATACTATACTACAACGATCAGGTACACTGCCTGGTGGGGGTTGTAAGCTTCTCGAGATCCCTCGAGAGGTAAAGCAAGGTGCGATTCCCACGCATCAGCGGTATTAGCCCAAAGGCTTGACAAACACTTCCAACCAATATACTATGCTAGCAAAACTATGAATCCTGCTCAATAGAACTACTCCACCACTGAAAAGGAGCTATTGGCCGTAGTATTCGCTTTTGATAAATTTTGCCAATATCCTGTCCTTTCAAAAACGGTCGTTTTTACATATCATTCGGCTCTTCGATACCTTTTTGCTAAGCAAGACGCTAAACCACGACTAATTAGGTGGATCTTGTTGTTACAAGAGTTCGATGTTGAAATTCGTGATAAGAAGGGGGCAGAGAATCTAGCTGCTGATCACCTCTCTCTTCTCGAAAATCCCAGCCTTAGTGAATTTGACAAGAGTGAGATTCGGGATTCATTTCCTAAAGAGCAGCTCATATCAATAACTGATTCTGAGCCATGGTACACGGATTATGCTAACTATCTGGCAAGCAGAATTATTCCGGAACACATGAACAGACACGAAATAAAAAGGTTCTTCGCCCAATTAAAATACTACTTTTGGGATGAACCTTTCTTATTCCAAAGATGTCCTGATCAAGTAATCAGGCAGTGTGTTTTGGAAAAAGAGGCAATGAAGATCGTGAAAGAATGTCATTCAGACCCTTCTGGGGGCATCATGAAATGAACACCACTTCACGAAAAAATTTTGATGCAGGATTCTATTGGCCTACAATATTTCGTGATGTAAAGGGAATGATACAAGCATGCGATGTATGTCAACGAGTCGGGAATATCTCAAGGAGGGATGAAGCACCTCAGAATTTTATACAAGTTTGTGACGTTTTCGACGTTTGGGGAATATATTTTATGGGCCCCTTCCCATCTTCAGGGGTAACGAATACATCTTAGTGGCCATTGATTATGTTTCAAAATGGGTAGAGGCACAAGCCCTTAGGACCAACGATGCTATGGTAGTTATTCATTTCTTAAAGAAACTGTTTGCTAGGTTCGACATTCCTAAAGCTCTTATTAGAAACAGGGGAACCCATTTTTGCAACGCACAAATGGAAAAGGTCATGAAAAGATATGGAGTCTCCCACCGATTCTCCACCGCTTATCACCCTCAAACCAACGGCCATGTTGAAAACACCAATAGAGCGATTAAGAGAATACTAGAAAAAATGGTTAATCAGAACAGAAAAGATTGGTCATTTAAACTCGATGAGGCTTTATGGGCATTTCGAACTGCCTGTAAAACACCTATTGGAACAACTCCGTTCTGCATGGTTTATGGCAAGGCATGTCACCTTCTAGTTGAGCTGGAACACAAGGCATATTGGGCACTTAAGGCATGTAATTTGGATTATATGGTCGCAGGAACAAATAGGTTCTTACAACTCCAGGAGCTTGATGAATTAAGACTGTAAGCGTATGAATCCTCCGTTACATGTAAAGAAAGGGCAAAAAGATGGCATGACCAATGAATTAAGAGACCTAAGGAGTTCTTAGAAGGAGACAAAGTTCTACTGTATAACTCTCGTTTAAGGTTATTTCCTGGGAAACTTAAATCTAGATGGTATGGACCTTTTACCTTGAAAAGCTCCTCTAAAACAGGAGTTGTTGTCTTAATTGACGATGAGTAGAGAATTCACTGTGAATATACAATGCATTAAGCATTATCAAGAAAATGGTAATGAAATGATCAATGAGGAGGACATAACATTTGATGACGAGGTCACGTAATAGCCCGTGACCTTGAGTCTAGCTACAAGACTCGTAAACAAAGAAAAGCGCTTCTTGGGAGGCAACCCAAGTTTTATTTGTTTTATTTGTTTGATTTTATTTGTTTTCGTATGAATGTTTTATTTCTACTGTTTGTGGATCATGTTTCAAAATAAATTGTGAAAATGCTTTACCTTGTTGTTTGTCTTAACTTCATAAAAAGGTATTTCGCAAAAGCTAAGTGTAAGGGAAATTTAAATTTGTTTCTAAGAACGGAATTGAACATGAACCACAACAATATTAAATGAACATGTATATTAGTTTTTGTTTGAGTCAAATGCTTGTATCGAGTCATAATGATGTTTTGCAGGAATTCCAGGAATTAAGGCATGAGTTTTTCCAGAAATTTTCCGAAAACTTAACATAAGAAGGGGGTTGAATAGTTCACCAACTCGTTTTGTTTAGTTATAAAAATTTCCTTTTGAGAACCTTTGATTCAATTGTAGATGAAATCAATCAACACCAATATGAACTCAACTCTATACTAACACAAGTATGTAATAAGTAAATAAAGATAAGAGATGGAAAGATCAAACCAATACAACGAGATTTATAGTGGTTCACTCACGATGCTCTTCTTCGCCCTACTCCACTCCTCGAGTATCCGACTCGAGAGTTCTAGCACTATATCAACAAGACTCCCTTCAAGCAGAGAAAACCGTACAACGTCGCTTACGTTATTTTCCGACACTAAGCTAGATGTCAAGTACTGTAACACCCCCAAATTTGGGATACGCAGCGGAATTAAAGCTGGGTGTTACTCGACGGCACAACAGTTATAATAATAGAAAAACAATCTACAATTGGATTGTTAAAATGATTTTATTATTCATGATCAGAGTTTACAAAATAAGGTCCCAATAGCTTTACAATTTGTTAAATACTTTATCAAAGAATAATAAAATTTTACCCTTCCTTCCATATCCATGCTCTTCCATGCCATCCTTGTTTGTTATGGACCTGAGATAAACATGCTAAAAGCGTCAACACAAAGGTTGAGTGAATTCATAGCGTTTGTAAATAAGTAATAGTTGAACACAAGTCATATAGTTATAAAACAACGTATTGCAGCGTAGCATATTGCACTAAGTCTCATGACACGCAAACCTTAACAGTTTGGACATTATAGTAATGAGCTATAATGTAAAGTTACCGACATTATAATAATAATGTAGGTAATAATGCCCTCGAGCAGGAGCTTGCCAACTTCCCGGTTTTACTTCAAATATAGTACATTTGGTTACCTATCCGGCTAACACAAATGGGGACGTCAATTCCAATAGATCTATTTACTATATTCGCGTTCACTCGCAAGTGATTAATGGCTCATGATATGAGGGTCTTTTAGTGGCAACACAGCTAACTTAGGCAATACCAGATCAGGATAGCATACAAAAAAATACTTGTGTTCGATTTAGTAGCATGTATCTCCCCACAAGTTTGAAAAATAGTATAAAATAGTGGGACTATGAACTCACCTGAGCAGTCTGGATGGAAAACAAAGTTAAATGAAGTTGATAAACGTCTCCGGCTTGAAACCTGATTTATTAGGTCAAGTTTTTAGTAATTGCTTCTGGTTATATAAGTTTTTCAATGTTCGTTTCGTTTTAGTTTAATGGTTAAATATTTTATTGAACCAATATGTAGTTTCAAAAATATTATTTTATTATATTTTCTTATCTGTAAGATTTGATTCTGTCCGTTCGTTAAATGGATACTCGTTTGTTAGTTACGGTACAAAACATATTTTAGGTTTATTTTCCAAACCCTAATAATAATAATATTAATAATAATATTAAATAATTAATTAGAGTTTACAATATTTTCATTTTAGACCCTCTTGTTTCTAAAGTTGACAAATTTTACCCTCGAACTTTGGTCAATTGACACTTTCTACCCTTAACCTTAAGTTTATTTTATTTCTAGTCCAAAATATAAAATTATTTATAGTTTTGGCAATATATACCCCTCATGCAAATATAACTTACACCCGATGTCCTTTTTCAATAAAAACGCGTTTTTAGCCACGAAAATAAATCCAACTTTCTACTACTCATTTATATAAGTTTAAAACAGGTTTATAAATACTTTTCATCAGCTTATCTACTTATAATGTTAGCTTATTTGTTCTAAATAATCAAAAGAAAAGTTTATAAAACAGATTTTTCGACCAAAAGTGAGCTTAATTATACACGAGACATGAAGAGGTTTCTACTACGTTATTGTTCCTTTTAGTAGTCTACTAGGAGGTCTTCTTTTATGTTCAAACTAGAGGTTCTAACGTATTACGGTTTGCTCACAACGAGTCACTAAAGTGGAGCGTATAAAACTGTTTTTATGAAATAGAAACTAAGTATATTAAAAGCTGATTTTCAGGTTCGACACCCATAAGTATGGCTGAATAAAAACGAGACCTTTCAATGAAAATGAAAAGTGTTTGTTCCAGGTTAATCTATGCCATGAGGTCTCTATTTCCACCAAGTTTCATAATTTATCAAGCTCGTTTACTATTCGAAATTAAGCACACAAAACTGAGGTCTGCTGTTGTCTTTTCTAAAAATCAGTTCTGAATTTAAATAAAAACATCGTTCGTTATATGTTTTTATGACTCGAGGTCTAAAGAGTTTTTGAAGAAAACGACGATCCGGACAACTTTCATGTTTTAAGTTTTTGACGAAACGGACCAGAAAGGCCTCGTTTTGCGTTATTTAGCCTGCTGTAACAGTAGGCATGTTTTAGTTTTTATATAACTTCAAATCGTCATAACTTTTGACTGGTTTGTCCGTTTTAGTTGATTCAAAAGCCTAGATTCTCGTTTTTATTTCTCCTAACTGATTTTTAAGTTTATATATGCTCATACGATTTAGAGTATAATAGAGAGGGTGGTTATTTGTCTCGTTATAACAGAAAAGGATAGAAACATGGGTCAAGGTCTTGTTTATTATCTTTTAAATGTGTTAAGTAAAAGTATAAAAGAGACTAAAAGCAATTTTAGAGACTTACAGAACTGATGTACTCGATTAGGGATGGTTTCGGCTAAAGTGACTCTAAAGTGAAACAAGCCTACTCCAAAGCTACTAGATTCTACCATAACCTGCCTTCTTCTTCTACTTCTATTTGATGCTCTAGATCAGATTTTAGATGAATGTGTGAGTGTTTTGTAAGAAATGAGAAGAGGTAGCAAGGTTTTATAGAAAGATGGTATGTTACTATATGTTCTCATTCTTGCATGCATGATACAAAATGAAACACAAAGGAAGCCTTGCTTGATAATACACTTGCTTGATTCTAAAATGAAACACGTATGGAAATCTTGAAATGGATATGTGGTAAGATTTGGAGACATCTCTATTTTGTGGTGATAATATGTTACACAAGAGATAGAAATAAATATGGTTTAGTATAATCCCATGTTAACATGCTACCAAATTCGAATGACAAAGACATGTCCTATTTTCAAACACGTATGGTATTTTTGAAGTTGATGTGTGGTTTAAATTAGGAGACATGTATATTTTGTGTTTGTAATATGAGATTAACGTGGCCATTACGAGATGCTTAGGAAATTTTGTGACAACTTTAGATTTATTATTATTAGTTTAAGGTTTAGGGAGTATAGTTTGATCCCGGTAATTACTAACGTTAAGTCCTTAAGTCACGAAATTTAAAAACGGGTGACGTAAAAATATAGAGCTTATAAAAGTGTGAAGTGTTAAGAGTTATCAACATACTCAATTTTTATATTTAGAATGAGTCGTGAGCTTGTCGGAGTGTTTAAATATTATTTAAACTAAAACTTTATAGTGATAATAAATATAAGTTAATAGTTAATTTAATAACCGAAAAAGTTTCGTTAAAACTCTAAATGGCTAACGTTTAGTTTGAACGTTTAATAATTAATATTAACGAAAAATCGTAAAGTGATAAATAAAAGTTAAAAATTTTTTATACTTGACATTTAAATATATTTATTCAAAACGAACTTAAATGAACTTGTTTATTTAGAATGTGAGTTATGTGACCTTAGTTGATTGTTGTGATAACGTTTTAAAAAAAATTTTACATAGAGAAATGAATAAATATTATTTTAATTTAAGTGGAAATTTACCGGTGGTTACAGTCTCACCCCCTTAACGGAATCTCGTCCCGAGATTCAGTCTATGTTAGGTGTTAAAGTGATAAGGACGAATTGTCTAATTTATGAAAACTTATAATTTAGAACTACACATGTAAATATTATTTCGAAGGTCATATAAACTTAAGAAAAAATTATTTTAAATGAAGATTGTTATTTATGAAATTTATCCTATTTCAGTAATTATCCTTGAAAATATCTTGATTTCAAATTTCTCGTTTAGTAAAAATCAAATTTTTGACATCGAAAAACTGACTTTTAAATAAGAAAATTTCTGATGAATACCTGATGAATGTGAAGATTTTTTTTTAAAAACTTTTGTAGATGATGAATTCGTTTGTCCCTTACTAAAAATTTTTAAATTTTCAAATGTTATGAACAGTAATTCCAACGGCTAGTGAACAGTGATCCCAACGGCTAGTGAACAGTGTTTTCTAACGGTCGTGAATAGTGATTTCTAACGGCTAGTTTTTATCTTATAAATACCCCATTTTAATTCTCATTTCTCCATCACCCAAATTTCTCTCATTAAATTTTCAAAATGCCGCACATTATTACCATTATTGCGATCGTGTACGTTGTTATTACTTCTATCTACATGACCTACGTTCCAGAAGAAGATTATGCATTCTTGGCCGGGATTTTAGCATTTCTTATACCACTCTTGGTTCTAGCAATTGTTATCGATGAGGTTTGGAAGTAATAGACAGTATCGTGGTAGGAGCATTGAAATAAATTTTCTATGTAATCTTTAGTGAATGCGTAATAAGATTTGGTTGTTTTATATATAAAACCATGTTTTGCGTTAATAATTTGTTTATTGTACAACATATTCAAGGTGTTATATCCGATCGTAGTTCTCGTTCTCGTAGGTGTAGTTGTGTTCTGGATCAACCTATTGGCGATTCTATTATTTACTTAGTCATTTTTGTAACAATAGCACTACCGATGCTAATTATTTCGTTATGTATTAATATTCATGGATTCTAATGAAATTTTATGTTATTCGTATTTTATGAATTCTAGTGATCCTCGGATTTTATACTTATGTTATTTCAGATACAATTAAGCCCACTTATTTATAATTCATTATTTACATAGCGAGGCGTCCCAAAACAATGTAAACAAAGAAATATAAACTTATGGTTCGGTGATTCATAATTTCTTTATTTAAATAAAAAGGCGTCCCAATTCATTTAAATAAAGACATTGCAAATCATCCTACTTAAGAATTTCTGACTTAACAGTCGTAATCGATGAATTAAGTATTCTGGGAGTACGGAGAGAGTATTTACACTCATTTTTGGATATGGGAGTAAGATAATCAAGGTGAGTTGACATAGTTTTGAAAATAATGGGGAGTATATTTTTAACGTTAATAGGATAAGAATTTTGGAAACCATAATATTTTAAGAAAGTTTCGTAAAATTTGAAAATATAGAAGTATATACATGCTCAGAAAGATAGGATTAAAACATAATGCCCTAGAATAAGCACAAGTAGATATGTTTATTTGTATAAAGTGATCAGAAGTATATCATAAATGTATATACCAGTTTACTAAAGTTTTTGAGTAACATAATTACCTATAAGTCACATAATCATCCGGAGGCTGGAAGGCACGAACAACGAAAGGCTATAAAATATTTTTGTGAAAAAGTGGTTATAGTTCGGATGTCAATTAGACCCGTTTCTCTATAACTATAGCTCTGATACCAATCTGTAACACCCCCAAATTTGGGATACGCAGCGGAATTAAAGCTGGGTGTTACTCGACGGCACAACAGTTATAATAATAGAAAAACAATCTACAATTGGATTGTTAAAATGATTTTATTATTCATTATCAGAGTTTACAAAATAAGGTCCCAATAGCTTTACAATTTGTTAAATACTTTATCAAAGAATAATAAAATTTTACCCTTCCTTCCATATCCATGCTCTTCCATGCCATCCTTGTTTGTTATGGACCTGAGATAAACATGCTAAAAGCGTCAACACAAAGGTTGAGTGAATTCATAGCGTTTGTAAATAAGTAATAGTTGAACACAAGTCATATAGTTATAAAACAACGTATTGCAGCGTAGCATATTGCACTAAGTCTCATGACACGCAAACCTTAACAGTTTGGACATTATAGTAATGAGCTATAATGTAAAGTTACCGACATTATAATAATAATGTAGGTAATAATGCCCTCGAGCAGGAGCTTGCCAACTTCCCGGTTTTACTTCAAATATAGTACATTTGGTTACCTATCCGGCTAACACAAATGGGGACGTCAATTCCAATAGATCTATTTACTATATTCGCGTTCACTCGCAAGTGATTAATGACTCATGATATGAGGGTCTTTTAGTGGCAACACAGCTAACTTAGGCAATACCAGATCAGGATAGCATACAGAAAAATACTTGTGTTCGATTTAGTAGCATGTATCTCCCCACAAGTTTGAAAAATAGTATAAAATAGTGGGACTATGAACTCACCTGAGCAGTCTGGATGGAAAACAAAGTTAAATGAAGTTGATAAACGTCTCCGGCTTGAAACCTGATTTATTAGGTCAAGTTTTTAGTAATTGCTTCTGGTTATATAAGTTTTTCAATGTTCGTTTCGTTTTAGTTTAATGGTTAAATATTTTATTGAACCAATATGTAGTTTCAAAAATATTATTTTATTATATTTTCTTATCTGTAAGATTTGATTCTGTCCGTTCGTTAAATGGATACTCGTTTGTTAGTTACGGTACAAAACATATTTTAGGTTTATTTTCCAAACCCTAATAATAATAATATTAATAATAATAATATTAAATAATTAATTAGGGTTTACAATATTTTCATTTTAGACCCTCTTGTTTCTAAAGTTGACAAATTTTACCCTCGAACTTTGGTCAATTGACACTTTCTACCCTTAACCTTAAGTTTATTTTATTTCTAGTCCAAAATATAAAATTATTTATAGTTTTGGCAATATATACCCCTCATGCAAATATAACTTACACCCGATGTCCTTTTTCAATAAAAACGCGTTTTTAGCCACGAAAATAAATCCAACTTTCTACTACTCATTTATATAAGTTTAAAACAGGTTTATAAATACTTTTCATCAGCTTATCTACTTATAATGTTAGCTTATTTGTTCTAAATAATCAAAAGAAAAGTTTATAAAACAGATTTTTCGACCAAAAGTGAGCTTAATTATACACGAGACATGAAGAGGTTTCTACTACGTTATTGTTCCTTTTAGTAGTCTACTAGGAGGTCTTCTTATATGTTCAAACTAGAGGTTCTAACATATTACGGTTTGCTCACAACGAGTCACTAAAGTGGAGCGTATAAAACTGTTTTTATGAAATAGAAACTAAGTATATTAAAAGCTGATTTTCAGGTTCGACACCCATAAGTATGGCTGAATAAAAACGAGACCTTTCAATGAAAATGAAAAGTGTTTGTTCCAGGTTAATCTATGCCATGAGGTCTCTATTTCCACCAAGTTTCATAATTTATCAAGCTCGTTTACTATTCGAAATTAAGCACACAAAACTGAGGTCTGTTGTTGTCTTTTCTAAAAAACAGTTCTGAATTTAAATAAAAACATCGTTCGTTATACGTTTTTATGACTCGAGGTCTAAAGAGTTTTTGAAGAAAACGACGATCCGGACAACTTTCATGTTTTAAGTTTTTGACGAAACGGACCAGAAAGGCCTCGTTTTGTGTTATTTAGCCTGCTGTAACAGTAGGCATGTTTTAGTTTTTATATAACTTCAAATCGTCATAACTTTTGACTCGTTTGTCCGTTTTAGTTGATTCAAAAGCCTAGATTCTCGTTTTTATTTCTCCTAACTGATTTTTAAGTTTATATATGCTCATACGATTTAGAGTATAATAGAGAGGGTGGTTATTTGTCTCGTTATAACAGAAAAGGATAGAAACATGGGTCAAGGTCTTGTTTATTATCTTTTAAATGTGTTAAGTAAAAGTATAAAAGAGACTAAAAGCAATTTTAGAGACTTACAGAACTGATGTACTCGATTAGGGATGGTTTCGGCTAAAGTGACTCTAAAGTGAAACAAGCCTACTCCAAAGCTACTAGATTCTACCATAACCTGCCTTCTTCTTCTACTTCTATTTGATGCTCTAGATCAGATTTTAGATGAATGTGTGAGTGTTTTGTAAGAAATGAGAAGAGGTAGCAAGGTTTTATAGAAAGATGGTATGTTACTATATGTTCTCATTCTTGCATGCATGATACAAAATGAAACACATAGGAAGCCTTGCTTGATAATACACTTGCTTGATTCTAAAATGAAACACGTATGGAAATCTTGAAATGGATATGTGGTAAGATTTGGAGACATCTCTATTTTGTGGTGATAATATGTTACACAAGAGATAGAAATAAATATGGTTTAGTATAATCCCATGTTAACATGCTACCAAATTCGAATGACAAAGACATGTCCTATTTTCAAACACGTATGGTATTTTTGAAGTTGATGTGTGGTTTAAATTAGGAGACATGTATATTTTGTGTTTGTAATATGAGATTAACGTGGCCATTACGAGATGCTTAGGAAATTTTGTGACAACTTTAGATTTATTATTATTAGTTTAAGGTTTAGGGAGTATAGTTTGATCCCGGTAATTACTAACGTTAAGTCCTTAAGTCACGAAATTTAAAAACGGGTGACGTAAAAATATAGAGCTTATAAAAGTGTGAAGTGTTAAGAGTTATCAACATACTCAATTTTTATATTTAGAATGAGTCGTGAGCTTGTCGGAGTGTTTAAATGTTATTTAAACTAAAACTTTATAGTGATAATAAATATAAGTTAATAGTTAATTTAATAACCGAAAAAGTTTCGTTAAAACTCTAAATGGCTAACGTTTAGTTTGAACGTTTAATAATTAATATTAACGAAAAATCGTAAAGTGATAAATAAAAGTTAAAAACTTTTTATACTTGACATTTAAATATATTTATTCAAAACGAACTTAAATGAACTTGTTTATTTAGAATGTGAGTTATGTGACCTTAGTTGATTGTTGTGATAACGTTTTAAAAAAAAAATTACATAGAGAAATGAATAAATATTATTTTAATTTAAGTGGAAATTTACCGGTGATTACAAGTACTAATCTTAGCTAGTACCAATCTACCCCGATCTACACGATCCTAACTTATCACACGATCAACATGATCCTCACACAATATACACGATCCTCACAAGATCCACACAATCCTCACAATCTACTTTTGATCCACTTGATCAATACTTAATCACTCAACACTCAAGAGATCCTCAAGATCTCAATAAGATCACAATGATCAACACAATAACTAAGAAATACTAAAACACTTGATGTATGTCAAGATACAATCAAGTAGAAAACTAGTAATGCAAGTGCACTACTCTATGACACCAACAGTTTGTATCTTCTTGATACTTTGTGTTCTTTTCTTGACTAGTAGAGGTATGTAGATGATTCTTGGTTAGATGAAAGAATCACTCTTTAAGCAAAAGAAAACTAACTAATGATCAAAGGAGAGTTTAGGTGATTGAGGATATGACTACAGAAAGTTAAGTGTGTGAAAGGATGGCCAAAATCAGGGAAATGAAGTGGTATTTATAGGAACTGAAAATTTGACCATTTTAAAGGAACGACACCACTAATTGTCACACGGTACCACTAAATTTAGTGGTACCGTGCCAGACAAACACGCTCCAGATTTTGTCTTTAGTGGTGAAATTTTATTTGGGGGAGTTTGGAGCTGGTTTGGGTAAAATATAGCTATTTGGGAATTTTGAAATGAATTTCCCAAATAAAACATTTCTTAATATTTCAAAAATAATTTGTAAAATGTATTTTTGAAAAAAAAAATTTGTCAAGATAAAAATGTGAAGATCAAAACACAAATTCACTTCTTTGATCATTTGTCAAGTTGTAAATTTGTTTGTTTATACCTAGAGTGATTATCGTAGAAATCGGATATATCGACTAAAAACTTGTTTACGTTAATTTTGACGTAAGATGTTTTCACATTTTGTTATCATCGAAACATAGAGATATCGAAAGATGAGAATAACGTTTTTAGACATTATTTGCATCAACACATTGTTTCAACTTTTGTGAAATGCGAGTAAGTAAAACCTGCGAGTTGCGGCGGGATAAATAAAAAATCTTACGCCGATGTAGAACTTTCATTTAAATCGTGTTTTAATATTTTAATTTATTGTACTTAGAAAGTAATTTGTGATTCACATGATCATTGCTAAATTGTGTTAAGAATCATCTTTGGAATATTAACCGGGAATTTTTTTTTCTAAAACCAATTATAACACAACAAAAAAATATTACCACATGACATTTTATTTGAATAATGAAAGATAATTTTCAATCCAAAATCATAATCTAAAAACTAAAAACGATAAATGAATAAAAATCTTTTATATAATAAAAGAAAACCTTTTTCTCATAAGATATTTTGGAACTTTACTTATTAGGTAATAATTGAAACATATATATTTTTTATTTTATAACATTTTTTATTAAGAAAAACTTAAATAGTTTCTAATTTAACGTAAAAACATCATAATAATACATAATTAAATTTTACATAAGATTTCATGTTTTGATCAACCAAATAAACCTTCTTAAGACATGTTAAGTTTTGTGTTTTTTAATCGATAATCAAACATAACTAGGGAAAGTTCAATGTAAATCCAACATTTTTTAAAGATTCAATTAACCAATTATGGTCATATTTTTTTTAATCAAAACGAAAATATATAAATAAATAAAGTTTCACATTTTTTTAAAAATGAAATATCTCGCAAACCGTTAATCGTTACATAAAGCGATTCATACTATCGCGACGAGAATTAAATCATCTTTCTATAGAGGGACACTTTTATATATGAGAATGCTATAATCAAATAATTTTACAAAAAAAAAAAATCCAACACAACGAGGTGTTATGTAATTTGTGGCCTCTCTCTAACATTTAAACCATCTCTCTTATTTTCATACACAAATTTACTTGCTACTTCATTGTGTGGATTTCTATTTGTAAATTTTATGTGGTTATAGCATTTCTCTTTATATATTTTCAATGAACCTTTTTTTTTTTAATTTTTTTTAGTTACGTTTGAAAATATTACATGTAATTTGTCTATATGATTTATGATATACTCCCTCTGTCCTATATTAAATGTCTTGTTTTGACTTTTGCAATCTTTCTTTTTCAATTTTGATGATAAATATCTTTGTTTGTTTTATATAATACTTGATAAAAGTTATACAAAAAAAAAAAAAAAAAAAAAAAAAAAAATACTTTTAAAACTCAATCTACTCATATATTTTGTATCAAATATTATATAACACAAAATAAAATAATTTAAGTGAAAGTTAAAAAAGATTGAATTCAAAAAGTTAAACATGACGTTTAATATGTAACAGAAAGAATAAGACATGTGAATTCTTTATGAAATGGTAGATGGTTCATAAATGGTGTGTAAAAAGGGGCTATTAGGCTATGTTTATTGGTATAGATTGCAACCTATTGAAGTAAAAAAGGACAAAAAAGAATACTATATTACAAATACATTTCTCTCTCTTACACAAAGCAACCTATGAAACCAACCTGTGTCGTGGAGTGACCTTCAAATTTTGAACACAATCTTCCATTTGTCACAATATAAATGGTTGTATGCATTTCTCTCACTTACATATTATTTTAAATAAAGTAGGTTAGGTTGGTTTGTTGATAAATGATAAAAAAAAAAAAAATATAGATTGGTTGTATGTATTGGTTGTGTAGGTGGAGGAAAAAGAAAATAATATTTTGCCAAAAATACACCGTTGGTCCCTAAACTTTCCACGAAACATCACAGGGCACCTTAACTTTTTTTTAGTCGTCAGGTGTCCAAAACTTGAGATTTTGAGTCTGAATGCGTCCCTCAACCATAATTTACTGTTTTGTTTTGTTTTTAGTGAAGGGCATAACGGTCATTTTATATATCTGAATTATTACTATTATAATTCTCCTCCTCTACTCTTCTTCTTCCTCTACTCTTAGAAATACATTTCGGGTAAGTTGAATATGTGAAACAAGAAGTTAAACTCGTGCACCTCCTTGAATGCCTACAAAAAACATCACCTCCAGTTTTAGTGTTTTGTGAAAACAAAGCTGATGTGGACGATATTCACAAGTATCTTTTATTAAAAGGAGTGGAAGCAGTAGCCATCCATGGTGGGAAAGATCAAGAGGAACGTGAATATGCAATTTCATCATTTAAAGCTGGTAAAAAAGATGTCTTGGTAGCTACTGATGTTGCTTCAAAGGGTTTGGATTTCCCTGATATCCAACACGTGATTAACTATGACATGCCTGCCGAAATCGAAAACTATGTTCATAGGATTAGAAGAACTGGAAGATGTGGGAAAACAGGAATTGCCACGACTTTTATCAATAAGAATCAAAGTGAGACTACACTTCTTAATTTGAAACACTTGTTACAAGAAGCCAAACATAGGATACCCCCTATTTTGGCTGAATTGAATGATCCTATGGAAGATATTGAAGCGATTGCGAATGATAGTGGTGTGAAGGGTTGTGCATATTGTGGTGGACTTGGTCATTTATTGATCAAGATTAGGCTGTGCTCATATAAAGAACCACTATTTTGTTGTAAAATGACATTTATTGATCAAGATTAGGCTGCGCTCATATAAACTGCCTCAACCCTTAGTTGATATGGAAAATGCACTTTGGATTACTTTTAGTCTGTTTAGCCCGATTCGTTTTAGGTAATGTATATTTTATCTCGACAAATTTAATCTGTCTACACTAAAAATAACAAGCCTCTAACCATTTATCATCTTTAGTCATGCCAATGTGTTGATGGAAAAAGCTTCGCTCAAAACAACCAAAGTGTTTTGGCTTGTATTTATCTGCTAATGAAAAAGGCAACCATATTCCTTTACGATGCTTCTTTGTTGTCTGATAAGTTTCATAGATGTTAAAACGCTTGAATTTGTATGGAGCCCTGTATTTGAAATACTGTAGAACGTTTATGTGTTCTTTCAGAGACTTTTGATTCGCCTCAAACGGTAAGATAATTATTGGTCAACCACTTGTGAATAGTCAAGTATAATAGTCAAACAGCTGAGGCAAATGCTTCCGTGAAATACAGTGTTTTCCCGGGTCGTAATATCCCAACGAGGTGTGCGATGTTTTATTGAAAACGAATCTGTGATTAGTGAATGTGAACAGGAAAGGTATAAAAGTGTGTGTGTGTGTTAAACTAGGGTTTTATAACTTAAAATGACTTAA
The DNA here is from genome assembly GCA_030686995.1 of Artemisia argyi. Taxonomy (NCBI): domain Eukaryota; kingdom Viridiplantae; phylum Streptophyta; class Magnoliopsida; order Asterales; family Asteraceae; genus Artemisia; species Artemisia argyi. The sequence goes on from CM060703.1 coordinate 90,506,483, forward strand.
ATAAACTAATAAGAGTGATTACGTAAAACCTAGATATCTAAAACGTATAAAAGTACACCAAATTAAAATCAGACGCGACTGCGTACTGAGAAAAAGGTGAGTTTTAAGAAAAATAAACTACAAGGGCTAAAATTGAAAATTCTATAAACTTAAACTTAAAATAAAATTAAATTAAAAAGAAAACTATTTTTTAGATTATTATATTATTTATTATTAATTATTTAATTAAAAACTATTTAACTTTTTAATTAAAATTAAACTAAAAATGATAAATACTACAAATTAAACTAAAAACTTGTAAAAATAATTTCTAAAACTTAAAATGAACTTGAAGAAATTATAAAAAATAAAAATAAATATTTTTGTATTTTTATGAATTTTCTATTAATTAAAAACTATTTATATTAATTAAACTATTTAAACTATTTTAAATTACAAATAATACTAAATCAACTTAGAAAATTATGAAAAAATTTATAAAACTATTTTATAACATTTCAAAGCTAGGAAAAATATAAAAACTTTGTATTACCTTATAAAAATTAATTATGCTATTTATAACTTATTTATTAATTAATTATTAATAAAACTATTATTAATTATAATAAATATTAAATTACAAAAAAAAAATCTGAGAAAATTATTAAAAATACTTTAACCTAAAAGGAAATTAATAAAAATATAAAATTACAAATTACTTAACAAAAATCTAAAAATGAAAATTAAAATTAAATTAAATTAAATAGAAACTATCACTTATTTTTATGTTGTCTTTTCTGGATTTTTCTTTTACAAAACTAAATTATATCTAAAAATAAACAACTTTTGTAAAAACAATAAATTTCTAGCTTAATAATAAGCACTGTGGAAGCTTATTACTTCCACAGTTGACTTTTGTTGACTGAAATGGAAAATAAGCTCAAATGAGCTTATGTGGGACCCACCTTGGTGTTTTCTCGTTCTAATAAGTGTATTGGATTTGTCAAAGCTAAAATTAGCCAAATAAGCTCAGTAGATAAGCTGATAAGCACAAATAAGCTATTCCAAAAACTTAGTTACAACACAGACATGGGACAAAGTTTATGGCTTATTCTAGGTGGGGTCCACTCTGATTCAGGTCAAACAAAGAGTCAATCCTAAGAGTCTAGTAGGAGGGGGGTTGTAAGAACCTAAGTTAGAGGTCTGGGGCCCACTAAGGTGGTCACTAATCACCACCAAAGTGGTGGTGATAGACTGAATCTGCTGGTGCAGGGGAGGCTTTCCTCCTTGCAGTTGTGTTTGGGGTTGTGTGGGGCCCAGGGTAAAAATCACAAAAATGTAAGCTATGTGGGATTCCAAAGTTGAGGTGGTAGTCTATTACCAAAATAATTTTCAGAACCTAAAACCTAATACACAAATCTAGAAAAATCCCACAAGTTTTGTGAAAATCTGAGAATGGCAATTTTGACTTTTGAGGAAAACTTGCTATGTTGACTTTTGTGAATTTCTAGACTATATTACTGATTGATTAAGTTATGATAAGCTATAATAGACCTAAAATAAGCTAAAACTTAAAGATATAAGCTAAATGGTGGGTTTATGAAACTAAATTCCTTGACAGTTAACTGTCAAGGGGTTTGGTTTTGGATTTTTGACTTTTTCCTAATGAGACCCTGGTTTTATGGTTTATTTGACCTAATACAACCTAGCATAACATGTTAGAACTGAAAACAACAACAATTACAAACTAGAACACCTTGATTCTCACTAAACTAAACAGTCCCTTAAACTAAGTTTTACACTATAACTTGTAATATAACAACTACAACTATGATTCTAATACTTAAAACAGATTAAACAAAGTTAATTAAAGCTATTAGAAGTAAAATTATGCTACAGAAACAATAAAAATTAATTAAGCTAAAGATGAAGAATTCCTTACAGTTGAGTCCTAGCTTGTGAAACAAAGAACCATGAACTACAAACAAATCCTATTACCTCCCATAAGTCCCTAGTACCCTTGCAATCTAAATTCAGCAACAATCCAAGCTTTTCCTTCTTCTTCTTTTGATTTTTTGTTTTTCAACTATTTTATTTTATTTTATGGTATTTTCTTCTTTTTCTAATGGTAACTGATGATATAGGTTTTCTATAACTTCTTCAAGCTTTGTCAGAGCTTGTATAAGCTTATGAATTCAATGACAACAAACAGAAACAACAATCTAACTTTTTGAGATTTTTGAAATTCAATGAAATTGCATTACGTGAGATATTCAACTGAAACTTGAAATTAACCTGAGATAGAGTTTAAATTACATCAAAGGAACTGAATACAAGTGTTTGAAACTGAAAATAACAACTAGAGATTATTCTACTCTACCTACGATTAAATTAAGCTACTACTAAACTAATACATCCTCCCTTCTGCATCTCTTTTGCTTTATAGATATTTTCTGAGTTTGTGGGACCCACAGAAGCATTTCCCATCAATCCTTAGCCATTGATTGTGTCTGATTGATCTTGGCCGTTTGAAACTACTTTTCGCGCCAAAAGTCGTGGGGTGTCAGTGTTATGCGTGTAGAAGTTTTTAGGGGTTTTTGGAGCATGTGTGAGGTGGAGGGTGAGGTGGAATGAGTGGGGAGCAAGTAGTGGTGAAACCAGAGAGCTGGAAGTGGTTTTGGTGGTCTGTGGTGAGGGGTGGTATTGGAGAGGGAAAAGGGATGACTGGGTGGTGTTTGACCGGGATGTTTGACCCGGTTTTATTTAAGGTGTGGACTGGGCTGGGTAATCTTTGGGCTTGGGGTTTTAATAAAAGGGTTGGGCTAGGGTAGTGTATGGATTTGGTTTATATTTGGGTAATAATAATAATAAGGGTCCGTTTGTATTAAAGTTACACAAGGACCAAAAATGTAATTCAGCCAAAGTTGAGGGACCTGTTGTGTAAATTTTGCAAAGTTGTTATAAGGACCACTTATGCCATACTTGAATACCCCAAGGACTATAGATGCAATTTTCCACATTTCAAACCTCCAGGGACCATTTATGTAATTTTCTGAACTTGAAGGGCCAAACCTGTAATTTATCCAAAGTTAACACAAAGGACCAACTATGCCATTATAGAATAGTACAAGGGTTATATTTGATATTTTTCCATTTTAAATAACCCAGGGACTGATTTTGACACTTTTCAAAGTTGAGGGACCAGAGTTGTAAATTTATGATTTTTAACTTCAAAGGACTTTTCCTAACAACTTATGAATCCCAAGGACCTAAAATGATATTTGTACAAGTTTTTAGTAACCAGGGACTAGTTTTGCCAATTTGTCAAAGTTCAAGGACTGAAACTGTAAATTAAGTATATTTTGTATATTTTTCATCAGTTTTCATCCCTTTTGTACTTATAACACCTAAAAACACATTTTGATGATATTTCCTGTATTACGAGGCAAATCTGTATGTTTTCATATGTTTTTGCAGTCTAAATGTGATAGAAATGATGAGTATTTAGACACTCATCAATCCCCCACACTAAACTATTGCTAGTCCCTAGCAATATTTTATGAAGTTTTAATGGATTTCAAAGAACTCTTTACCAAAAGCCATCACTTCTGGAGTAGCCAGATGTAAGAACTGTGGCACACCTGATAACCGTGTGATTTTGAGCAAACCACCAGCTGTCAACGGATTTGGTTTGTCTTTACCAGAAGCCGTTTGCTTCTGGACTAGCCAACTCTTGATGGAATAGTCAACATCTTGGTGAGCTGATTACCAATTATGGATTTTCCACTGCCTTTACCACAAGCCATAATCTTGCGGGCTAGCTAACTCATTCGCTTTATGGGATATGCGGAGTTGAGGAACCATACAATTTTTGGCAAATTGCAAGCCATAAACGGGTTTGAGTTATCTTTACCAAGAACCGTTTGCTCCTGGATTAGCCAATCCTTATGTGGGTTAGACATGGCGGACTGATAACCATTTATTGCGTTCTAAGTGAGAAATAATTTTAAAATTTGGGCTAAAATGGGGGTTCTTGATGGAACATGTGTTTAAATTCGTTAGAATAACGAATCTCCCCCCACACTTAGAACTGAATATTGTCCTCAATATTCAAAGTACCGGGTGTTAAACCAACACTTAGAACATAAGAAGAAAATATTCTATAGCCTTTATTTAAGATGTATATACATACAATTATTTTTTAGATAAAACTTCTTAAATAGAAGCTATCACTATATTTACATTTTTTTTAAGATATATATATACAACATGTGGGGTATCTCCCCCACACTAGGGTGAAACATGGGTGAAAACCTATGTACATGCTACTGTTTTTGATTACCGAGTCGCTAGCTTGACTCGACCCCGAATTCGTTTGTCCATAGGGAAGTAAGTGGAAGAGACAATCACAATCGGACTTTCATTAAAGATGTTTGGATAAACATTTGAAGCACGTGAAAGTTCCACTCCGATGAGATATAATGACACCCGGCTCATAAATGATACATAAAAATGCCGGGGTCAAAGATAGTGTCCTCATTCCCGAAGGAGTGAAGAACAGGATAGGGAACAGAATATATGAAGAAAAGGAAGAAAATCATGATAAAAATCATGACTAACTCTTCTTCCTCAATAGGAGAATTCATTGTTTCATGAATCTCCTCTTTTAAGCTCGTTTGATCAAGACATATTATGGGTATGTTTAGATCAAAATAGAAGCTATCATACTCCGGTGGAGATATGATATGAGTGAGTTCACAGGAGAACTCCTCAAAGGTGAATGATTAATATTCGGGATTGATTTGAGTGAATTCACTTTGGGACTCCTCAATAGTAAATGATTCATAAACGGAAAGAGAATTATAAGAATGAGAAGTGGTGATACCACTTATCTTCTCTTCCGTTTGATCAAAATGGAACGTTTGCAATTCCGGAATAGAGTCATTGATCAAAAACTCACTATCCTTGACGGGGATAGGAGATGAAATAGGCTTTTCATTAAAAGCCTCGATTCTAGAAATGAGAAGATTAGCATTTAATAATGTAAGACGAAGAGCTTCGTCTTGGATAATTTCTTCATCATTCTCTTCTTCTGAGTTGACAAGCTCAGAAGGTAATATCTCCACATAACTTATGTCTCCACAAGATAAAGAATAGTCCTCATCAGAATCAGAGAACATCTTAATATGATTATTTGGAAAGACAAGAGGGGGAGGAATATCACACATGTGATCAAGAATTCCCTGTGACTCACTTGGGATTGGGACAAGGATTTCAACACTAGACTTTATGAATTCGTCCGATTCCATTGCAGGAATAGTGTCAAGATGCTCGTCCCCCATGCTCAGAGAGTGAGTGGGAACCTCGGGTGTGATAACAGCATACAGAGGGAGCTGAGAAGGACTAGCAGTAATGGAGTCTACAAGTTCCATTATTTCTACTGCTGGTGATTCAGTTATATTCTTTTCTCCCTGTATATCCATGGAAGAAGTCTCAACTGATGAACTTGATGAGGTATCATCACTTTCATCATCTTCATAGAGAAGAGCAGCATTTTGAAATTTGATACGTGTTATAGCTGCGTGTTCTAAGACTAGTAATTCTTCCATGCTTCTTCCGTCTCTAGCAACATGTTCTTCAGCAAGTAAATCCGTGATAGATTTATCACAAGAATATGGAATGAGTGGAAACTGTGGGGGTGTGAATGTGTCAAAACCAGAAGGTTGACATTGATCATCATTATGAGGACCCCCACAATGTACACAAGAAAAACTTGGTGCATTGTGAAACGACATATTAGCTAACTCCTCTCTAATGTTTTTAAGTTTTTCAAGAACCTCTAGACAAGGGTCTTGCTGGTTTTGAGGAGTTGCTTGGTTCATTTGGTATTGTGGAGGTGGGTCTTGAAACGAATAGTCGTAATTGTTACAAGGAAATGGATTCCTTGTTTGACAATCAGAGCTAAAGTGTGGACCTCCACAGTACTCACAACAGTAAAACTGTTGAGTCTGGCTTGGTGTATTTTGATACGAAGCATCAGTGAGATTTGGATAATATGATTCTTGCTCGTATGAATGTGATGGGTAGTTGGAAAATTTTGAGGAGTCGTTGAATGAGTTTTGATTAGGATCATAAGAAAATGAATTACTCGATCCACAAAACAAACAACTCCCGTCTTGAATATCATTACCACATTGTTCACATGTACACCAACGACATGGAAAACCGAAAAGCGGCTCACCACAACCGACACAAGGAACAAAATCTGGAGGTGGGACAAGTGGTGTGCTCTTAGAGCTAGCAATTTCCACCACTTCCGTTATAGTCTCAGGTTTTTGTTTTTGATAATTGTGAAGATTAGGCAAATCGTTCTTTTCAGTAATTGCCCTAAGCTCTGTACGTTTGCTTGACAAACTTTTAACCGTAAACCGTGAAAGATCAGGATTGATTCTTGAAGGTTTAGGAGCATTTGTGAGCTCAGGTTTTTGGATAACCGTAGGTTGGACGTATTTAGCACTTCCATAGTCATAGGGAAGTACAGGGTCCTTTGTCACCTTGGTTTCATGATCTCTTTCCCTCACCGGAGAGGGAATAGGAATCGAAGGTCCATCATAATTAACATGACATCTCGACATTTTTGACAAGGCCATAAGTTTTTCAACTTTGCTTTTACAGGCCCTTTGTTTAAAGAAATCGTCATCGAGAGATGCCATTAGAATACAATTATGGGACAAGTGGAATAAGGTAGAATCAAAGGGTTTTGGGAATGAGAAATGAAGAATCAAATAGGTAGGGGTGTAAAGGTGAATATTTTTGGTATTTTATTTTATAAAAATATAGATAAAAGATGGTAAATATACAATGGATGTATATCCAGAATCACAAATACGCAAAATCGTTTAAAATAAGCGCACAACCTCCCCGGCAACGGCGCCAATTTTTGATTCGCCTCAAACGGTCAGATAATTATTGGTCAACCACTTGTGAATAGTCAAGTATAATAGTCAAACAGCTGAGGCAAATTCTTCCGTGAAATACAGTGTTTTCCCGGGTTGTAATATCCCAACGAGGTGTGCGATGTTTTATTGAAAACGAATCTGTGATTAGTGAATGTGAACAGGAAAGGTATAAAAGTGTGTGTGTGTGTGTTAAACTAGGGTTTTATAACTTAAAATGACTAAAATAAACTAATAAGAGTGATTACGTAAAACCTAGATATCTAAAACGTATAAAAGTACACCAAATTAAAATCAAACGCGACTGCGTACTGAGAAAAAGGTGAGTTTTAAGAAAAATAAACTACAAGGGCTAAAATTGAAAATTCTATAAACTTAAACTTAAAATAAAATTAAATTAAAAAGAAAACTATTTTTTAGATTATTATATTATTTATTATTAATTATTTAATTAAAAACTATTTAACTTTTTAATTAAAATTAAACTAAAAATGATAAATACTACAAATTAAACTAAAAACTTGTAAAAATAATTTCTAAAACTTAAAATGAACTTGAAGAAATTATAAAAAATAAAAATAAATATTTTTGTATTTTTATGAATTTTCTATTAATTAAAAACTATTTATATTAATTAAACTATTTAAACTATTTTAAATTACAAATAATACTAAATCAACTTAGAAAATTATGAAAAAATTTATAAAACTATTTTATAACATTTAAAAGCTAGGAAAAATATAAAAACTATGTATTACCTTATAAAAATTAATTATGCTATTTATAACTTATTTATTAATTAATTATTAATAAAACTATTATTAATTATAATAAATATTAAATTACAAAAAAAAATCTGAGAAAATTATTAAAAGTACTTTAACCTAAAAGGAAATTAATAAAAATATAAAATTACAAATTACTTAACAAAAATCTAAAAATGAAAATTAAAATTAAATTAAATTAAATAGAAACTATCACTTATTTTTATGTTGTCTTTTCTGGATTTTTCTTTTACAAAACTAAATTATATCTAAAAATAAACAACTTTTGTAAAAACAATAAATTTCTAGCTTAATAATAAGCACTGTGGAAGCTTATTACTTCCACAGTTGACTTTTGTTGACTGAAATGGAAAATAAGCTCAAATGAGCTTATGTGGGACCCACCTTGGTGTTTTCTCGTTCTAATAAGTGTATTGGATTTGTCAAAGCTAAAATTAGCCAAATAAGCTCAGTAGATAAGCTGATAAGCACAAATAAGCTATTCCAAAAACTTAGTTACAACACAGACATGGGACAAAGTTTATGGCTTATTCTAGGTGGGGTCCACTCTGATTCAGGTCAAACAAAGAGTCAATCCTAAGAGTCTAGTAGGAGGGGGGTTGTAAGAACCTAAGTTAGAGGTCTGGGGCCCACTGAGGTGGTCACTAATCACCACCAAAGTGGTGGTGATAGACTGAATCTGCTGGTGCAGGGGAGGCTTTCCTCCTTGCAGTTGTGTTTGGGGTTGTGTGGGGCCCAGGGTAAAAATCACAAAAATGTAAGCTATGTGGGATTCCAAAGTTGAGGTGGTAGTCTATTACCAAAATAATTTTCAGAACCTAAAACCTAATACACAAATCTAGAAAAATCCCACAAGTTTTGTGAAAATCTGAGAATGGCAATTTTGACTTTTGAGGAAAACTTGCTATGTTGACTTTTGTGAATTTCTAGACTATATTACTGATTGATTAAGTTATGATAAGCTATAATAGACCTAAAATAAGCCAAAACTTAAAGATATAAGCTAAATGGTGGGTTTATGAAACTAAATTCCTTGACAGTTAACTGTCAAGGGGTTTGGTTTTGGATTTTTGACTTTTTCCTAATGAGACCCTGGTTTTATGGTTTATTTGACCTAATACAACCTAGCATAACATGTTATAACTGAAAACAACAACAATTACAAACTAGAACATCTTGATTCTCACTAAACTAAACAGTCCCTTAAACTAAGTTTTACACTATAACTTGTAATATAACAACTACAACTATGATTCTAATACTTAAAACAGATTAAACAAAGTTAATTAAAGCTATTAGAAGTAAAATTATGCTACAGAAACAATAAAAATTAATTAAGCTAAAGATGAAGAATTCCTTACAGTTGAGTCCTAGCTTGTGAAACAAAGAACCATGAACTACAAACAAATCCTATTACCTCCCATAAGGCCCTAGTACCCTTGCAATCTAAATTCAGCAACAATCCAAGCTTTTCCTTCTTCTTCTTTTGATTTTTTGTTTTTCAACTATTTTATTTTATTTTATGGTATTTTCTTCTTTTTCTAATGGTAACTGATGATATAGGTTTTCTAAAACTTCTTCAAGCTTTGTCAGAGCTTGTATGAGCTTATGAATTCAATGACAACAAACAGAAACAACAATCTAACTTTTTGAGATTTTTGAAATTCAATGAAATTGCATTACGTGAGATATTCAACTGAAACTTGAAATTAACCTGAGATAGAGTTTAAATTACATCAAAGGAACTGAATACAAGTGTTTGAAACTGAAAATAACAACTAGAGATTATCTACTCTACCTACGATTAAATTAAGCTACTACTAAACTAATACATCCTCCCTTCTGCATCTCTTTTGCTTTATAGATATTTTCTGAGTTTGTGGGACCCACAAAAGCATTTCCCATCAATCCTTAGCCATTGATTGTGTCTGATTGATCTTGGCCGTTTGAAACTACTTTTCGCGCCAAAAGTCGTGGGGTGTCAGTGTTATGCGTGTAGAAGTTTTTAGGGGTTTTGGGAGCATGTGTGAGGTGGAGGGTGAGGTGGAATGAGTGGGGAGCAAGTAGTGGTGAAACCAGAGAGCTGGAAGTGGTTTTGGTGGTCTGTGGTGAGGGGTGGTATTGGAGAGGGAAAAGGGATGACTGGGTGGTGTTTGACCGGGATGTTTGACCCGGTTTTATTTAAGGTGTGGACTGGGCTGGGTAATCTTTGGGTTTGGGGTTTTAATAAAAGGGTTGGGCTAGGGTAGTGTATGGATTTGGTTTATATTTGGGTAATAATAATAATAAGGGTCCGTTTGTATTAAAGTTACACAAGGACCAAAAATGTAATTCAACCAAAGTTGAGGGACCTGTTGTGTAAATTTTGCAAAGTTGTTATAAGGACCACTTATGCCATACTTGAATACCCCAAGGACTATAGATGCAATTTTCCACATTTCAAACCTCCAGGGACCATTTATGTAATTTTCTGAACTTGAAGGGCCAAACCTGTAATTTATCCAAAGTTAACACAAAGGACCAACTATGCCATTATAGAATAGTACAAGGGTTATATTTGATATTTTTCCATTTTAAATAACCCAGGGACTGATTTTGACACTTTTCAAAGTTGAGGGACCAGAGTTGTAAATTTATGATTTTTAACTTCAAAGGACTTTTCCTAACAACTTATGAATCCCAAGGACCTAAAATGATATTTGTACAAGTTTTTAGTAACCAGGGACTAGTTTTGCCAATTTGTCAAAGTTCAGGGACTGAAACTGTAAATTAAGTATATTTTGTATGTTTTTCATCAGTTTTCATCCCTTTTGTACTTATAACACCTAAAAACACATTTTGATGATATTTCCTGTATTATGAGGCAAATCTGTATGTTTTCATATGTTTTTGCAATCTAAATGTGATAGAAATGATGAGTATTTAGACACTCATCAACTATGGTGTCCAAATATATCTTTTCTAGATCTTTTAAACAGTCTTGGAGATGCTGTTTGTTTTTTTGTGCTAGAATGTTTGACATCTTACTAGGCGGATAGGATGTTGATTGTGTTGCGTAAGTTGTAGTTTGTGAGAACTTTGTTACAGTTTGTTAGAACAAGGATGACAGCACAAGTAAACTGGTAGATGCTTTGATATGTCTGACCGAATGTGACTTCAAAATGATTTGTGGAATCAGGCAATCCAAGTAATATGCAGATTGCATATGTTTTACTAGTTGCACTTTTCAGCCTCCAGGTCACCTATAGTGACTTGAAAACCAAATTTACACATATGCCTTAAGTTCGTTATATATCACTCGAAAATATTATACCAAACCGCTTATAGACTATACTGAAATATACATAAGGTAGAGAAACTTGATAATCAGTCTACATATCGAAAGGCTTAAGCTTGTCTGGTTATGTTGCAAGCTCATTTTTATACTCAGACTTGAATTGAATAAGCGACGCGTTTGAACTCTTAACTACTTGGTAAAAGTATTGACTTGTTTGGATCCTTGCATTAAGCCAAATCAGGCCACCTATTCAAAGGATTGGTTGTCCCAGGTTTTATACTTATCTGCTCTATTGAGAACCTGCAGGGCTTCGATAATCCATACTCACAAAGAGGCACAAATCTAAATCCAGACTCTATTTATCTGCTAATGAAAAAGGCAACCATATTTCATGTCTTCAAACGCGGTCAAAAAAATTTGCTGCTTATGTTTTCTGAGAATGTATAAAAAATTACAGGATAAAAGGATTGTGACTGGAGTACTGCTGCACTAAAAAGATGGTTATTCATATTTGGAATCGTCATGGTAAATTAAATCGGCCACTATCATGAAGTTTCACAGTAAATTATGGTTAACTTACCCGAAATGTATTTCTAAGAGTAGAGGAAGAAGAAGAGTATAGGAGGAGAATTATATGAGTAATAATTCAAATATATGAAATGACTGTTATGCCCTTCAATAAAAACAAAAGAAAACAGTAAATTATGGTTGAGGGACGCATTCAGACTCAAAATCTCAAGTTTTGGACGCCTGACAACTAAAAGAAAGTTAAGGTGTCCTGTAATGTTTCATGAAAAGTTTAGGGACCAACGATGTATTTTTGTCTAATATTTTATTAAAAAATTGGGTTGGGATGGGTTGTTGATAAAGATAGTCCTATCTATACTCCCTTATAAAGCATCAATATCCCCAACCAAAACCCAACCCACCAATTTTAAGATTCAACACCCATACCTAAACACAAGCTTAAATTTACACACACCAAGCTAAAATCCAACCCTCCAACTTTAAGATTCAGACGCCCATACCTATACACAAACTTAAATTTACACACCGAACCAAAATCCAATCTTAAAAAATTCCGAACCAACAAATCACAACACAAACAAATACCCACACAATCACAAACCTTCTTATCCCATCCAGTTTCATTTTCTCTCACTCTCCCACCACCACACACAAAAAATCACACACTCGCATATTTTTTTCTTTCTCACATAAACTTCAAATACTCTCATCCCATCCACCACCACCGCCGATAATTCCACAACCACCGAACACTCCATCACCACCGAGACTTGGCCACCATCGAACACCCTACCACAGAAGATATATTGTAGATCTGAAAGTTTTTTTAGGAAGGTTTTTACACAAGGTTTGAAAATTTGAAGGTTTTATTTATTTTTATTTTTTTCATATAGTTATATGTACTAAAGATGTTTCGAAGAGGTTTTTTTATATAGATCTTTTTATTATGTAGATATGAGTCTTTACAACGGATCTTCCTAGCAGCCGCCGCCGCGGAACCATCACCTACCACCTGCAGGCGACCATCATCGAGATCCACCACAAATGTTTTTTAAGGTTCTTCTTGGAGGGTTTATTTATTTATTTTTTCAGATGTCAATTATAAAATTTTATGAGTTTTCTTTTACGTTTTTTATTTTTGTATTTTAATTAATCTACTTTTTAGAGTTTTATTTACTACAATATATATATATATATATATATATATATATATATATATATATATATATATATATATATATATATATATATATATATATATTTTGGGTAAAAGGGTTCCACCCTGGCAAATTATTACTCAAAAAAACGTTGAAGTACAATGGATGAGAGTGAATCTCTCATCGGAGTCCCTAAGGACACTACCACTACCACAATATAAGAATGACAAGCCATTCTTATAACAAACAGATCTAAATACAACTAACCATGACTAGTAATAAAATTACAATACATTACAACTCAAATAAACATTAAAGTCTTCTTTGAGTCTTCTTAGTCATCCTAGCGATCCAGATCTTAAACATGCGAACTTCCAGCTTCAACCAATAGCATCTTCTATTAGTATTATGCAAAATACATAATCTAATAACCTAATAAGAGTGACTTTCTGTAGCAAATCGACTTGAAGCATAAACATGGTCTAAGTGACCCAACCTTCCAGCATATCCAAACTTGACCCCTTCTTCCAATCAATACGAGTAAAACACATGAAGACGCAACATGATCAAGTAAAAATGCAAAACTCCATAACAAACATCAGCATCAATCCATAGTACCAATACAATACTCACTCAACAGCATGACATAGAAAGATGAGATATGTTAAAACCCATATCCCACATAGGGTATTAAGAACCCTAACATCATAGGAATCTTGAAAAAGAACCCTAACTTCCAAGACTTGACTTCCACTCTCTCAAAAAACCACAAACAAACTGAATCAGCAGTATCACATGCATCGACAATCATACCAAAGTTACCCAGCATATAGACAGTACGATGGTATACTTCCAGCCTAAAGCACCAAAACCGATAGAATGTAAAAACCATAAGGTTTTATAATCGTTCAGCAGCAATCCAACCAAACACCAAAAGATCGATCTATAAATTATAAGTCAGACCGACTTACATAATCCAAAAAACCCAAGAGGCGGCTGTAAATAAATCTTTATAGCACCAAATCCGAAACCCTAAAAGTTAGGGTTTCTAGATCGCCTTCGTACATAACCCAGCAAAACAAAACCCTAACAAAACCCACGATTAAAACAAGCTTGAAATCGATATATGCTTAATGAACAGAATTGGGGTTTCAAACAAATCGATCCTTATATATGTATAGTCAGAAACGACTTTTAAGAATGAAATAAAAAGGAATCAGATCTAAACCCTAACAAATAGGTCGATTAAAAACCGACTATTATGAAAGTCGGTTAGGGTTTAGAATAAGAGGCGAAATCAGAACATAATGAATGAAAATCAAGAGCACACCCCTCCCCAGATGATTACTGCCCTTAACACCGATTGCATATCATTACAAGAACAATAGAGAGGCGGAGTAAGGGCTGTTTTTTGTGATTGGTAAGTGGGGGAAGGGGTGGCCGGATTTCGCCCCTAGGGGAGAGAGATTTTTAGGGTTTTTTTTTTTAGTTTATATATTTTTTTTTGCCTTTTTATTATAAATTTTAAAATTTTTTTTTGCCTTTTTAATTAATAAATCTGATATTTTTAGTATTTTTATAAATTAGAGTATATTAACCAGTCAGTTTTCAACCTATTTTTTTAATATATAAATCTGTTTGCTAATTCTTTTTTATATAAGTCCTGATTTTTTATGTTTTTTAATTAGTCTGATTCCATTTGAGTACCAATCTGATTTTTTTTTATTGACCTGTGTTTTATTTAAGATTCAATATTTTTAAATCAATTTTATTAATCAAAGTTTTTTCTATTTGTTTTTATTTTATTTATGAATCTGACATTTTTTGATTTTTTATTTATTTATTTTTTATTTTTGTAAATTTGCTTTTTCAGAATATAGTTTCATCATAAATCTGATTTTTTATAAGGTTAATTTTGATATATTTTGTTTAAGTTTCAAAAGTGTAGTGATGATTAAACTTGCGTTATAAATTGGTTAGTGATAGATCCGTTGTTTGTGAAAAGTTGGTAATGAAATTTTGTTGGTGACTTAGAAATTTGGGTAAGTTGGTCATGTAATCACAATTCTGTTTGTGAATTCATTTGTTAATAGTTGATAGAAATTGTTAAAATGTGTTGGTTGTGTATTTTGATGATAAACAATTACGCACATCTATTTTGACCATAAAATATAAAATATTACGTACATCTTACAAAAAAAAGATTATATTATAATGTGGTTTTAAAATTCAAATTTGATGCTCTTTGTTGAAGGAAAAGAAAAGGTTAGAATTGACCTGACAACAAATTGAAATGGGTGTACAGGTGTTAATGAGACAACAGATAAAAAAGGTATTGGTAGACATGAAAATATGATGGAACATGGTGCAAAAGTGAAAATTGAAAGACTTCTATTTGATGAATCGGGAACCAATGTACTTTTTAACTCTTTTGATCGACTCTAGAAACATGATGGTGACTAATCAATTGGGGAATGAAATACCTATGAGTCTATCACTGGAGTATTACTCAAAAGCAAAATGTGATAACTTTAGTGATGCGTGGGAATCGCAACAGGCTTTACCTCTCGAGGGATCTCGAGAAGCTTACAACCCCCACCAGGCAGTGTACCTGATCGTTGTAGTATAGTATAGTGACAAGTACTGGGGGATTGATCGTTCAGCTTAGGAATAGTGTCGCTAGGATTAGAAAACCTAATTACTAGTTCTAAAGGTGAGGGATGATTATTTTTTGTGTTTTTATATTTTTTAGAAAGCAATTAAAATCTCGGGGTTTGAAGGAGTGGGCGGAATTAGTTGCTATTCAACTAACCCAAAACTAAGATGCAATCAAAATAAAATACTAAAAATGTAAATAAGCTAATTTATACTAAAGTTGTGAGCAGTAATTGGAGAAAATGTGTTTACTTAGATTTCACTACTCCCTAGATATCTTTTACACGTTAATTACTTGTTATAATTGTATGGATGACGGATCGTATTCCTTAATACCATTCATGGGGTGGCATACATAACTCCCCAATTCTATGAGCTCTTATCTCCTCCTACACCATGCCCAGCACAACTATAGGGATTGTAAACAGTGGCTCATGCATTAAATACAACCAATAAAGACCTAGTACGCCTCGGTTCATGTTTCTTAAGACGTTCAAGCATGTTACCATTTGGAGATCTGCCAGTTTTCTTAAGCCTAACATATAAATCATTCATCCAAGACAAGAATAAACAAGTAATCAACACATAATCAATATCTAGGTTTCATTAGATCTAAGCAAACACAAAAGAGATCTAGCCTAGCATAATGGAATTGAGACAAGAACAAGATATAGACAACCAACATATAGACATATTGATTGAATTAGAAGAACACTTATCTCAATTACAATGCAAGGTATCAAGGGTTTGGCACCCTTGAAAAACCTGTAAAGTTACACCAAAATCGTCTTTAGGGTTTCTCCCAAAACTCTTCTCTCTAAATGTGAAAAACTAGAAAACTATATATAGGAAAATAGGGATGACGGCGTCAAGAACAAAGGTGTGACGCCGTCATCTCGCCGCCAAATACTTCCTCGGACGGCCTTGATCTACTTCTGACGCCGTCAAGGCCTAGGCCGTCACACAAATTACTCTTGACGCCCTGTATGTGACGCCGTCATCAACTACAGATTTAATTCTTGGGGTTTTGACGCCGTCAGGACAACTCTTGACGCCTTCATGAACTCTCGGATTTTATTATTGAGGTTTGACGCCGTCAGGAAATTACTCTTGACGCTGTCACCTACTGTTCCCAGCATGGAAAATTGAGACTTCGCCGTTTTCTTCACTTTTATGCTCCAAAAACGTCCAAAATGGCTTTTTTTCCAGAATTCACTCTCCAAGTACCTAAAATCACAAAAGGAATGATTTAGGGTAATATTTGATCAAATAAATTTGGATTCGGGCTTAAATGACCCCCTAAAAACGGATCATTTTTCGCCTCATCATATACCCTTACACTTGAGATTTGCTTGTCCTCAAGCAAATGCGCTTTTATTCTAGTCAAAAGACAAGTTAGAGGTCATTTAACACTAATATAAAAGTAATTACAACAAATAATCGTTCCACTAAAGACCAATGACAAGCACGGAGGTCATACACAAGCACCTCACAAATAGTGTTTAGATACTCACATCTCTCGGGTGTAATAAAGTAATATAACATTATGGAAATGGAAGATATCTCTCACTACCTGTCATAGCAAAATAGATTACCATAGGCTTGGGAAAGGATCAAACCTCCACCACATGGCGTAAGCACCTAGGATAAACTATCAAAGAGGTCTTTTAAAGGGTTGTAACGTTAGGTATAGGGATATGAATTACACGGTTTTGTTGGATAAAGGAAGTTTTACTGGTGGCGAGTTAACAATCTTAGTTAATTACATGTACAATATGGCGTTGCTAAGCCAAGACTAGACTCGACTTAAGCTAATAAATGAAAAATAACAAGAACATAAAATGAACATAGAATGAAACGGGATGGTAGTCCGTATGTTTTTTCTCTTTTTCCTTTTTCTATATATATATATATATATATTTTTTTTTTTTTTTTGCATACACTCTTACCCTACCATCCAAAATAATACATCATAGGGGATTGAGCATTCCCCTTACACTTGAATCTTTACATACTTTACATTTAACTAATTTAATGACTCGAATTAAGAAAATCAAAACACCTGGAGCACTTTTAAGATTAACGTACATACAGGGGTAATATATGATGTTCTTCCCCATTACTTTATAAAATAAGTACTTACCCATGAGTCCCAATCATCCCAAAACAATATGTACAAGGATATGACTCGACTTAGCAACCATGTAATCAATTAGAAAGTTAACTTAGGGTTTAACAAATAACAATAATGCACTAAAAATGAGCACATACACGGAAGGCTAAGGCGATTTGGTTGTACATTTAAGTGGGGTGTAACAAATTCTTCCTTTAAGTAAAATGCTTAAAGTTAGAAACGAAAAGATAGGCTCAGAGGGGTGTACTAGGGGTTTCGTATACTAAAAATGAGTACAACGCTAAGGGTGTGGGAAAAATTAGTTGACTTAACTAGTCAAGTAATATGACTTAAATGGTCAAGTAATCATAATACGGGTTTAACACAAGGGTAATCCTAATGCCTCTTATCATGTAGTAAATCCTACTACACGAATGTAGTCTCACTAGCGATTTCGGGATGCATCACTAACGCAAGTTCTAGAATCTAAATGCTACCGGTACACTCATAAGCACTAATAGTAAATGATTTTTCTATCAAATCTAAAGGCGAACCTCACATATTTGGGTGGAAAATTTTTCTGAATATACGGTTATGTGCTAGTCATACAATCTCCTATCCATGAGACGCTTGCTATGGCTAAAGTTTCACTCCTAAATGTTGTAAAAAAATTTAAATTTGGCGCTAAAATTACACTAACAAGTATTTCTCATAGTTTTATTACACATCTACCATTAAACAAAACAAACTCAAGCGAAAGTACATATGTAAGGTATCATCTTTTTACCCTCCCCTTACACTTAAGATGAACATTGTCTCCAATGTTCAAGTAAAGAATGTAAAAGTGAAAAAGTAAAGAGAATGAAATCAAATACTCCCCTGATTCGCTCGGTATGGATTATAGGTTGGCCAGATTAGATCTTCCTCTAATAAAATGAACAATCAAAGCTTCCCTTACAGAATATAAATCATCTCCTTGTCGAACATAACCTGTAAATCCTGACAAAAATAGACAAGACAACCTCGCGTAAAATCGGCGGCATCCTATATAAGTTTCTAAATCCTAGAAAACAAGATAAGATATAATGCTTGTGGAATGAAGTTTGCAGATTTCCTGGAGATTATAAAACTTAATAATTCACAAAAACCATAAGACTCCGTTAGAAAAACAAAACCGGTAAAATTTCCAGATTTTTAACTCCTGACGCCGTCAAGAGTAAACTCATGACGCCGTCAGAATGGACCTGCAGAAATTCTTATGTTAAGTTTCCAGAAAATTTCTGGAAAAACTTGGTCTTACTTCCTGGAAAATCCTGCAAAACTTCATTATGACTCAATACAAGCATTTGACTCTAACAAATACAAATATACATGCTCATTTAATATTGTGGAGAATCATGATCGGTTTGTTTCTTAAAAACATATTTGGGGTTTCCCCTTACACTTATCTTTTGCAAAAATACTTTTAGGTTGGAGTTAAGACTAGGCCAAACAACATAGTAAAGTATTTCCACTTTTTAATTGAGAAACATGATCTACCAACAATAAAAATAAGGCATGCATACGGAAGCAAATAACAATCAAACAAATAAAATCACACAAAACATGGGTTGCCTCCCAAGAAGCGCTTTTCTTTATTTACAAGTCTTGTAGCTAGACTCAAAGTCATGGGTTACTACGTGACTTCATCATTGGTTCCCTTCTCTAGTTGTAGATATTCCTTGTAGAAACCAATCACCTTTTTCTCAACCGCCCCCATAATCATTTGGGCAAATTCTTCATCGACTTTATACCTTGGTCCAAGGGCCAAGCAATCTTTGTAATAAAGACTCCTTTTTTCCCATACATAATCCATGCCCTTTTTCTTATCCTCCTCATTGATATCCTCAAAAGCACCAACGTTGTCCTTATCAAAACGAGATATAAAGCGAAATTCGTTCATCCTATTAGGCATCCTATAAGTGATACTATCGGTGTTACTTGTAAATCGGATCGTACCTTCTACCTCATCATATTCCAACTTAGACTCCTCAACAAATGGTTTTCCAAACACAACATTGGATAGTCGACAATCAATAACATTAGCAAGATCCTCCACAATCATAAAGTCGGTGACAAAAGTGAAATTACCAACAAAGACACGTAAACCTTTAACTCTCCCGACAAAGTTACAAACTCCACCGGGGTACTTGGGATCCCTTCTAGGTTCAAGTCTTGTTTTCACTATATCATTATAAACCGTTGAGGACATAATGTTGATTGGAGATTTAAAGTCAATGTAAGCATTGCTAATGTGCCTATATCCAATCATACATGGTATCTTAGCATTCTTAGGATCGCCTCTCTTGATCTTAGGTTCAATTATGGTGAAAGGAGATCGCGGGTTATCAATAAGATTGTTATAATATGCAATCTCCTCCTTAGTGGGGTATAGATTAAAGTAGTCATTAAGCTTCGGATCTATTTCCTCCTCTTCTATTCTTTCAACAACATTCACAAAGTCATTAGGCCCTAGGTCCTTATTTGAATACAAGGCGGTTGCTAGGTCACTAAATGTATGTTCAAGCTCAATCTTAATCAACCTATTAAGCTCTCTAAGCTCCCTAATCTCACTCTCAATTTGTTCATGTAACACAGCCACTTCTCTAGGGGACAGGGGTGGATTCGCGTTTTCCATAATGGTCAATGGAATAGTCAATGAGTTTAATTTACTAACAAAGGCACAAAGAAATTGATAGACTAAAGAAAACCTAAAAATAAAAATAAATTCTTACTAGAAAGGAATCTAGCAAGTAGACCTAATAAAAAGAAATTCTAACCTAGACAATAACTATTCCCCGGGCTGCGGCGCCAAAAACTTGATGCGTGGGAATCGCAACAGGCTTTACCTCTCGAGGGATCTCGAGAAGCTTACAACCCCCACCAGGCAGTGTACCTGATCGTTGTAGTATAGTATAGTGACAAGTACCGGGGGATTGATCGTTCAGCTTAGGAATAGTGTCGCTAGGATTAGAAAACCTAATTACTAGTTCTAAAGGTGAGAGATGATTATTTTTTGTGTTTTTATATTTTTTAGAAAGCAATTAAAATCTCGGGGTTTGAAGGAGTGGGCGGAATTAGTTGCTATTCAACTAACCCAAAACTAAGATGCAATCAAAATAAAATACTAAAAATGTAAATAAGCTAATTTATACTAAAGTTGTGAGCAGTAATTGGAGAAAATGTGTTTACTTAGATTTCACTACTCCATAGATATCTTTTACACGTTAATTACTTGTTATAATTGTATGGATGACGGATCGTATTCCTTAATACCATTCATGGGGTGGCATACATAACTCCCCAATTCTATGAGCTCTTATCTCCTCCTACACCATGCCCAGCACAACTATAGGGATTGTAAACAGTGGCTCATGCATTAAATACAACCAATAAAGACCTAGTACGCCTCGGTTCATGTTTCTTAAGACGTTCAAGCATGTTACCATTTGGAGATCTGCCAGTTTTCTTAAGCCTAACATATAAATCATTCATCCAAGACAAGAATAAACAAGTAATCAACACATAATCAATATCTAGGTTTCATTAGATCTAAGCAAACACAAAAGAGATCTAGCCTAGCATAATGGAATTGAGACAAGAACAAGATATAGACAACCAACATATAGACATATTGATTGAATTAGAAGAACACTTATCTCAATTACAATGCAAGGTATCAAGGGTTTGGCACCCTTGAAAAACCTGTAAAGTTACACCAAAATCGTCTTTAGGGTTTCTCCCAAAACTCCTCTCTCTAAATGTGAAAAACTAGAAAACTATATATAGGAAAATAAGGATGACGGCGTCAAGAACAAATGTGTGACGCCGTCATCTCGCCGCCAAATACTTCCTCGGACGGCCTTGATCTACTTCTGACGCCGTCAAGGCCTAGGCCGTCACACAAATTACTCTTGACGCCCTGTATGTGACGCCGTCATCAACTACGGATTTAATTCTTGGGGTTTCGACGCCGTCAGGACAACTCTTGACGCCTTCATGAACTCTCGGATTTTATTATTGAGGTTTGACGCCGTCAGGAAATTACTCTTGACGCCGTCACCTACTGTTCCCAGTATGGAAAATTGAGACTTTGCCGTTTTCTTCATTTTTATGCTCAAAAAACGTCCAAAATGGCTTCTTTTCCAGAATTCACTCTCCAAGTACCTAAAATCACAAAAGGAACAATTTAGGGTAATATTTGATCAAATAAATTCGGATTCGGGCTTAAATGACCCCCTAAAAATGGATCATTTTTCGCCTCATCATTTAGCTTAAAAAATTCAATTATTAAAAAAAAAAAAAAAAAAAAAAAAAAAAAAAAAAAAAAAAAAATCTAACTGAACCTATGTTACGAAGTACTCCCTCCGTTCCAAATTTATTGTCCCCTTTTGATTTTTTCGGTCTTTTTTTCTCAACTTTGACTATAAATATTTTTGTTTGTGTTATACAATTTTTAATAAAAATTATACCAAATGAAAATACATTTTAAACTCAATCCGTTCATATATTTTGTATCAAGTATTATGTAATATAAACAAAAATATTTAAGGTTAAAGTTGAAAAGTAAAGCCCGAAAAAGTTAATAAGGGACAATAAATTTAGGACGGATGTAGTACTATTTTGGAAACAAAAACCAACCCGTGCTCCTTTGAATCTTTTTTACATGAGAATAATAGATGAACATTTGAAAATGTGTGAGAAAAAAGTACTTGAACGAGATGAACATTTTTAAAAGAAAATAATATGACCCAATATGTTAATATTGGGCACACAACATGAATACACACATAAAACACTTTGATAGCTATCAGGTTTTGTAGGAAACTATATGTTGTAGTCATCACGCAACCATGTCACTAGAAAAACATGCTTAAAAAAAAAAAAAAAAGGATTCCACAGCTCCACAATATTAGTTTGTCAAAAGAAAATCATTTTCAGCTAAAATTTTTTTGAAAAATAAACACCATTGCCGCTAAGCACGAGTGCTCGGCTAGATTCCCTTACGCTACAAAAACAATATGTTGAAAAAATTATTAATCGTCGAAATTTAGTCGAAAATAGACACCGTTGCCGCCAGGCGCAACTACTCGGCTAGATACCGTTACCTCTAAGCGCAGATGCTCGGCTAAAAACCGCTCCCGCCAGGCGCGGGTAACCTGCTAGTTAGAACAAAACAGGTGCATCCGGTTGGAAAAAAAGCATATTCTTGGAAACTATCCTCCATAAAGTAAAAAAGTGGCGTCCCAAGTATTTGGTTCACCAATCTTATAAAAAACAAGAAAAGAAACACAGCCCACAAAAACATCACAACCACCAAAAAGCATCTCTGAACATCTTCGAAGGTACGTATCCATCTTTTCTTTTTCAATCTGTTATATGTTTGGAATTTCTTATTTCAAGATTTTTGTTTTTATTTATAAAATATGTTTTGTCAAGATTTAAGTTATTTTTTCTTAAGGAATGAAAATTGGGATCTGGAATCAGATATGAATCTATGTTAATTGCAACATTTTTTTTGTTTTAAGATTTGAAATAGATTAAAAGTAGTATTGATTTGACCATGAAAGTCAAAGTTGGATGGTTGGTTTGAATTGGTTTTACAAACATTTTATTAGAATACTTGTAGAATTAAGATTAACTTTCTTGATTATATTACATTAGGAAACTACTTAACTCTATCGCAACTTGTTTTTTTACTACTTGGAAGTACAATTATGAACCAGTTGAATCGAAGTTGGACGCTTTTATTGTGTAGAGTAATCTTTTTTAAATACTGCAAATGGAATTGCGGTTAAATCAAAGATGAAATTAATGGGTTTTCGATCCTTGTAGTTCTTCATCAGAAATAGTAGTGATGGGATAATTGATGGTGTACCAGTACGTATAATGCACGTGCTGCCGTTTTCAGTCCATATGTGATATGTGGTTCTATAAATGAAATGGAACCAAAAATGAAAACGAGGGATTGAAAAAAATACTAAATTAATGATTCATGAACTTTTTATGTGATAGATAATGATTACTTATTCATACGTTTCCTGTAAACAGAATTGACGACCAGATCTTAATGAATTCAAGAGACAGTGCTGCATCCAACGTTTCCTGCAACTCGGGAAACAAGAACAACTCCTCCTACTCTACTTTGGTTTGCATCTTTTCAATTTTCTTTAAGAATCCAACTGTGTACTTGAACTTCCTTCTAATTAAGGCCATTGGTAGAAGTCTTTCATCAGCTCGAATCCTAGTGTCTTTCCATCCATAATAATACTGTTTTAACCGATTAATATACAATCAGATTTTGGTTCTTGGTTGCTATTTTCCATTATGGTTGCTTCTCAATTAACCGCTTTAATGGAAAACAAGACGTTTAAACCCTCTAAGAACTATCTACACTTTGCTTTGAACCCTACTGATGAAACATCGGATGATGTTGAACTGGATTTTTCTGATACATTTGGTCCTCTACCGACTCACCCCACCCATGGAAATTCTGAAATTTTCACTGAGACAGTCTATGATGATCCGGTGGTGATTCACACCCGATCACATTCTTTAGTGGGTCCTACTCAACGTGTTAGCCACTTGCTAATGAGGAAGCTAACCCTATGTGAAACAAAAGAGTCGTTGGATCTCTTAGAGGACTTTAGTGATGTTATAGCTGAGGAAGTTGGGGAAGGTTCTGAAAATGATGAGAAGTGTGTGAAGGAGGCTGAGAGCGTAGGCCTTGAAGATTTTGAGGTCATGAAAGTTGTCGGGAGAGGAGCGTTTGGAAAAGTATATCAAGTGAGAAAGAAAGACACTTTGGAAATATATGCAATGAAGGTAGTGAGGAAGGATAAGATTGTGGAGAAAAATCATGCTGAATACATGAAAGCAGAGAGGGATATTTTGACAAAGATTGATCATCCTTATATTGTCCAACTCCGATACTCTTTCCAGGTAGGTACCTCTTCTGCTGAGTAACGGGTTAAAACGAGGAATTTTTTTTATATTGTTTGAAACGTTAATAGCACTTCTTTTGTTCCAAAAATTGATAAATTTTCGCGATTTATTATTGTGTCAAATGCGATGACAAGTTTTATTTGTTTCAATAGTAAATTATTTATGTTTAAAAATGTTCTTTAGATGTTTTTCATCAAAAATAGGCTTTGCTTGAATTTTGATTTATTTCCTGTGAAGCTATATTTTTGTTATACACATTTGACCTAATGTAGATGTAACATGACCCAGATCAATCTGCTTAGAAGTAGAAACCTCTAGGTCCCAGTTAAGGGAGCTATAACATATAGTTACCTTTCTGTTTTACAGACAAAATATAGACTTTACCTTGTTTTGGACTTTGTGAATGGAGGACATCTTTTTTTCCAGCTATATCACCAAGGGCTGTTTCGGTGAGTTCTTTTTCTTTTTTGTTCTCTTATTCTCTAGATCGTTGACATGTTGGAAACGTAAACTGATTATGTTGTTGTTTATGCTTTCAGAGAGGATCTTGCCCGTATTTATGCTGCAGAGATTGTTTCGGCTGTTTCTCACCTTCATGCAAACGGCATAATGCATAGGGATCTTAAGCCTGAAAATATTCTACTTGATGTGGATGGCCACGTACTACTCTCTTTTTCTCTGGTTTTTTCTACAAACACGCTGCCCTTCTAGTATAGCTGTGTTTAGTCGTAACGCGCTCTCCTTTTTCAGGCTTTGCTTACGGACTTTGGACTAGCAAAAGAATTTGATGAGAATGCAAGATCAAATTCTTTATGTGGGACAGTAGAATACATGTCACCTGAAATTATTCTTGGCAAAGGCCATGACAAGGCTGCAGATTGGTGGAGCGTTGGAATCTTGTTGTTTGAGATGCTCACGGGAAAGGTGAGCATGTTTTAATAAATATATTTGAGGTGGAATTATGGGCGGGTCTCGCAGTTTGGTAATGAGTCATTCATAAATCATAATTACAGGGCAAAAAAACGTGTCGGGTTGGGTTGAACTACAAGACCTTTTTTGTCCTGTTCTGATTCTTTTTGCATCCAGCTGTTTTGTTACTTACGATTACAAACCAATTTTTTACTACAGTAATAAAATAACAGTTTTGGAGGGTTTATACATTTAAGCATCAGAAATATAGTTTCGTCGACATTTAACCAGTTTGATCCCTGAGACTCATCCTCTTAGACTAGGTGTAATCGTCACCAAACCCACCACCTCCTCGTCAGCGTCACATCACCATTCAGCACACCACCAAACCCGTCACCAAACAGGTGTAGTGGTGACCACCAAACCGAACACATAAAAATCCCTACTTTATGCAAACTTACCCCACAAACACACACACAAAAGATGGCAAACGGTTCGGTGGTCTGCAGCACCAAACCAGTGCAAAAATAAATCTTCTTCAACCCTATAATTATCTCGAGACCACTTACCATTAATTTTAAACCAACAAATGGGAAGAAGATGAAAATTCAACTAAAAAGAACTTAATTGAACCACTAAATCAATTAAAACAAAAACCCACAATTTGAGTTAATAAACTTACAATCAAACAAATAAAATCCCAAAAATTATCATTTGCTTGTGGACAAACACAATTCAACCCACAAGCTGATCATCAGGGAAAAAAAAAAAAAGAGACCAAGACAACCTAATCCGATACTTTAGGAACAAAACCCGTAATTACTAACAATGTTAGGAAGAAATGGACCAAAACCCGTAATGGGTGTTCCATTTTGGACCAAATCTGATACATTTCAAAGTAATGGACTAAAAGTGTTACACCCGGCAAACCACAAGGACCAAAAAAGTACGGCCATATACACGCATTCGGTGTTTTATGTGATAGTTCTCTTACTAATTGTCAGTCTTGCCCTTGGCTCTTATATTTTGGTGTTTCATCACATCATTTAACTCTACTTGTTGAATGGCCTTTCTTCATAAACAGCCACCATTTCATGGAGGGAACCGGGAGAAAATACAGAAAAAGATAGTGAAGGACAAATTCAAGCTACCTGCATATTTGACAAGTGAAGCACACGGCCTGCTGAAAGGGGTTAGTGCACTTGTTTGATTGTTTAATTTTTGCAATCATTAAGACTTGATAATTTCTCCAGTTGCATAATTGTTCCTTTTCATTCTGTAGTTGCTGCAAAAGGATCCAAGCAAGAGGCTTGGAAATGGGTTAAAGGGAAGTGATGAAATAAAGCAGCACAAGTGGTTCAAGCCAATCAACTGGAAGAAACTGGATGCTCGAGAAATCCAGCCTAGTTTTCGTCCCGAAGTTGATGGAAACCAATGCATTGCTAACTTCGACAAATGCTGGACAGACATGCCACTATTGGACTCCCCTGCATCTAGCCCAAATGCTTCTGCCAACCTCTTTCAGGGATTTACTTATGTCAAGCCTGCTGCATCTTTTCTCCGCAGTCACAGCCCAGTTTGCTAACATTCCCTAGTAGTGCTGCCGCTCACTTTAAATTGTTTTATGGTTTGTGAAACTCCTATGAGGATGCCCTATCTCATGCACAATTAAATCGTATGTATGAATATATTTGCTAATTGGCATGCTGTTTGTTCTTTTTAATTTTAATATTATTTTCTTGATGTGATTTACAGGCATGTGTTTGGCTTCTCATAGTTTTTATTTCAATAACCAAGTTTTTCACATAGTAAAATTTACTGTGTTTGGTTGCAATACCTCAGATAACTTGACATTGGCACCTTGGCCAGCTGGATCAGTCCCATTCTTCAGGCCTCACTTCTTTTTGGAGTATGGGATTTGACTCGGACGGGCAGATAAAACAGAACATGTCAATCATGTCTCTTGGGTCCGTCATGTATTGCCTTGGTTTATATTGTAGCATTGGTTATTGCTCCGGTTATGAATGACTCAATCCATCTACTGCAACCTCCCACACTTTTAGTAGATGGAGATACCTTTTTTTTTTTTTTTTTCCTCTTTCTGGTAACATGTTTTGCGACCTTTAGGTTGACTAATGTACGAGATTTGAGTCTATCGCCACACAAACTCAAACCGGGTAAAACCCTCTCCGAAGGTTGGTGTGGCCACTTAGAGCTTATTGCATCTAGCAAGAATTGAAATTGAGACCTCTTACTCAAGCTCCTTACTACTAGGCCACCCTAACTAGTTAGATGGAGATACTGCATCTTTACCGTGTAGTGGTAACATGACCACCATGGAAGAATATAATCATTCTAACTTAATTTGCTTCCTACATCCTCGTTTCCAAGGAGCCTTATAATAAAAAGCGTGGTGTGACCTCTATTTTTGTTTCACTAAACTGCAATACCCATCACTAAACTACAATACCCATCATAACTAGTAGATGGTGTGACCTCTATTTTTGTTTCACAAGGAGCCTTAATTTGCTTCCTACATCTTTAAATATGTTGTAGCACTTTGTCACGGCCAAAGTGTGAGATGACAAGAAGAAAAAAAACACACACACACACACACACACACACACACACACACACTTCATACTAGTACTATGGTGCATCTTTATAAAAGATAGTACTAATAACATACGAAATCATCCACAAAGTGAGCATACTTTTGCTGATCCCTTGGTTTCTTTTTTTACATATATTTCTTTCATTATAAGATTCAGCAAGAGTGAAGACATTTAGAGCTCATCCTGGTAGTGGAACCCATCGAAGCCATGCTTCTTCTTGCACCCCCAGTGGCATTTCCATTTGCACAACGAATTGAAAAGTGTGAGCCTTGTGGAGTGTCGAGATATAATGTTTGATGTTGAAGGCGATTTCGAAAGAATTATTGCATACCCATCATCCATATACTCTGTTCCATCAGGAAACACCTGCCACACCAGGCTCCCGCCTCCACCCCCTCCTTTTCTAACCGAATCTAACACTGTGTTGTATACCGTGCTTATCAGGCTGTCCCGGAATGATATATTGTAGCCTGGATCTTTTGTAGATACACCAAACTCGCTGAAAACCACCGGCATCCCAAGGTATTTCTCAGCATCATCAATGTGTGATTGCATCCATGACTTAATGAATGCAATATGAGAATCAGATATCGATTGTGAAATCCTTCATAAGAACATTAGATGTGTAAGTATAGCATGCGGCTTATCATGCGCATGCACATGTTATCTAATAAGGTTTTGAGTTACAGTTGACTTACCAAGAGTCGGCATACATATGAACGGAAGCAAAATCAACACCAAGAATCTGATGGTTTCTGATGAAATCAGTTCCAACTTGTTGTGCATAGGTATTGGGATTGTATTGAACCTTGTTTGGTGTTGAAACACCATAAAATCCTTCAAGACCAATCTCCACTAGATGCTTTGGATCGATAGTTTTGACATAAACTGCCATTTCCTCGATCCATTCCTATAAAAGCACATTACTCGTTACTTATTGGTGCAGACCAAATGGTGTACAAGTTGGCTTTCATCAATGAGAAATATATACATACCTGCAGTGTATCTCCCGAAGGGTCTGATGGACATCTTGGCTCATTTATCAGTTCCCAAGCGAAAATGGTAGGATCATCCTTGTAAGTCATGTTTGTTATGGTATTCACTCTATTCAGCACCGTCTACTCACCCAAAAAACCATTGTACATATTCATTAACATTTTTGTGAGTGTCTTAAACGAATAGATTGTTATTGTGGCTGGTTTGCGATCTCGACTCATGTACTTAAAAATGAGTCAAAAGAGGTTATTCATATCTCAAACCGGTCAACTCAAAATATTTAGCTAAGATGGAAAACATATGTCAAACGGGCCAAATTGGTCAAAGGGCTAAAAGTCGTCCATTGCGCGTGTTCAGCTTTATAGATTTTATTGTGAAAAAACATAAGATTATTATTATTATTATTATTATTATTATTATTATTATTATTATTATTATTATTATGTTTTTTAAATTTTATTTATGTTTTGAATAGAATATTAGCTGAAACACATTGATTATACATAAGAAACTAAAGGAAATAAACTACAAAACGTTCTTGGGTCAACCAGACCCATGTTTTTTGTTTTTTGATTTACCTAGTTTCCAACTCGACATTGCGAGCCAACTAATCTCAGAGCTTACCCTTTGGATAGCCCGGAGTCAGTGAACCTCCGTGGCCACAAGGGGATGTTTTTTTCCTCCCCGTTGGATTCGAACCCGTGACCTCCGCTTTGGAAAGTTGGTATTCTTGCCGCTGGGTTACCTCTTGTGGTTAACCCGACACTTAAAAGTGCTAGTTTTGACGCGTACCAGTTTTAGTCATCCGACCCACCAATGTTGTCGCATATAGCAAGAACCGTAAACTTGTAACATGTGTAAATGAAGGAGTAAAGATTAAAGAAAACCTGCCTTGACATGGGACTTGTAGTAGCTTTTCAGAGTTGGATGAGCGAAGAAATCATCATCGTTAGTCAAATTTAAGCCAGCTTCGTTCCCCCATTTCACGTATTGCGATTTTCCACCATAAGAATCCCAGTTATTGGTCAAAGATAGTATAAGCCTAATCTTGAACCTCTTTGCTTCACTCACCACAAAATCTAAGGCCTGTAAGCTTTCGCGCACTAATCAGAAACATGAGAAATAAACTCATGACAAGACATATATGGTGGTTTATATTATAAAGCACCTTGAAAACATCTTCATCGTAAACAGATGGTTTTTTCTGAAGAGCACGCCACTGGCCATCATTAAAAGCCCATGTACGACAAATTGTCAATCCCACAGCAGAAGCTTGTTGAAACACATCAGTGACCTTCGCTCTTGTAGACTCGTCGGCAGCAAACACCATCAACCAATAAGTGTTGAACCCATTCACATAAAATGGTTGATCATTCACCACAAATTGGTTCCCACTTTTCTGAACCATTGTCCATGCATCATCTTCGATTTCATCCACGTCAACAATCCTACAAAACTCATGCGTGATCAAATACAACAGGTAACATAGCTAACATTGTCACGAAAAATAAATTTGCAAGCTTTTGTTAATTAGTACCTATGTTTAGAAACTTGATCATCATTAACCCCACGAAACCAAGAGTATGTTTGCTGATTGTGTAT
Organism: Artemisia argyi; assembly: GCA_030686995.1. Taxonomy (NCBI): domain Eukaryota; kingdom Viridiplantae; phylum Streptophyta; class Magnoliopsida; order Asterales; family Asteraceae; genus Artemisia; species Artemisia argyi. The sequence goes on from CM060703.1 coordinate 90,537,039, forward strand.
TAAAAAGAATGCCAACAATAAGAAGAGTGCTTTATGCATAGCCATATGTTATGTTTGTTTAGTTATATTTTGAATCACACTATAAATATGTAACAAGATTTACTTATTTGCCATACAATATATGCCATCATTGTTGTGACACTCAAGAGAAGTGTTGTAGAGGAAAGCATTCTGCTACCTTCAAAGCTAAGATGGGTTTGGTACTCCTCTCCCTGTCACACTCACACGTTAAAATATAAATGATGTGACTAATTTCCTATATGAGCTGCCTTGTATAGACATAGTGATCAAAACGGCACTACTACTAAATTATTACCACTTTGTAACAATTAACTTGTATGATTGTGCATGAGAAAGGCAAAAAAAAAAAACGAAACGAGAAAAATCCGTTTTACCTTATCTAGCAAAGATATTGGTCATGCGTCCTTGTCACTTGTGAATGAACCAACAACGATAGCAAAGCTGTTCCACTGATAGCAGTAAAAGTTACATGGGAGCAACGCGCATATCTGATGATATATAGTACGTATACATTAAAAGTTTATAAAATAAAGTGTTTGTTACCTAGTAAAAAATGTTTGTTTTCTCATTGTCTACCTAATGTTGTATGTGTGTACGTTTGGTAAAGAAAAACATCCATAGCTTCAAAGGCTCATCCACTGCATTTGAGTAGAGTGGTGAAAAAGACTTTCTATTTAAGGTAAAGAGTAACCAATTAATTCTCCCACAAATCCTTTTAGACTCAAATGGGTAGTATAATAAATAATGTTGCATCCACTATGGTGGTTTAAGAATAGGTTCAAGAAATTATGAAGAGGTTCAAAATTTTGTGTACCATAGTGAGGAATCATTTCAAGTCTAGGTAGCATGAAAAGGTCTAGAATTTTGAAGAGGTTTATAAATTAATACATTGTATGAGTTGACAATTTTATAAACTTATTAAAAGCTTTATCTATAGTGGGAATAGGTTTATAGTATGAAAAGGTTTGTAAATTAATGACATTTCATGAGGTGTCAATTTTATAATCCTTTTAAAAATTTTATCATAGTGGATGCCCTAACTAATTGCAAGAAATGTAAAGATCGTATTATGGTATCGAATGTCTTTTATACGATTTGGTGAGGATTGGTGGAAGGGCACTATATTTGTCCTCGTAACCATGAAAAAATGAGACTTGATTTACTAGTTATCTCTTCTCTCCTCTTGATATTCACCCTTAGTTTTTACAAGTGTGATGGTAAAAACATGCAAAACATTATTATTAAGAACCAAGACTGTTCATTTGATTATGTAATCACATGATACAATTTTTGTAACTTTTCTGATTATGTAATCACATGATACAATTTTTGTAACTTTTCGGGAATGTTATACATAAACCAATGGATAAAGATGTTTGGTATATGTATTAATAACTTACTGTATTATTTAAAGCACTAGTGAGAAGCTAAAGATTACATGTGCTATGAAAAAACTCAGGCTTTGTTGCAGAACGCTAAAAGAATGGCTCTTGGTATTGTTTCGATTGGTGGGCAAATCACATCGACAAATATTAGTTTCTATCGGGATAAATCACGTTGACAAATATTAGTTTTAATGGGGATCGATGTGTCTAACACTCTAAGCGAATCCGTACTCAGTTTTCACATGAGATGTGACGAGTAACAGATTCTCTCACAAATCCTTTTAGGCCGACAATACATTAAGCTAGTCGGTGTTAATTCACAGAGAAAATTTATGAAATTTGAGATATGGTCAATGAAAGATGATGCACCAGATCGAACAAGGAAATAAAATAGTCATTTTATATAAACATGTCCATGTGGTTTGTTGGGTATAACAAAATGGTCCATCGACTTTTATTTTTCCCGAATTCTCTCCCTGTGGTTTTGGCCCATAATGGGTTTGGTCCCTCGACCACTATATCTGTTAGTTTGATTGTCAAATTGATGTTTAGATGGTAGAAATGACATAAATACCCTCTTATATTTAAAAGTAAGGTTCCTGTGGTTTGTGGGGTATCATGAATTTATTCATAATATTTTTATTATTTATCAAATATTCTAAGATATTCAAAAGATTTTAAATTTTGTTTTGAAAAACTTGTTTTAAAATTTGAATATTATACGTTTTCTTACGTTTTTATCTATTTTCGTTCGTTTTATACGTTTTCGTCAATTTTATACGTTTTTAATAGTTAAATAAATTAAAAAAATATATATATAGATTAAATTCGTGACCCCACGAACCACAGAGACCTTACTTCTAAACATAAGATCTTCAGCCATCTAAACATCCACTTAACGCTCAAAGCTAATAGAAATAGTGGTCAAGGGACCAAACCCGTTAGGGGTCAAAACCACACAAAGAGGATCCGGGGAAAAAAGTCTAGGGACGATTTTCGTTACACCCGGCAAACCACAAGGACGATTTAAGTATTTAACGCTAGTAAAAATTTCTACGTGCTCTATGAGTTGTGGAGATGCTATAATCATGCCTAAATCGTTCAAAGATGTGAGTTAAGATATAACTTAGAATTGATTACTGCCTCACAATATGTTTAATTTGGCTGTCGTTATAACTTTTGCACTGACTAATGAAACATGATCTAAATAGTAAGAACATCAACAAAGTAGAACTACAAAGCTAGCAAAATGAGCAACACACATTTGTAATTTGACAATTAAGTGGACAAAACAATACGTGAGCACACTTGTTTATGGTCAATTTAGTACCATTGACCACGAAACACAGCATTTATAAGCTTTACAAACATAGAAAAGTGCATTACATATTCATATGGATACTCACAGGAAGAAAACGTTGAAGAGTACACTCTGATGATCGATTAGTATATGGACAACCATTGACCAAATAATGAACAAACCAACAACCACCCAGCCATTACTTTTGACCACTTGGGACATCAGAATCAAATATGCTAGTTATCTTTTTCTGCAGTTCCGGCTTGTTGGCTCCCACAAGTTTATCAATTTGTTGCCCATCTTTAAGGAAGAAGAATGTGGGAGTAGCTTTTACTTCCCATTGTGTGCTAAACTCCTGCAAAAAATTTATCTTGGGTGAGCAAAAGGGGATTTTGCAAACATATACACAACTGCATCATAGAAAGTGTTGCTTCCTTTATGAAGATATAACATAACTACCAAGCTCACAAGCAACTATCTTAGAAAATTTTGGCAGGAGCCTACAACAGGCTTTCGCCAAACCAACTTGGTTGATCCCGTGTCAAGCTCAAAACCTAATGTTCTTTTAGAGTAAGGAATCGTTGGGAAAAGTAAAACAAGTAGTGATTTTATCTCCAAAACTTTTATCTGTAATGTGGGGACATTTTGAGACAAAGGATGATTTTGCTACCATTGACATAAACTAACCTTATTTACATAGCAACAGCCACTTTCTTCCAAACTCAGTAACATCATTTATTTCCAGCTCAAAAACACCCAAGAACCCTTTTCTTTTTTCTTTTTTTTTTCCTTAGTTCCCCTTTATGTTCTCTTCCTTTATATTTTTTCTTGCCCTTCAATTGTAAGTTTATTTATAGGGTTGTCTGCCAGTCAATTAAAGGGCAAGGCTCAAGCTTTTAGCAAGTTAAGCAAAAGCCTGAGCCCTGAGTTTTCAGAGCTCTGGAAATGGTAGGCAACCTACTTTTGCACAAGCAAAACTTCTAGCCAAACAAAGTCAAGCAGCTCAAATATACATGATAAAAGAACCGCTCCTACTAATATAATAACCAACATCATTGCAACTAGATACATATTAAGTTTAGACTTTAGAGTAGTCACTTATGATAATTGTTTAGATTATTCAAAAAGGTTGATACATATTTGCCTGCGGCTGTGGTATTCTAACCACAAATTAGGATCTTTTCATCTCTGTTTATGCGTTACTTGGCATAGGTTTTCTTTGTGGCTTTGTATTTATGTGTCTGATGTGGTTTACTGCACTTCTATTCATCTGACATCACAGGCTGCAACCAGTATTGTAATAATTGTTTGACATTCCAGACTCGATAACTTTAACCCTTTATCTAAACCCTCCCGGTAAATTTTGCATTTGTAATCACCTATCTGCACACATTGCTTTCTTTTTGGCTTTATCAATTTTTATGATCATATCTGTCACTTTAAGCTCAAAACATCCTGATTTTGAGGACGAGATATTCTCAAAGGTTGCGTAATTGGTGACAGTAACACTTCAATAATGTATTTACTATTTTTCTGGTTAGTTACTGCTTTAAAATGCTAGCATCAGTGCTTTTCCAAATTATTATTAAAAAAATAAATAAATAAAATTAAAAAATAAAAAAATAAAAAATAAATAAATAAAAAAAGAAGAAGAAGAAGTAGAAGCTAGCATCAGCACTCCTCAAGTACTGTAACTTCGGTAAGTTAAAAGGCAGTGGCGTAATTTATCAATAGATATACAATGTGCAAAACTTACCGTTAACTCATCAACGTCTATGGTCAGAAATATGAGAGAAGGATGCTTATCCGAAAGCTCAATGTAGTAAGGCGCAATCGATTTGCAAGGACCACACCAAGATGCACTGAAGTTGGCAACCACCTATTCACCATACACAGATATATAATTAGTGCAAATTACAAAACAAGTAGAGAGCTTTGGCAAATAGGTTAGTATACGAAAAGAAATTCTACCCAAATGTTGCAGAAACTTAAAGCATTTAACATATTTTTACACTAGCACCATTTTCATAATATTATTAGAATTTCAGCTTGAAGTGGTTACTGTTAAAGTGGAACCCTTTATTATTTAAATTATTTAACTTCGAATCTGTAACAAAATTATGGGTCTGTCAGTTGACTAAATTAGAGATGAATCTACTTAGGAGCCATGAAAAATATCCTTAGGAGAGCAACAAAGTAGTTTAAAAACTTACTATTTTGCCTTGTGCCTTAGCTTCTGACAGCTTTCTCTCCCAAGCATCTTTTGTAGTGACGAGGGTCACGTTACCTCCTGCAAACTGAGGATGACTTTCAGTCTCATCTTCTTCGGGTTGGGTCTGCAAATATTAGTAAAATCAAACTCCACGGTCAAGTCAAAATAAAAATATACGAGGTTGATACCATGAGCTTAAAAAAATCAAGACTGAATTTGTTTTAAAAATCTTGCATTTTTCTTTTTGTCGGTTTCATCAATTTATATTCACATCAGATACATGGGACCCAAGTCCACATTGTCCCTTTCTCAGACCATATAAATAAAGCAAAAATACAACAATGGTTATAGCTAAAACCAATAGCAACTAAGCTGTTAGGTCCAGCATTGTGAATAATTAACACATTTTCGAGAAGCAAAATCTGATTACTTGTACTTATTCAATTTGACAGTAATCAATAACATTAGCTGATTATGTATAGTTTTCTTTGAGGTGGGGGTAGGGATCTAAAATCTTAAAGGTGAGAATATTCATGTCTGTCAATATTCTAGACGAACAAATTCATGACCTTCTGATCTGCTAGTATATTAATCACCTTTAAGTCTTGGTGCCCTATCCCTTGTTGCTTTGACATATTTTTTCCACAGAACCCACGACATGATCCAGCACTACTTATAAAGAACTAATTTTGAGCATCTTTTTAGTTCTAAGATGTTTTATACAACTCATGTCCTTCATTATAGTGGCTTGAAATTTTCCACCAAGATATTGCTTTTGAAGCGAGAAACCAATGAAAATGATATTCGTTTTAGACCACAAAGGGGAAACTCCAAGTGTATCTATTTGAATAATAGAAGTATTGGGTTTGCTATTGATTATGGTATGTATAAGTATGAGTAATGCAAATAAGTCAACAATCAAAAACTGAGAGGGCTGCTACCGAATGGTCAAGAAAACTTTCTTATTTTCAAAAAATTTCATCTCAGACTTGTTGAGGGGGAAAAAAAAGCCTAACAAGATGGAGCTATACACTCTAAAGACACAGAAAAGATTACCCAACCAGCAACACATTTTATTTTCTGTACACCATCTATTAAGATCATTTTAACATGAATCGTCGGGGTCAGATTGACATACTTATATAGTTTAATCACACATTCTTTATCATGAATCATGACCAAAGAAGCAAAATTATCATAGACTATCCTCAACCATTCAACAAAGCAACATGCAACTAGTTATATGTTCAACCAAAATCACTCCGAAAACAAAAATTAACTCAACACGAGCCAGAAATTTTCAATCCAATAACCAGAACTCAAAATGCAGAGACAAGAAAACTCACCGAAGAAAAGCAGATTCCCATTCAGATGTTTATAAACGATTTTAGGCTAAAAAACAAAAGAAGTCTATCAGCACAACCCACCAGTATATATTATAAGCATAATCTTTGCATTTACATTTATCAGCCGTTGCAGCTTAGGCTGCCACGTCAGCATTAGTACACACAAAAATAAAATGAAAACATACAGGGAAAGTTAGATACATTTTCCAAGGATTAACCCTTCAATAAAAGAATTCAATAGCATTTGACACTAACCAAAACCCATGTATGTAGGAAAACTATCAATTAACTTAAAAAAAAAAAAAAAAAAAAAAAAAAAAAAGAATAGCTTATTATTACAAAATTCTTTAACACACAAATAACATTAATAAAAATGGGTTGAAAGAAATAAATACCTGTAAATTCGAGGTTTGTTCCCGATTGAAATCAGTAAATTCACAAATGAGAAGCTAATTTAGGGTCTTTTTATTTTCAAAGAGAAATGTAACCTAGAAACGTAAACTACCTTTTCTTTTATATATATAAAGATTTGTTTAATAGGTGTTAAATGTTCCCACGTGGAAATTTCGAAATGTGAAGGAAAAAAAGAAAAAAAAAGGGATAAAAATTGGGCCATCTTTGTTGACTATTCCAGAAACGGTTATATGTTGGGCTTCCAGGATTAGATGTCACACGGTTTCGGTTGTTTGGTGGAAATATGTTTACCACTTGGAAACAATACAAAATGATGATCATCTAGTCAAATCATGTGTGAAACCAAAATGATATAAGAGAAAAAGATAATATTTTATTATAAAGTTTATTTTACTAATTGATAAATAATTTATTGACGATGATTTTGTTTTTTAATACTTCATCCGTCCCACATTAAATGTCCACTTATATCACGCACAAAATTTTAGAAAATTCCACTAACTGCACTCTCCACCAATCAAATATAATTTTTACCCACTAAAGTCTCATCTCATTGGTTAGAATAGAATATATACACTTAATTTGGGACATTTCAAGATTCCATTGTGGACACTTAATATGCGACGGAGGTAGTAATTAGTTTATGTATGAATTGTCATAAAGAATACAAATGTGGTTCCAATTATTTGCCAAAGTAATCATATTTGCCGTAAATCAATCTTTGATTCTCAGGCCCACTTTAATTACCAAAAACTTAAACCAAACAATTAATAATATAATTATGTCCATTGATTGATTGCCACACCCCTCATACCAAACGCCCTCTAAATGTTTTGACAATCTGAATTGAACATTATATGAATAATAGGAGTCCCTCTTGTAATAATTTATTCTAAATAACATCTTTTATAGCAAAATTATTTTCAACGGTATATCATTTTAGTATTTAATCGGTCACTGTAAATCAAGCATGTTCAATCGATTGATAATTTTGACGGCTTTGATCTGTAATCTTTAAGCTATATGTCCGACTTCATGTGAAACAAGTGGGTCATACTATAAGAACCCCCAACCCAAAACCTCCCATTTATTTTATTTTATTTTGGTGTCTTTTGCATGAAAGTAAAATATAAAACGTAATTCTACTTAATTGGTTTCGAAAAATATCGAGATTTTTAATAGGCTCAGATTTGAAGGTTGCAAAGTGATAAAATCTCACTTTACCGTCCATTCGGTTGCAAAGTTTTTTTTAGTCAAAAAAACATCATCACCTTATCTCAAAATAATTCACGTCATCGCCTTATCTCAAAATAACATCCGTTGAAAAATTGTCAAAGTTTTTTTTGCATTGTACAAGTAACTCATCAATTTCAACATTCACATTCACAATAGTAATTCTCAACAGTTTTTTTGCAGGCTTTGCATCATTATAAACCGCATCAATTTCACATTGACATTCACAATACCACAACATTCGCAGTCACAAACCACATTTACATTCACAAAACCACAACATTCACATTCACAAAGAAGCAGTAATAGGTTATTATACTTTGGTAAAGAAGTGAAAGTACGACTTGATCCGTTTTACAAGGAAGAGGTATTGAATTTTACGTTATTACATATATTACATGCAAAAAATGCTTAACATTTATAATAATTGACAAAAAAACATATCAAGATTTTTAATAGGCTCAGATTATTGTCGTTTTATCATATGACTGCAAATTTGAAGGTTGCAAAGTGGAAAAAATCTCACTTTACCGTCCATTCGGTTTTGCCACGCCAATCAATACAAGCACCTTTTTTTTTTTTTTTTTTTTTTTTTTTTTTTTTTTTTTTTTTTTTTTTTAAATCATCATCGCCTTATCTCGATATTTTTCGAACAAAAACAAAATTTTTTTTTCAACAACCATAACTATTTCAAGAAGCAACCACCAACTGCTTATCAAATTAAGCAGTTTCTATAAGCAACCACACACTGCTTATTTCATTATTTAAAAAAAACCACAAACTGCTTAACAAATTAAGCAGTTTAAATAAGCAACCAAAACTGCTTATCAAATTAAGCAGCTTACAAAAAACTGCTTATCAAATTAAGCAACTTATCAAAAACTGCTTACCATTAAATCTGAAACAAAAACCACCATCACCATCACTGCTTACCAAAAGTACTTATCAAATTAAGCAACCAAAACTGCTTATCAAATTAAGCAGCTTATCAAAAACTGCTTACCATTAGATCTGAAACAAAAAACACATCACCATCACCAAATCGTATACGATAATAATAGTAATAATAATAATAATAATAATAATAATAATAATAATAATAATAATAATAATAATAATAATAATAAAACATTAGATCTGAAACAAAAACCACCGTCACCATCACCAAATCATATACGATTTTAAAAAAATAGATCTGAAACAAAAACCATCATCAGAAACAAGATCTAACAAGATCTTGAAAAAAGATTTTTTTTTTTTGAAAACCGGTTATGTAAAAGGGTTTATAAATAGATAGGTTACATAACATTTCAACTTTATTCGCCTAATTTACCATACTTTTTTTTGTGCAAACGAAGTATTGGACGTCACGAGGGTGACATTCAAGTTACTGAATTTGTAAAACGCGACATTTATGTTACTTAACTTACCAACAAAAATGCATTCGGGTTACTTTGATTACACTGAAAATATAGAGGTTGAATGTTTCCCAAAAATTTAGTAACTTAAGTGAACAAAATAAAAGTATGGTAACTTAAGCGAATAAAGTTGAAAAGTTTAGTAAATAAACCTTAAGTAAAACCACTGCCCCGCCCCTTGTTATTTATACAACCCTACAACCCACTCTAATAACCACTTTATTAGAAACAAGATCTAACAAGATCTTGAAAAAAATATCTAACAAGAAACCACCATCTTTTTTCAAGATCTAACAAGATCTTGAAAAAAGATCTAACAAAAACCACCAGAAACCACCATCATCAGAAACATGATCTAACAAGATCTTAAAAAAAAACTAAAACCACCACTCGTTCTCTGTCACCCACTCTAAAACGATAACCATCACTCTAAAAAGATCAAATCACTCACTCACACCAATCATTTACAAATGATAACCATCACTCTAAAAAGATCTAACAATATCCCTTTTGAGAGAGAAGAGAAAGGGTACGAGTGAGGTGAGTGAGTGATTGAAAGAGAGATAGAAAACGAGTGGTGTGAGTGTGAGATAAAGAACGAGTGGTTATCAGAGTGGGGTGTAGGGTTATAACAAAAACAAGGGGCGGTAGTGGTTTTACATAACCGGTTTATATATATATATATATATATATATATATATATATATATATATATATATATATATATATATATATATATATATATATATATATATATCCCTAGGAAACATAAGCTTAATTATAGAATACTTTAGATCACTAAGATAGGCTATTTAAGAAACCCTTGAGGAATAAGAAAAATATAGGATTAGAAATCTTTAAGATTTTATAGGTTAGAAACCAAAATCCCTACTCCAATAAATAGGAAAATTAGGAAGACATCCCTATAAGATAGGATTTAGCTTAGAAATTCATTCGGACTAGAACCTAGATTAAATATAAGGAATATTAGGAAAAACATAGGATTAAATAGTAAAAACCTCTACCATAAACCATTAAACCCCTAGTTTAGGATAGATACATAGCAAGCTTCTACCATATAAGAATAAGTAGTTTTAGGATAAAATTTCCCTTTTGGATACCTACATATATATTTGAGGATTTTAGATTACATCTTAGGATTTGACATTTCTTAGAATACACATTAGGAAATTTCACTTAGGAGATATTATGGATACTACCCTAGCTGGTTTCAAGTACCTAGGAATAGTAATACTTATAATAATAGTAATGTTGGAGTATGCTCGTGTCATAATAAATAATTATATGGCTAGAGATATGTGAGCCTATGGGGTCACACACTTATACACAGAGACACCATTATATATATTGTATTTATCGTATTTACACTATATATACGACTACGTAACTCAGGATCAATAACGGGTTACTAATAACTAAGCTAGTACTTAGTTTATTGGATTAGACCAACAAATGGGCAAGCCCATTTAGGGCCCCCATGGAAAGCCTAGGTGAGAAAGGAACAAGGGAAATAGCTCAAGGGGTTAAGACTAGTATCAAGACTAGCATAGAGGTGATCTCCTTTGATCACTTGGGTTTCATTGGTGATTCGTGTACATTGGTGACGGTCTTCATACGATTCTACCAATCGCACTACAAAGGTATAACCTTATTGTTGTTTATTATTTGATTGATCATACGGCTATATGGATCCGTTGTTGGTGATGTTTTTCCGCTGCGTTTATATGTTTCTTTAATGATTATATATTTAACATCACCTATAGTGGTATCACGAGCCATCATATGTGCCATATGATTATCGGGTACGCATAAAAATGGCTAAAACGGGTATTTTTTGATGATTTTTGAAGTCATGGTTAAAACAGCCCTAGGGATCAAATTTTTTCACATTTGAATGACCCTTTAGGGGTCTAATTATCTGCAATTTTTGGTCCCATGGCCATTTGTTATGAATACGTTAATTGGTTACTTGTCGGGTACGTGTAAAATGGCCTAAAATGCTTGTTTTTAATCGGTTTTTGAAACGGTTTTGATTCAGCACCATATCCCAATTTTTCTGTGGTAAAGTGGTATTTTGAAGGTCCTAATATCAGTGGTTTTTGTTTCTTGAACCATTTGACACGCGTACCAATCGGGGTTTTAATTCTTGTTAGTTATTTCTTCGATTTTGTTGGATAACAATTTATTTCTTGTTATTTATTTTGTTTTCATGGCAAATACATGCATGTTTGTTCATGGAGTTTTCCAACACCTTGTATTGATCATAATATTATGGTATTATTATGTGTATATGCAAAGCCGATGAAAACCTAGACCACTTGTGACATGGATTGTTGTGTATGTTGTTTAATTTCGTGTTTTGGGGTTTTTGCCATTGTTCCGGCATTTATGTAATGATATTATTTTGGTTGTATCCATTTTTTGGGCACTTTTATAGTAGGTTAAAAGTAGATTAGTTGTATTTTACTTTCAATATCATGTAATCGTGGCTTGGTGGTGAAAGGCGATTGGTAAGGTATTTTTCGCTGAAATGTTTTTTGCATGTACTCAAGACATGGGCCTACAAGTTTATAGTTTTGAGCTAAGCCCGGGGAAGCCTCCTTCACGGACTTTTGGACCCCCGAACACAGAAATTCTGGAAGGACAATAACTACTTTTCATGTGCATTATTGGCTTCCAACTTGCTCTTGATTGTCTTGGAGCAAGTGGGAGTCCTCTGTGTGGTTGTGTGGTTTGTCCCTAGTTGACTCTTGGTTCTCGTGATGGCTCACGAGACCAAGCATAGGTTTTTTCATCGGTTGAGGCTTTGCATATTGTGGTTGTGTGTTTGTTTTTGCTTTTTATATATCTTGTGATCATATGTAAATTGCAAATAGTTTTCTATAAACTTAAAACGAAACACAAACCATTTTCAAAACTAAGTCTTTTGATTTAGTTTTACTAAGTTTTTGAAACTTGAAATCATTGTTTTTATATAACACCTAAACTTGTTATGTATGTTATTTCATTTATGTATTGTCCAAACTTATTATCCACGTAGGATAAATATTAGTCATGGAAATGGACAACTAGACACACATAAATTAAAACAATTATTAGACTTAAGTTAAGAAAAGTTTTTTACTTGTGCTACGAAGGACGAATGCATGCTCTTTTCGTGCACTTTTTTTATTCACATCAAAACTTTTACCCTTCAAAATTTAAGTCAGGCCGTCCAATGTTGAGAACACTTGCAATTACCTTTTGCCTATGCGTGGGGCCTAGGTTGAATTGTAACCCAAGTTGACTATTCTCTATGCGTGAGACCTAGATATATTCTCGCACGTCCTCATATTGGATGAATTAATTGAGTTAAGCGGTGAGACCTTGACCCGAGGCAAAGATGGGACTAAACATGCCTACATGACACTAGTTATTTGACACTAGATGCCATGAGTCCCATAAGGATCTAAGAGTTGCACTTGTAATGCAATTGGTGATCGTCTCCTACCAATTGAATCTACTATTGCTAGCAGATCAACTGATGTGATAGTAGAAGCACAATGTGGATCTTAGCCTTTTTCGTAAATTAATTGTTTTAAATTGTAAACATGGGGTAATTAATTTATAAAAAGATAATTATCGAAAATACTAAATATGAAATTTGTGAATTCAATTAGTGAATTAAACCGTAAACAAAAGTTTGTTCTTTTCCTGTTAAAAGGCTCAAACTAAGTCTCTCTTTCCTTGTAAGAAAGAGATTCGTTCCTATCCTTTTTCTTTATGAGGAACAGCCATAATAGGAATATTTGAATTGTCCTAATTCTAATCAAAGTCAAAGCACACATACTCTAGAAATCGTGATGTATTGTAAAAGTCAAAACGGTTAAGTATGGTTGCACATCTTATTCCATCAAGTTCGTTTTATAACCCTAGTTCCGGTTTTGAAACCTTGAAGAAATATAAGATATTTGGATAACTAGAGAACATGTTTTCTACAACTACCAAACTGAAATGAGTTTAAATAATTAAAAATATCAATAAACCGCAAAATGGTAAAGGCAATTACTAACATGATTACCTAGCAATGTGTCTTAACCCAATGAACATGGAGGAAATGCATACATATTTTCAAGTTAAAAATGATGGCTAGCCCATCATCTATATGTTAGAAATTGAAGCACTTCCTTGAATACCTAAGTACATGTTTACTAGTCAAAGTGACTCACATTAGCAATAATGTGTAGATATTCAAAGAAAGAAGGAAAGTATCAAATCGACTCTCACTCTCCACTAGTGACGTAACACTTATAATGTTATCTAATCTAGTGGGAGCTACGTGATTGTATTACTGGTGACGAAACACATATAATGTTCTCTAATCCAGTGGGAGCTGTAAGCTCTATTAACTTACTAGTTGCCCATCTTATTTCTAGATTGTCTTGAAATAATACATTACTTTTTATAGATGAAGCATCATAGTTTTTATGAGAACCATTGCATAAATTTTATCAGATAACTTGTCGCGTTCCTGATGTTACTTCCTAAAATGTTATCAATAAAATTGTTATGCATGATTCATTATAAAAGCGATAAAAGTTCTACACATCTATATTTTGATTTTAACTAAAATCATATGTTATCTGTGACACTGTCATATTTACTTGCATGATTTTGTTCCATACACAAGTGGGAGAAATCTTAATTGTGTGCAAGGTACAACATATAAAAATATGACTAATGGTTTTTCTTGACTAAAAGGTAAGAAAACTAAGGTTCTACTAGGACTTATACACATAAAATGTATGTTGCCCTAATTAGAAAAAAATGTCAAGATAACGTGAAAAGCTACTTCAACATATTCGTTGAATTGTTTAGTAAATATGATTGTCTTCTTGTAAATTCATAATCATGAAGTATGTAATTAACTTGAAATTACTATTGAGGCCAATTGTCGGCACTCATAATTACTTTAGTTCAATATGTTTAGGTCTCTTGTAAAGACATAAACATCAATTCTGTTAGGATTAAAAGTGACGATCATTATTGTGTCAAATAGTTAGTTAAATATATTCATGTAATAGTTAGTAAAATGCTAGTTTATTAAGTTTAGTAAAAGCCTTAATGGCTTGGCCCAAAAGAAGGCCCATGAGAAAGCCCATGATGGATAATGTAAAGACTATAAATACCCCTCCTAAGCTTGTTAGGAAGGGTGGGAGTTTATGCTTATTCAAGGTTTTATTTCACATAGTGCTCTCCACCTCTCTCTCTCTCTACTTTCTCTCTCTAGCTCTTCCATCTCTCTCTAACATCATTTTCTTAGGTGATAAAGCTAGATATATGGTCCTTTATTTGAAGAACAAGTGGTATCAGAGCTTGAGAGTTACAAGTAAAACGTTAAATTGACCGCTGAGCTTGAGAGTTACAAGCAAAATGTTAAAGCTTTTGAGTTTCATAATGAAAGATTGTCAGAATTAGAAACTAGTTATCAAAATTCCGTTTCAAGGGAAAAACATTTGCAACTCAAGTTTGATACACTTGATGTTAATTCTTTTAAGAAGATAAAATCTTTAAACGCGGAAATTTTTGATTTACAAAACCAACTTTCTAAACAAAAAACTGCTTATACCAATCTTGAAAAAGAAAGGGATGAGTTGAAAAAGGACTTTGCAAAGAAAGAAGACAAACTTTTGAAAGAAATCATAGAGTCAGAACACATGATTGCACATTTAGAAGAATTAGTGGTTAAGTCGGGTCAGTCAAGTCAAACAATGAAAATGATTTCAAATCAAACTAATCCGATTTACCATACGAAACATAAAGTGGCTCTTGGTAACAAAACTCCTTGTAATCTCAAGAAAGCTCAGGAAGAACAGAATGTTTTGTATAATGGTAATATGATTTACACCAAACATGATCCTCCTGTCGTTCGGGATTCTGTGCAAACGATGGAACTTGTCGAAGAAAGCATAAATAAAATGAAACAATAGGATTTGAAACCCATTGATTACAACAAATTGAACAAACTTTCGGGTATTACTTTTGTTCCACAAACAGAACCATCTTTGTTTTCCATAAAACGACCGTTCGCGAAATTCTTGTCTAAAAAGAAAGTTGTTTCCAAATCTCTTTCAAAAATGGAACAAATGTCCTCTAACAACACTTTTAATACAAGTGAGGCTAGAGAAATTCTTGATGACGTTAAAAAGAGAATTCAAGAACTTCAAAATATTGTTGAATCTAAAACTACCATCAATATTAACAACTGGCATTCTAGTTTTCATATCGAACAGAAAAAGGTGTTTGAAACGAAATTACTATCCGCCTGAATAACATCAGTGCGCGGGTAATCCATTTTGAACAAGCTTTCGTAAAAGAAACGGCCGACTTTGTCAAGGACTACAAATCCCTGGTAAACGAAGTTAATGATACTCGTGAAAACATGAATGTTTTGGAAAAGTTAAATGATTCTCTCTTCGAAGCTGTTATGACTACCGATATTATGTCCATCATTTTACAAACATATTCTGTTCAAGATGATGAAAGACTGAGAGCTGAGACCTCTGAAATTGTTTCAAAATATGAAAATGCTCTTGTAAAACTTGAAAAAGAAAACATGTCATTTTTCAAACAACTTGATCGAAAATCAGAGGAATGCAAGTATGACAAATTGTCGTATGAGCATGCCTACAAGGACATGAAAAAAGAAAATGATCATTTGAGAGCTCAGCTTGAAAGTATAAAAGGGAAGGGTGTGGATACTAAGTTTGCAAAACCATCGACTTCGGAGAAACCAAATGTTTCAAAAACGGTTGAAAAACCAAAAATGTCTATTTCCCGGTTTGCTCCAAAAGTCGACGAGAAAAAGGATTTGACAAAACTAGTCACTCCACAACCCCTGCCCATGAAAAAGGAAATTGAAAAGATTGTTGAAAAACAAACATTGCTTGTTGAAAGAAACACAAATGTGAGTGCACCTGGCTCTTCTAGGAATAGTACACCAAATGTGACCAGAAAATCTGTAAAGGAATCTGTTGGTTCTAATGACATGGTCCAAAATCACCATCTAGAAGAAGCTAGGAAAAAGGCACAACATCGAAAAGACGGAATTTTAGGCCCAAAACCTAGTGTGATGAATTCTACAAGATTCCAAAGCACTGCTAGTAGTAGTAAACCATTACCTAGAAACAATCAACATAATACTAGGGATTGACTTGCATCTAAGAGTAGTGGCACAAAAGAGAATGCTAGGAATATAGAATGCAACACAAAGAATTCCAGGGTCTCATCGAACTACAAACAATTTCCAAAAGACTGTAGTGACAAAGTTAAAGTTGCTGTGTTAAACAAGAATGTTGAATTTGTCTGTCATACATGTTAAGAAGGTGTTTTTTCAGCTAATCACGATGCATGTGTTGCACAATTTCTCAAGAAAGGAAAACCAAGTGTCAAGGCACAATCCACTAAGACACCAAATAGAAACACACCCGTTGATAACAAGAAAATGGATAAGAAACCTAATAAGTGGATATCTAAAGGATGTAGTTTGTCAAAAACTGAGACTTCCGCTGCATCTGATACGAAAACTACGTCCTAGATCTTACCTTAGGTGGATTCCTATGGGAAATTTTTTTAAAACAATTGGTCTTAGATGGATTCCCACAGAGAAGATTTTTGATAGTTGCACAAAGACTAATGATAGTGTTCATCATCATGATAAGGAGGTAGAAACCACAACAACCATTGATAGTGAACACCCTCAATGTGAGGAAAAATGTACTTCTAACACTGTTATTTGTGCAAAGTCTTCTTTTGTGGATGCAGGTACTTGTGAAAGTGATGAGAGTTCATACACCCAATGTGGTAAAGACGAACTTTACGCCAACATCGCATGTGGACATCCTCTTCTAACTCCACTCTTAACTCCACTTTTACTTGTTCATGCTTAATTTTTTTCTGTCTTCCATTCTTCTTTGTATATAATTTTTGAAAAACAAAATACAAAATTTGAAAAACCATCAAAAACAAAATACAAAAATATAAAATTTTTCTAAAATCCAAAAACATTATAAAATCAAAAAATCCAAAAATATTCTTCTCACGACATGTCTCTTGTATAATCGATATTCTGTACGTATCTAGAAATGTCATTCAACAATGATACGGACATGTACAGATGCTTGAGCGAGAGTTTTCAAAAATGTTTTCTAAAACATGTCGTTTCTCAAAAGTTTCTTTACTATGGCTTGTAAGTACTTCAGCTTACAACCCGTGCTTCAAAGTGAAATCTTTTCAAAACTTAAGTCCGGGTATAACAACTCAAAAAGATTTCAAATAAGGACTTAATCAAATGGCTTCTGGACACATCAATTCAGGACCCGCGCTTCAAAAAAAGGAAAGTGCTTAATCAAACAAAGATTTCAAATATTTTTGAGCACTTATCCTAAAACAAGAACCTAACACTTATCTGGCTTGAGTTTTCTTTAGAAAAACTTTCCAAATCTTTGAGCTTAAGACCATGATTGGTGATCTAATGTTAAAATTAGATTTTCAAAATTCTCTTACATTCTGAGCACCACCTTTTCAAGTTTTTTCAAAAAGATTTTCAAAATCTATCAAAATCGGTGCTCATCATCAAAATGACTTGTGTACACTTTACAGTGCACAACTCAAGTTTTCAAAGAAAGGAAAGTGCTACGTAAAAATGATTTTCATCAACAAAGTGCACTTATCCTAAAAATGGACATTGTTGTACGCCTCAGTGCGACATTCCTATTCAAACAAAGAGAAGTCTTTGTTTTTCAAAAAACCTTGATGCAAAATTCAACAAATCTGAAACTTCTTTCTCTTTTAGAATTTTGCTTCAAGAAGACTCCTTCCCTCTAAACTTTAAAAAGTTTAACATTCTCAAAATCATATGCGAGTTTTGAGGGGGAGTATTTCATAAAAACAAAAAAGTTCCGAATTCATGCAAAATGAAATCTATCTTTCTCTCTGAAAGCTTTTTCTTAATCTGTTGATATAAAAAATATCACGATATGCTATTTTTGAGGGGGAGAAGACGTGATTAAAATGTGATCAACGTGTTTAAGATTGTGGCTGAATCTCGTGCAAGCTCGACTCAGAATTAACCCAGGAATTGACGAAACAAAAATTGTTTGTAATCGAAAAGACTTGTCTTCGACAGGTAATGACATCAAGTTAGTTATTAGAGCTAGTTGTCACCTAAAAACTAACAATGTATCTCTTTAACTAGCCATGTAAGCGTGTCTCGAAAAGGATATGTCAAAGTAGATATGTACAGTTTCGAGAAACTTTCCTTGAATATGACCAGGCCGGGTAATAACTTCAAGCTAGTATAACTAGTGATGTAAGCGTGTCTCGAATCGGTCATGTTCATTGAAAGTGGATCAATTCAAAAAGTGCAAACTCCTCACGCATGTGCAAATTTCTTAACAATCCATGAGCACATGTGAAGGGGGAGTCCTTCAAATGAAATGCAAAACTCTCGAAGTGTTAACAAAGTATGTTTTATTATTATAAACACTTTGAGAGATTTTCACAAATAATTTGATGGCAACAATAGGATAGTCATGAAGTTATAAGGTGACTAAGGTTAGGAAAAACCGTCCTATGATCCGCCAGAGCCGGAGGGATCTACCCAAGGACAATTCCAATAGATTAGAATTAGAAGTCCTTAGGTATGATTGAAAAAAGGAGAAAATGAGAAAGGAGAAAGAAGGGGTTGAAGAATTAAAAAGAAAAGTTATGAAAAAGGGTGAAAAGAAATAGCCCTCCATATGTTCAACCTTAGGGCAGACACTGGGTTCAACTCATATGCTACTGGTTGTTACCAAGGTGACACCGGTATTGAAGACAAGACGTCATGGACCCAGTGACGCATTGCACTAAACTTTATAGCCACTCAGGTATCTCTTAAAAGATATTTGTTTCATTCTCACGGGGAACCAGTGTAATCTATCAACTTATCTCTTAGAGATGGTTGATATTGAAGCAGGAGACCCATCCCTAGTCTCCGCATAGGAAACCAAATTATGCACTTATCGAGTCTAGAGCCATGAGATTCATCAAAAGATCTCTTAGGATACACTTTCCTATGAATACACTTGTGTTCGCCAAAAAGGACACAAGTTGTAAGAGTCTTTATGAGATCTATGGATCTTGCCTTATCTTTCATGATGGTTACTATGTCTCAAACGGTCTACAGTTGTGGGGTGATCTCCAGCAACTCACCTGAATCATTGATGTACTTCGGTGGATCTAGTAAGCCCTTTCAGGGGTATCTGATTCAGGAACGGCCTTGGTAAGGGTTAGAAGGAGTCTTCACACTATATTGTTGACGATCTCTAATTCTGAACCTGCAAGTGCCGGATACTTTATTGCTAACTATTTTATGTAGGTACTTATGAATGTTCCTTGGAGAAAGACCGTTACCATCACTGAAAAATCCACATGCTCATACCCTGCAAAGCTCTCTTCAAAGATCAAAGCAAAGTTCAGAGCGTTTCTAAGTCAAAGTCAAAGAATCTTCAAACTAAAGAAACAAAGATTAAAGTCAAAGAGAAGAGAACTTCACAAAGATTCAAAGTCAAACAAAGTATGAGCATGTTGGAAAAGACATAAAGACAATAGAGTAAAGATGTTGATCAAAGGCAAGAAAGATCACAAAGCATGATTGGAACAAAGAAACTAGCAAAACTATTACTCAACAAGACTCAAAGTTCAAAGAGAACAAGCTTCAAAGATCAAAGATCAAGGTCACAAAAGAGATATCTCAATGATCACCCTTAGGGGGAGATTGTTATCATTAGAAGTGTTGATCATTTATGTAATCAAAGAGAGATCTCAATGATCGTCCCTTAGGGGGAGATTGTTAGGATTAAAAGTGACGATCATTATTGAGTCAAATAGTTAGTTAAATATATTCATGTAATAGTTAGTAAAATGCTAATTTATTAAGTTTAGTAAAAGCCTTAATGGCTTGGCCCAAAAGAAGGCCCATGAGAAAGCCCATGATGGCTAATGTAAAGACTATAAATACCCCTCCTAAGCTTGTTAGGAAGGGTGGGAGTTTATGCTTATTCAAGGTTTTATTTCACATAGTGCTCTCCACCTCTCTCTCTCTCTCTACTTTCTCTCTCTAGCTCTTCCATCTCTCTCTAACATCATTTTCTTAGGTGATAAAGCTAGATCTATGGTCCTTTATTTGAAGAACAAATTTCGTTAATCGTTCAAACACTTATAAAGTAAAGCAAGACGTTAACTTGTTATGTCTAGTTGTTAAGACATGTACACTTACGACGTATAATAAAATATTTTATGTTTATGTTTTCTAGTCAAAACATGCACATAAAGTTCATTGACTTGGTCAAAGACTTTTAATATAAAGTATGCAGTAGGCTAAATATACTATTGATGCCATCTGGTATGACTTGGTTGGCAGATACTTAAGCCAAAGAATATAAGTTCATCTAATGAGTTGTGCGATAGTCTCACAACATCTGTCCACGTGGAATACCACAACTTTATTGTATGTCCATCATGGATATTGTTTGATCTTTGATGACTTAAACTCTTTTACCTCCAAACCAATCAAGGTTAGAAAATTGGATGTGCCATATGTACACACAATATGGTTCCAACCCATAAGGAATTTAAGACACCATAGTATTATGGAATGGGATGAATCCCATTATGTCTTGATTTTAGTTTTGAATTTTTTAGAGTAAGTAATTAACAAACTAGAGTCAAGAACTAATGATGTATTCTGGGTGTCCTACTTGAAAACAATTTATTGTTAATCAAGATGCTGAGTACTTGGAGATTAGTCTCCACTTACAAAAGCAAGTGGGAGCACCTTTAGATCTAGAAGTCATTCAAGAGCTAAATACATAACCTTCTAAGTACACTTGCTAATGTCATACTAAGGTTGAACATGCATATGTTAAACCATAGATTGATATCTCTTATTCATAAATCCGCTAGGATACCCCTAACACCTGAATGATATAGTTCTATATCAATGTTAAGGGACATTAGTTGGAGGATCACAGTGAACCTGCTAACTAAAGAGATGCATAATCAGATCTTGAATCTGATGAATAGCTCAAAACAATGAATGTTAAGATGCAGTCCTTTGAAGACAATCACTCATGGAGCTTGATTGTTCTCTTACCAAATAAGTTATACTGTGAGGTTAAAAATGTATTTCTAGAACTAGAAGACTCATAAGGACAAACCTGTACACACATTTAATGCATGCGTAGTAGAAGGAGTTTACTCGTACTCAAGAAATTTACTATGATTAAATCTTTATACCAACAAACATTAAATGTATAAAGATGATTAATTGTCATACTTGTATTCATGTAAATAAAATATGACAATAGGATTTCAAAACACTTTTTGATTACTTTTGCGAGGACGATGAGTAATCAAAAGGGTTTATGAACCTATATAATCTGTATTAATGTATACAAGATAAAAGAATCCAAGTGTGGATTAAATCATGCATCCAGGAGTAGAGATCTTAAGTTAATTCTGAAATCATTCATTTGATTTTGATTAAATAAGATGAGAGCAAGTAGGAGCAATGCATTTATTTTCTTAAATCTCATATGTTGTTAACATATAAGAAACAATATTCCATCTAAGCTAGACTTTAATCCTTAGCCTGGAATGATGTTTCACTTAAGGGATTTAGGAAATAAAACATACAACCTTGTTGCATGTGTTTATTAGAATAAACATAAGCGGTTAATAATCTAAACACAATATGACATGTCATTGAGGGGAGTCTCAATGATCAATCTTATATGATAAGATCGAATGCATGAATAGAAACCTTAAGTTTAACTAAAGGAGTCATTATGTAAGTCGTATTATGTATTGGATTATTTATATCATTTGCATGAATGCAAGATGAGTTGATAAAAAAAATATCTAAGTGAAGGTCATTGGATAATTGTTAAACGAACAACCTAATGGACCTGCAAAGGAACAAAGATTTGTTCAAACGTTTACGGATATTTGAGGAGCTCTGTTACATTTTCATTCATTGATGCTTATATAACTGAGATAATGGTCAACCCTAGTCGTAGTAGGATGACATCATGAATGATGACACCTCTAACTAGATGTGCTCGATTGAGAGCATTAATGCATTATACATTAAAAGAATAAGAATACTTTACAGTTTGGAAAATTGTTATTATGATTGTTTAAAGTAGGTGTTTTGCTAGCTTCAAACACACTATGGAATGTATTGTTGCAATACTCGTATTGTACTTGAATGCACACATACAAAAGGACAATCATAATTCAAAACATTTTTGAATTTTGAAACAAGTATTCTCAAAGTTTACTCAGATGACTACTTGTTGTCTTGTACAACAAAATTGATCGTGGTGGAAACATTGAATTCCGATCTGTATGTAGTCTTGTGCATATCTGTTTTTAGTATTTGGATAATGGAACTGTAAGCAGTTGTATTACATAATGAATTGATATACCAGGTATAATCATCTTCATTGATACTATTGTGTTCTATATTTGCATGTTTAATCCATGTATAGAAAACTTATGAGTCCAAGGGTTAATTATGTCATTTTCTAAAAATATAGTAGTCTAGGGACTAATTGTGTCAAGTATAGATAGTTATAAGTATAAATAATATAAGTATTATAAGTTTAGGGTAGAAAATGTAAATATATAAACTATAAGGGTATAAAATGAAAATATCATATAAATATAAAACTTAATAAAAGTTAGAAGCATAACATAATAGTAGGGAGCTTCATGTGAGGAGTACCATGTAGATATTTCGTTTTGACGAGTTTGCTGGGTTTACGGATTAAAGTGCCCTGGCTCCTCAAACGATTATTGCATGTACTTCTGGATTATAATGGCCCGAATGGTTTTATGAATATAACTTAACTTAATAACAATATAGCTCAATAGTAGGGAGCTTCACGAGAGGAGTATTAACTTCTGAATTATGATGGTTGATGAGTGTGTAAACACTCATCATTTTTGGTCAAATCTGAACTGCAAAACATACAAAAATACTCAGAAATGCATCAAAATACTGAAAATATCTCAAAATTGTGTTTTATATGTTTCAGATGCAAAATGAGTAAAAACAGATGAAAAAAGTACAAAGTTTGCAAAGTTGGCAGTTTCAATCCCCCAACTTTCATAAAATGTCAAAACTAGTCCCTGGTCATTCAAAAATATGGAAAATTATCACCAAAGGTCCTTTTAAAATCATAAGTTGTCATATTTAGTCCTTTGGTGAAAAATTGGAAAAGTTTTGAAAATTTACAGTTTCGGTGCCTGGAGTTTTAAAATTGACAGATTTGGTCCCTGGTGGGATATTTTTGGAAGAAAGGTCAACAAGGGTCCTTGGGAATTCAAAAGTTGTCAAAATAAGTCCTTGGA
The DNA here is from genome assembly GCA_030686995.1 of Artemisia argyi. Lineage (NCBI taxonomy): Eukaryota > Viridiplantae > Streptophyta > Magnoliopsida > Asterales > Asteraceae > Artemisia > Artemisia argyi. Next base: position 90,560,828 of record CM060703.1, read on the forward strand.
GTATAATTTTCAACAATTGGTAATATTGGTCCCTAAAGTTTCATAAATGACAAAACAAGTCCCCCGGGTGTGTAAAAATGAAAATTTAACTTTTATAACCTTGGGATTATTGGTACCTGGCAGGAAAAGAACTTTGAATCAGGTTTGGAAAAGTGACAAATTCAGTCCCTTTGGTTTGCAGAAATTACACAAATGGTCCTTATGGTTTTATTAGCTAAAATAAACAAACAAACCAAAACTAATCCAAAACCAAAATCTGATCCACCCTTTTTATCACCCAACAATCCAAGCCCACCTTATATCATCCAGCCCAATCACCTCACCAGGCCCATTCCCCAACCAAAACCATTTCCCCCGTTTTAATATAAAACGTATACCCCAGGTCAACAAGCCGGTCAAACCTTTCCCCCCTCCACTTGGATACCTGCTACTCTAACACCATCATCACATCTACACTACTTTCCCCACACTCCAACCCTGCCATACTCCCTTTCCACCACTAACCAACAAAACTCTCATCCCTGCCAAAAGCTATCTGCCAAGAGTAGCTTATCCCTTTTTCCTGCCCAAATCAAATAAACGGCCAGGATCATGTCAGACTCATCTAAAGGTCCAATTTGAGGAGGGAAAAGCACAACATGGAGCATAGAGAGAGATGGAACCCTAGTTGTTACTCTAGTATAAATAGAAAAATTGTATGCCATTGTTAAGGCATTAGGAAGTAGGTAGTTAATTAGGTCTTAGTAGTTTTAAATTAATTTTCAGTATTATTTTAAGCATTGTTTTAAGTTCTTTGTATCTTCTTTTTAATTGAATGAAAATTTGAAATTTGCTTATATCCTCTCAAACTGCTTATGTATTTCTGCTTATTTAAACTGCTAATTTTATGATTAGTCATTGCTTATTAGGTTTCTTTATTGCCATTTGTTGCCTGTAATGCTTAGTTAAGTGCTTGGATTAGTTCCCTTTTATTGTAGTTAGTAAAACTGCTGGTGTAGGTGGTGTTTGGATTAAGGCATAGTTGAAAGCAAAATTTGTTTTTACCCAAATCTCCTACTTTCAATCAGTTTCAAATCCCTATTAGTTGTAATTTAGAAATAGAGATTGGTATTTTTAAGCATTATTAAAGTTTCTTAGTTAATTTTCCAAAAATTTGTTGTTATAATTGTTTCATAACATTAGATAGGTTAGATTTAGTCTTAGGTGCCATTAGTTGAAAATGTTGCTTGTACTCAGTCCAATATAGTTCAAGTTTAGCTTTACAGTTGATTTTTGACATTTGCAAGTCAAAAACCAACCCATACTTACCCCTGCTACATCTGATGACTGTCCACTTGATTCTTTTTTATTCCAAGTTCCAGCAGGTTGGATTTATATTCAAGATTGGACTTTGGTTTTTATTAATAGTGAGTAGTATAGAGACTTTGTGTTTAGGCTTGTTTAGTATCTCTAGTTCATTTAGTTTCCTTTTCCTGAGCTGCAAACAGTCACCCTCTAATCACCCCTGAGTCTGCAGCCCTGCATAAACTTTTGCATCAGCAGGCCTGCAAAAATTTGGTGGAACAGACCCAAAGCAGTCTCTTGTGGTTAAAAACTATTGGTGTATCATTGTTAGTAATAATTTAATGTACTTCCGATTTAAGGTTAGCAGTCATAGGATCAAAAATCAAACTCATCATTAATTTTGAATTCTGCATAACGGTTGAAGTCTTAAGCTAGCATAATCTTTATTTAGTCTCAAAACTGGTTAAGCTTGCTTGAATTAGTCTCAATTAGTGTTAATATATCATATTCAATCATTTGGGGCTATTGATATCTCACAAAATTCAATTTGAGTGGAAATTTTAAAAAGTCAAAACCTTGCATGCTGCAGACAAAGAACAGATTTCACAGGTTTCTGTATGGTTGAATTTTGATTGAAAATTGATAAAACTTGCTGTTTTACAATCCTTTGTAGCTTGTTTGTTAAACTCAAAAATAAAATTGCACTTTGAAATCCATTCACCCACTCAAATTTGGTCTGGAAGTTGATGGTTTTACCCATAAGCTCCCCTGCACCCAGGTTTGGTTCAGATTTGAATTGTACCTATCTTGGTAAATTCTGAGTCTATTGCCTTGATTTCTGTTGCTGTAGGATCTTTATTAGGTAGTCTTTAAGCCTGTTCATTTAGTTTCTCCCTTAGTGCTTATTCATCTAGCTGATTTTGCCCCTCAAAGTTGCCCCTTGGCAACTGCTTATGTACTCAGCTTATGCTAAGCTTGATTGATTCTTGTTGTTTATTGTTGTTGTCAGTTGATTGCTTCAAATCTGTGTTGGTGTATGTATTTTTGAATCCTTGCATCTTATTTAAGCTTGTATCTCCCCTTATTAAGCTGTTGAGCTTTTGAAGCTTGACTGTGAAAGTCATCCACTTTAGTTTTCACAGGCCAACCTCCCATGTCCCTAGCTTGTTCATTTGCCACCCTCAGCTTGAGACTTTTGGATTTTTGAGAAGCTTCCATGGCTGGCTTACTAGTTCTAGTCTCATTTTGAGCTCAAGGGCTTTTGCCCTTAGCTTGATTTGCTTGGCAAATCTGCCATAAATCCTGTTTTGTGCATAGCTCTTGGATTTTGCTTATTTCCTTGTTTCAGCCTAATCTTAGTGCTTATTTGGGTAATCTAAGTTGTTCTAAGCTCACTTAAGTTGTTGGAACTGTAATTGAGCTTTTGGCAATCTTTCTTGCTGAAGTGCTTATTTATAAGTGCTTATTAGCAATTGCTTATTGCCCCTTTTTGCTTATTTTAGCCTCTTTTTCAGTAGAGTTTATTCTTAATAAGTTCCTAATATTATTTTAGATTTATCTACCAAGTTTCAGATTTTTCTTTATTTATTTAGTATTTATTATAATTTAAATTAGTTTTAAGTAATAAATAAATACTAATTAATTAATAATAATTAGATAAATAGTGTGAAAAATATAATTCCAGTTTTAAAATAAGTTTTATAATATTTTTGATTTTTCTAAGTCATTATTTTATTTTTCTAGGCTAACTTTACATTTTATTTATTTATTAGTGTATTATTAAATAGTTTAAATTAGTTTTTAACTAATAATAATTAGATAAAAAGTCTTAAAAATAGATTTTCAGTTTTAAAATTAGTTTTATATTATTTTAGATTTTTCCAAGTTTTAGTTTTATTTTTCTAAGTTGATGTTAGGAATACTAATATTCCTGTAAAAGTCTCGGTCACCTAATGATTGTAATAGCATTAAGGTAGCTCGTAGTTAGTTAGTTTATTAGTTAATTAGTATTAGATTAAGTAACACCGTGGAAGAAGGAACGGGTCTTTACCCACTGTATGCCTGATCCACAGCCCGGGAGTGGGCGTTATATTGTAACTATAAATACCCCTCTCCACATGTGGAGAGGGTTGGACCTTTCATACATTTTCAATCTAATCTTTTCTTTTTTTCTTTCAAGGTTCCACTCTTTCTCTCCTCTCCTCCCTTCTTCCATTTCTACGCCTAACTCACCACCACTTAATCATGTTACCAACTTAATTAGTGTTCTACAATTGGTATCAAGAGCCAAGGTTTCATCTTAGGGCCTTGTAGAATCGAATTTGATGATGTTTTGAGTGGTTTTGTGAGTTTAGTGCCACTTTCTTGGAATACATATTGGTTTCATCCATCTAGTGTTGTTATACATGTTTGTGATGTCCTTTTATGGTCATTAGTGTTTGTGGAACATTGTAGTGTAGAGTGTGTTACAATATCATCAAGCTATTTGAAGTTTGGAATTGTTTTTTAGGCGAATTTCTAAGTTGCGGTTAAGTCCACTGTTCAATTGCCTGGGTGCGATTAAGTCCTGAAATCTGCGTTTGGATTGCTGCGGTTACTATTTCGAGAATACAAACAAAACGCAATGAAAGTGACAGTTTTGGACTTTTGTTTCTGCGGTTAGATTCTGCGGTTAAGTCTTCCTCAGCTTGCGTATTGCGTCTAAGTTCTGCGGTTAAGTGTCTGCGTTTGGTTCATAGTACTGCGGTTAGATTCTCTGCGGTTAAGTACGTTGCGGTTAACTCATTGCGGTTAAGTGTCTGCGTTTGGTTCATTATACTGCGGTTAGAGTCTCTGCGGTTAAGTGTGTTGCGGTTAACTCATTGCGGTTAAGTGTCTTGCGGTTAAGTGCACTGCGGTTAGTTTCTGCGGTTAGGTCGTGTGGTTAGCATATCTTGCGTTTGTCCCTTTACATGAGATTTCCTCCTTCCAAATCTTCAAATGAAAGGACCAGTATCGTATGTTGACTCTAGTGGACAATCATGCTCGGACCCTCAAGGGAATGAACCTCCTCAGTCATACAAACTGCTTGAACTGGCAAGAGAATGTCACATTGAATGCTTCCATACACTTCAGTCACATCTTTCTAGGTTGCTTGAGGGCAATGGATTCTTAATGGGGTTTGAACGTGCATTCATGACACTTTTCGGTCAAGATGTCCAATCATTCACGGAAACTATGATCTTGAATTTGGATCAATTACGACAACAAGTGGTCAGAAAAGCAACATCTAACGAGGGATCCTCTGCAGCCCTAGGAGTGCTCAGCAAACAACTGAATAATTTTTTTGACTCCAAATACACCGTGGTCTATGACTACGACAGTCAGATGACTATGAAGTGCTTCGCTGAACACACAAAGATAGATGTTGATCAATATAGAGATATGCTACGTCAATACCTGGACAAGGTTAAAGAGTATGTTAAGAGACAACCAATACTTGAACTTGGAGATGAAGACAAGGTCGAGTCTCATGATGAGCAAGCATGTGATAGTTTGAGGTTGGGTTTAACCGTGGATGCAAAGTTGGTCAACACTGAACTCATGAATACAGAAAATGATGAGAGAGTCACTTCTGCTGAAATAGTGACCCAGACTATTGTGAACATACCCACACCAAACTCAAGCAATGAGGTATCGTCAATTGATCAATACATCACACCATCAAACGTAAGTCATCATACAGATCAAATCAATCTTAGTTATAACACTAATTTGTTAAGACAGGGTGACAGTGCACTACTCTTAACTAACTCAACAAATTCGTGTTATAAAGGGGGAGAAAATGATCTGTATGATGTATTCAAAAATGACCTGTTTGATGAAAACCCTTGTCTGAAAGTTGAGTTTTCTAAGACACTAGACCAGACCATGGTTGATAAAGAGGCATTTAATCAACTTCAAAATAGTTTTTCACTATTACAAAAAAGGTTTTCACAATTACAAAAACACTGCATTGATCTTGAACTTGAAATACAATGTAAAGAAGAATGCTTTCAAAACAGCAAACCGTACCTTAATCCCGAATTGCCTGATCTTAAAGAATACTTTCTGATCAACAATCTGAAAACTCAACTGCATGACAAGGACTCAACTATCAACTGTCTTAAGAATCAAATCAAGATGTATGAGCAACAAAATGCCGCCAAATGGAAATTCAATGCGTATGAAACTAATTGCAAAATTACTAAATTACGTGTTGATGATGAGAATCTCAAGGTGAGATGTAATAAACTACATGAGTCACTTAAACATACTAATACTGAGAACATCAATCAGACTGTTTCACATCTTGCTTACTACGATGATTTCTCCACTCTAAGTCTGACCACATGTACTAAAACTCCTAGTATGCACACAGTGCCAAGTGTTGTTTCAAAGTGCCAAATGAGTCTCAATCTTTCAAAACCATCCATCTTGGGAAGACCTGTCCTAAAAAAGGTTGATTATCAAACCAATATTAGGCAACCAAATGTTTTTGGTCAAAAGAGACTCAGTCTTTCAAAACCGTCTATCTTGGGAAAACCTATTTGGGAAAATGTTTGTTATCAAACTACCACTCGACAACCAAAGATTTTTTGTTTTGAAAGATCTAAATTCTCGAATAAACGATGTGTTTCTCAGGTGGACAAAAAACCTTGTTTGACTAACCCTGTAAGGCCAAAACCCACATCTCAGATATTAAATGGTCTTAAATCAGTAAAACCTTTGAGACATAGACCAAGGAAATATGATCATAGTACCACTCATCACAAGAATGTAACCATGCATGAAACTCGTCACAAGTTTAGATCTTCTGGGTTATGGATACCAACTGGTAGAACATTCGTGATGAATGGTCACAAATGGTCATGTGTGTGTACCACTAGCACAGGTGTTACCAAGGGATTACACAACAGGTCCACTATAACTAGCGTGTGGCGCCCAAAGACACTGATACATCCGGCTACTAGAGACATGTCTGCCCACACGTGAGTCGACATCATATGGACTCCTGATTACTAAGTTTCAGGACTCGGGCTTCACTGTTCACCCACTAACCCACTCACTGTTTATATCCTATGTCAATAGATGTGTGTACATTCTGTGTGTTTGTTTTTCATTTATTAATTTGTTCAGGTAAACTTATGTGTACAGTCTGTTACTTTACATTGTGTCTATGTGCTTGATCTATGCAGTCTGTTGCATCTCTTATTGTGCATCATGATACTTTATGTTAGTCTTGTAGACTTCCTCCTTGCCTGGGCATAGTTCATAACTGCAGGGACTAATCGTGGACACTCGCTTTAGTAGTTTTTAAGTGTTTAGTAGAGTTCAGGGACTAGATGTGTCGTTTTGCAATTTACATTTCATCCCATACTTAAGGAACTTTATTTCTTGCGTTTAGAATTATTCTAATCACAACTCATATCACTATTCACTCATTTGCTATTTAAGTGCTGCGATTAAGTCTTACTTGTGATTCCAGTGTGCTCGATTCTTGGTAGGTCAAGTGATTCTATCTTCACGTTTGCTATTATGTTCCTTGTTCTCAAATTTCTCATTCGTTGCATCATTTTTAGGTGGATATCCGCGGTGATCAATATTTCGTACTAACGAATTGGTGTCTAATAGGTTAGATCATGCTGTTTTATTATTCATGTTATTGTTCGTTCATTGCATGTATGTGAGATTCTTAGTCGCGAATTGTAGAATCGTGGATTTGATAGGCTTGCGCTTAGGTCGATTACTCCAAGGGTAGTGTTTGAGATGATAGGTGGGATAATAATGATGTTGGTACTTAGGTTATTTGATCTCTGTTCTAGTTTAAGTGTCAAATCTTGGTTCTATTAGTGGTTATGTATTGCGGAGTGTGTTCTTAACTGGGTTTTTGATCAATTTCTTGATTGCGGTTAGTTCTGGCTCTTGATTGCGGTTAGATTGAGTTTTGATTGCGGCTAGATCTAGTCTTTGATTGCGGTTAGATCTAGTTTTTGATTGCGTTTAGATCTTGTGCTTGATTGCGGTTAGATTCTGCTCTTGATTGCGGTTAAATCTAGTTTTTGATTGCGGTTAGATCTAGTTTTTGGTTGCGATTAGATCTAGATTTTGATTGCGGTTAGATCTTGTGCTTGATTGCGGTTAGATCTACGTCTTGATTGCGGTTAGATCTATATCTTGACTGCGTTTAGATTTATTTCTTGATTGCGGTTAGTTCTGGATCTTGACTGCGGTTAATTCTGGATCTTGATTGCGGTTAGATCTAGTTCTTGATTGCGGTTAGCTCTAGTTTTTTAATTGCGGTCAGATCTAGATTTTTGATTGCGGTTAGATCCTGTGCTTGTTGCGGTTAGATTAATTTTATTGACTGCGGTTACCTATACTTGCGGATAACTTGATGTGCATTGACCTCGAGTTGCGGTTCATTTGGTTGCGGTTATCTCTACCTGTTGCGGTTAACTTAGGTTGGGATTCCAACGTTGCGGTTAAATAAGTTTTTTTTTCTCTGCTTTCAAGTGATCTGCGTTTATGTCAAACTGGAAACTCTCTTGGCATACTTTGTCATATACCTTGGTTGTAGTCTGAATGTGTGATTATGTGCTGCCAACTAAGGTCTTATGCATGGGTTGGTGTGTTTGACACTAATGTTTAAGTGTCCTAACTACCTCTCTACGTGTTGTATAACTCTCTTGAGTACTCATTATTTGCAATACGAAACCCTCGGCCTTGTTTCTACTGACTTACCATGTAATTCTGGGATTTCTCCTACTGCTAACACTCACCTTCACATATGGTTTTCTTCTGTGTTGATGTTTATCAAATGCAGCTCCTATGGCAGAACCTAATGTCGAAGTGCCTTTGGCTCCACCTGTCCGTACTGACGATGACATCTTGCCATTCAACAAATGGATTCCTATCGGGAAAAGTAACTGCTATGTTAAGACGGATAGACCTCAGAATCATCCCATATTCAGAGTTGCCCTTGATATACTGAAAAACACCACCTTCTTCAATGCCTTTACCGCATCCTCCTCAATCCCCTCCATCTACATACAACAATTCTGGAACACTATATGCTTTGACAGAACAACCAACCTGTACAAGTGCCAACTGGATGAGCAATGGGTGAACATCACCATGGAAACACTGGGTAGCGCTCTGCAAATACTACCAACGGGTGATAATGTTGAATATACTCCCCCACCTACTCCAACTACTCTTATTGACTTCGTCAATGAACTTGGATACCCCACTCAAGTCACCACACTTTCTGCTGTCATTACACATGACCTTTATCAACCATGGAGAGCAGTTGCAAGCCTAATCAACCTGTGTCTGACTGGTAAAACATCAGGATATGAGAGACTTAGAGCTCCTTCTCTACAAATTCTCTGGGGGGTTGTCAACAGTGAGAACATCAATTTTGCTGAACGAATCTGGGAGGAATTCAGTCAGTCCATCAACTCTTTCTTGGTAGACAAGGCTAACCTTGAAGCACACAAAGACGGCAAGAAAAGATCAGCCAAGCTCTCGATCCCAAGCGTTAGGTTTACTAAGCTGATCATACTGAGCCTTCAGCGATCTCTTAAATTTCATCCAAGAGCAGAATCCCCCCTTCATCAACCTACTGACGAACATCCACTTGGGTTCCTCAAATATGACTCAAAGAGCACTCGAGAAATCATATTCGGCATGGATATTCCCACTGCTCTTCTAACCCGTGATATCCTGTCCGCTCATTACTATGAGGAATATCTTAAATATCTTATGAAAAGTCGGGAAGCACCCCCTAATGAGCCAGCCGTTTCCACGAAGTCCGCAAGATCGGCATCTAAGAAACGCAAAGGTGGTAATACCTCGGCTGCTTCCTCTGAAGGCTCCAAAAGGGTTAAGAAGACCACTGGAGGCAAAAGAACCAGCTCAATAACCAAATCTCTAAGTGCTGAAGACCCCAATCCTGTACTTTGCTCCACTCAGTTGCCTCTGACTGAAGAAGAAATGGTACAAATGGCAACTGCTGAAAGCTTGAAGGATACTTATATGCCACCGGTTCCACCAGTCAGTGGGGTCATCATTAGAGAACCACAGTCTGATAAACCGTCGCAGATCCTGCAAGTGACCGGTAAAGGTAAGGAGGTTGCCTCAGAAGAACAAGCAGCACACACCCTCTTGAAAATATCATCTCCTGCCTCCAAATCAACCAGTACCAAGTTTATTCTCAAAAGACGCTCACCCACATCCTCATCGGCTAAGATGTCATCTGAAAATGTTTCCTCACCAAGTCTCGGGCAACCCGATAAATCCAGCAGCTCTGAAACTGACACCAGTTCTGCTCCCAAAGGTGATGGACCACATCTCTCGACACAAGATGTTACCAGCCAACAACCTGTACAGGATAAACCGGCTGATTCTGCTCCCCCTGTTGATCCACTCGATGATGAGTTCGTATCTACCGCATATCCGGATATCCAAGGTAACCTCAAAATGAAAACAGATGATCCTAAGCTCGAGGTGATACCTGACAGCCCCACCGGTACACTATCGTCGTACAAGAATCTGGACACTTATGGCGATCAATTCCTCATGGATAAGCCAGATGATGCCGAAGGTGATAAGTCCGGTGATGAGCATGCAGAAGTTGTGTCAATGGTTGATGTGCCTATTGTACAAGACAACTCCACCATCCCTACCAAGACTGCACCAACATCTACGCTGGGTCCCAATAAAGATGACATCCCACAAGCTGATGCCACGCAAGAGAAACCGTCTGCTTCTGCCGCTCCTGCTGACTCTGAGAAGAAGTTAGATCTGGACACTTTAGCTGCCTTGACGGCAAATGCTGTTCAAGATAATCTTGAGATTCGTGAGAAGTTGGACAAACATACCACTCTGTTACAAACCCTCGTAAACCTTAAACGGCCACAAACAATCACCAATCATAGCAGCAGACTATACAGGTTGGAGCATCTCGATCTTGAACAACAAGTATCTAGGGCAATCAACGAACAAGTTGCTGAAGCTGTCAATATTGCTCTCGAAGCCCCTCTCAGGTCCAGGTTCAAAGACCTTCCCATCTATGACATGAAGGTTATTCTGCAACACAGTATGTATCAGCAGGGTCGACACACTGGACACGATGCTCACATACAGTTGTATAAGGCACTGGAGGCATCAATTCTACAAGATGATGCTGAGGAACACGCCCGGGATATGGAGATTGAACGTAAAAGAAAACAGCGGCGTCAGGGTCACCCCAAACCACCATCTGGATCACCTCCACAACCACCTCCACCTCCACCACCTGCTGGGGCATCTGGTCCATCAGGCACTTCGTCATTACCAGGTGGGTCACAAGCTCCTGGCAGATCATCGCAACCCACCTCATCATCTCAAAAACATCAGACTGACAAGTCAACCAAGTCCACTCCGCCTAAACAAGCAAAACATGTTAAGTATGCAGCCTGGACTACGTTTGATGCTGGTGCGACCTCCATTGCTTCTCATGCCACTGAAGGTCATGTCTTTAATGAAGATTCAGTCACGCCACAAAACGATGAGTCATCCGATGACGAAGATGATGATGCTTCTACAACTCATATTCCTGGAAGACAGTGGTGGAAATCATTCACCAGAACTGACACCAATGATCCACCTCAAGTTCCCTTAACCAAAGATGACAAAGAAACATGGTGGAAACCAGATGACAGCAAACCACAATCACCTGAGCCCGACTGGACGATTCCTTCCTCTGATTTACCAACCAATGATAGCAACTGGATCAATGCAATCACCACCAGTTTTGTTCCACCCTCTGAAGATTCCCTACTTTCCCAAACTGGTGATATGGGAACATTCATCGCATGGTTCTGCAAGAAACAGGGTCTCTCTAAGCTCACTCAGAAGGACCTGGAAGGCCCAGCATTCAACATTGTCAAAGCTTTTCATCAGGATGTTAATCATCTACAATACCAGATGGAAGAATGCCACAAGATGTTCAATGACATTGTGGATGAAGGAATGAAGAAATATAATTACAACTCTCCACTTCCCTTGGGTGGGCCTCCAGGAAACGTCACTATCCAAGCAGAATTCTTTTTCAACAAAGACCTTGAATATCTTAAGCTTGGGAGTAGACAATGCAAGTCAGCCTTGTCCATCACTAAGATGAAAGCTGCCCAGTATTCTGACATCGGGTTGGAACAGTTGGTCCCCGACAGTATGTGGAGTATTCAAGAATGCGATTATAATATCTCGGCATCTCTGGGCATTTCACACTGGTGGTTGAAGAAACAACAGTTCTACATTGATCGGTTTCAAGCTCCAGGGGACCGAAAGTCAGTTCGCTCACCCCTTCAAATCATTAGTGTGGTTAAGGTTCTAATACATCCCATTTATGGATATGACTATCTCAAGAGCATTACACTCAAACGAGCAGACTTCAAGGACTACACCATATCTGAAGGGGATTTCAAACACCTACGCCCTAATGATTTCGAAGACTTGTACCTCCTCCATCTTCAAGGGAAGCTGCATCATCTACCATCACGTGAAATGAAGTCTCTTGTGTTTGCTGTACTTCACTGGATCCGGGGCATCGTCATCAGGAAACGGGTCGAAGATTTTCAGCTGGGTATCGAAAGCTACCAATCCCAGCTCAACCTCACAAGACCCCTATGGAATGTTAACAGTCTAGAACGGGTTGCAGATTTTACTATCATTGAATCTCCCCTAGCAACTGTATTTCGAGACAAGTACAATGTGCCCATAGTTTTGCGCTTCAATGAAATACATAAGTTCAGTGATGGTACCTTGCGTATGGTCGAAGAGGCACTGGACTTCAGAGTGAAAGAATACCACGTTTATGCCCAGGGAACTAGACGATATACCAATAACTGGACTGCAAATGAGTCAACCCGCAACAAGAAGTTCTTGGCTGGCATCCGCAAGAGATTAAAGACACGAAGAATCTTTCGAAGCCTGGAGTGCTACGTTGGTGGCAGAATTCGTGAAGGGGACTACCGTCTTCTTCAACGTACTGAGTAATAAGATCAGTAATGGGGTGCAGTGTCTCAATTATGTGTGTTGACTGGAATGTTTCTGTTGTACTGTTATTTGTTTATGGCTCTCCCTGTGTATCCATATAATCATTTCTCTTGCCTTCTGCATCCTATCTCTCATTATGTACATACTTCTATATATATATGTATATATATAAATAGCAATTAAAAAAAAAAAATAAAAAAAAAAATAAAAAAAAAAATAAAATAAAAATTTTTACAAAAATTTCAAAAATATTCTTCTCACGACATGTCTCTTGTGTAATCAATATTATGTACGTTTCTAGAAATGTCATTCAATAATGACACGGAATCATACATATGCTTGAGCGAGAGTTTTTCGGTTTCAAATAAAGTTCTTTTCAAAAACATGTCGTTTCTCAAAACATTCTTTCAATATGGTTTGCTATTACTTCAGATAGCAACCCGGTTTTCAAAATTAAGGAAAACACGTCGCCAAAAAGACGGTTGTTCCTAACAAAGGGTGCCGTTCATCCGAGCGTGAATTACTTCATATTCATGCACCCTCGATCTAATGTACGCTTCAGTGCATTATTTCTTGATAAAGAAGAGAAATCTTCTTTTTGTCGCCAAATACTTTCCCTTCTATGATTTTTCCGGGAAGTATTTATGCAAAACTTGGTGGTACCATGAGATTTTGATTGAAAATCAATTTGAACTCAAAGTTTGATAAAATTTTCACTCAATCAATGACGTTATTAGTTTATGAAAATATTTATGCTTTAACATCCGTCATTGATTGAGGGGGAGAGTGATTTCTCAAAATTTTATGTATCATCAAAACTCCCCACACTTCGTACATAAAACCTTGCAACAAAAATTTTGTGATGGTTATGTGTCAGAATGAGTAAACTTTCAAAGAGTTTTCGTTAAAACTTCGAATATTTTGATAACTCTTCAAATCTGACACATAACAACCTCCCTCACAGTTTGAGGGGGAGCATGAAAAAGTTCCTTTTTATCAGAAAATATTAAAATTGACCGCATTTCTCTCCCAAAACGCTTTCTAAATTATTTAAATCAATTGAGATCAAAAATCTCGAAAGATTTGAAATTTTTGATCGGGGGAGAGAATGTGATTTAAATATGAAATCTGATAATCAAAAGTGATCTTTTGTACTCAATAATAGGCTCCCACATATGTGCTAAACACTTTCGAATATCGATGCACATATTAAGGGGGAGCAAAAGGCGTTTGTGGAAGTAATACCTAAGACCGACCATTTATCTTTTTGCATGGAGTTATAAGGACGGTTAAGGTTAGGTATGAGTTCCCATGATCCACCAGAACCGGAAGGATCTTCCCAGGGACAATCCATAGATAGATTAGAAGTCCTTAGGAATGATTGAAAAAAGGAGAAAAGTGAGAAAGGGAAGAGTGCGGACTGAGATAGAGCTAGGACTGGAACAAACCCAACAAGGTTCTAGTGGTGAAGTCTCGGTAAGCACTGAAGGGGTTGAAGAATTAAAAAGAATTGAAAAGAGAAAGGGTGAAAAGAAATAGCCCTCCGAATATTCAACCTTAGGGCAGAAACCGGGTTCAATTCATAATCTACTGGCAGTTACTAAGGTAACACCGGTATTGAAGACAAGACGTCATGGACCCAGTGACGCACTGCACCAAACTTCCCAACCACTCAAGTTCTCTTAAAAGAGCTTGTTTCAATCTCACGGGGAACCCTGTGCAATGTATCGACCGCTCATTGCGAGCTATGTTGATACCTAAAACAGGAGACGCCTCCCCAGTCTCCAGGAGCGGATCAAAATGCACTATTGAGTCTAGAGCCATGAGATCATCCATAAATCTCGTTAGGACACATTCCAAACATGCTTATTGTTTCACACAATGTGGAAAATAAGATAAAATATTTAGAGTCCTACGCATTATCCTTGTGGTATTGCCAGAACATCCGAGTGATATGAAAATATTCACAATGAAGATGGAAATCCTTCTAGAGCGAACATCACTCAAGCTCTTGGTAGGTGACATGTGAGATCCATCTTGGATCAATGATCAAGTGACAACTGGAAAGCAACGATGGTGCGATTCAAATTTGAATCAAACTTGTTCCAGGATATGGATTGACGGATACTTTTGCCAAAACCTCTCAATGTGCTCACCAACTTTTCTTTCGAGCACATTGATTGTGTAATATCTTTCAAACAAAAGTATTTTTGATGGAAATGTGATTCAAAGTATAAAACTCTCGTCGTGTCTCAAAAATGTTTATCATATGACACGCGAGTGATTTCTATAAATCTATTTCTCATCAATCCGTGAATATCTATTCACCGATTCACTCTATCGTACTGTCTGCTTTGAGACGTTCCGGTATGAGAACATGCTAAGTATGAAAATTCCAAAGTGGATTCTTTGGAAAATTCATTACTACAAGCTGGAAATTCCTGTCAAGGAGAGTCTTCTTTCAAAGAGACTCTACCTGATCACAGGTCGGTTTTCACAAAACCGGAGGGTAGTCTGTCCTCGCAGAACGAATGACAAAGCCATATTCGTTCTCTATCTTTATTGCTAACTGGTTTATTTCAGGGACACATATAAAGATGGCATTGATGGCTCCAGTTTCCAGCTGAATCGGGTCAATCCATACCTCATGCTCACACATCCTCCACACTATCAATGAAGATGAGAGACTTGCTACAACAAATGTTGAGAGACTACCAACAATGTTTCCGCAACTCTGATGAAAAGGTCTCCTGATCTACAATTCTAATGCAACGTCTCCAGACACAGAAGGGTGTGAGCATGATGGTCCTTAGTCACTACATCACATGAAGGCGATGCTACTATGGATGAGCTTGGAGATTTACTTTGGCTGATGATCTCAAAGAAGCTCAAAGATCACACATCACAAAGGAACTCTAATCACAAGTTCGCTTGCTTGAAGTACGAAGTGTGTTGAAATGAGAAGAATCAGATCCTACGAGCTACAAAGACGTAAGAATGCTTAAAGACCAAAGATCTTAACTTCAAAGGTGACCTCGCTTAGGGGGAGATTGTTAGGAATACTAATATTCCTGTAAAAGTCTCGGTCACCTAATGATTGTAATAGCATTAAGGTAGCTCGTAGTTAGTTAGTTTATTAGTTAATTAGTATTAGATTAAGTAACACCGTGGAAGAAGGAACGGGTCTTTACCCACTGTATGCCTGATCCACAGCCCGGAAGTGGGCGTTATATTGTAACTATAAATACCCCTCTCCACATGTGGAGAGGGTTGGACCTTTCATACATTTTCAATCTAATCTTTTCTTTTTTTCTTTCAAGGTTCCACTCTTTCTCTCCTCTCCTCCCTTCTTCCATTTCTACGCCTAACTCACCACCACTTAATCATGTTACCAACTTAATTAGTGTTCTACAGTTGATTTCCTAATTATTTGTATTTTAGGGTATTTTAAATAATTAAAAGTAAATTAGAAAATAGTATTTTATTAATAATAATTATATAAATAGTGTAAAAATTAAATTTAATTTTCTAAAAATTTTCTTTTATCATTAGGATTGTAAAAATGTAATTTTCATGTTCGTAGGTATTTTATTTCACCAAAACTCGCATTTTATTCCGTACGTCTACATAAACTTTAAATCAAACGTACGCGTTTTAGACTTAGCTCACGTTTTTAGTGTATCTGATTATCAGTAAATGTTAATATAGTGTTTCTAAGTTATTTTCATTCCTCATCTCGTAGTGTAATCATTCACAGCCCCTTTCTGTCCAAATTCACCCGATCACAAACCCGTTTTTTATACCATCCACACCTCGTCGGGACATAACGACCCGGGGAAACCCTATACTTCCACGGAGATTGACTCTTAGGTAGTTTGATTTCGTTGACCATTTACCTGGTCAATTTAAGTTGACCGTTTGGAGCCAATCAAATTTTGACGCCGCTGCTGGGGAGGTCGTGCGCGTTATTCTAAAACGGTTTTCAGATTAGTGATTTTGGAATTCACTTCTTTGTGAATTTACCATCCTTGTGTATATTTTCATAAAAACGGTTCCCGAAAACATTTTAAAGTCAGTTTTCAACGAACACAAAAAACCCGAAAAGATTTTCTTTCTTATCTGTACAAAATGTTTATCCAAAAATCTAAAAATAATCACCTTTATCCTCTCACATCTTTGATTCTTCATCCCTAACCCTCTGTAAACCTTTGATTCTTTCTATGTCGTATCCATACCATTGTGGTTGTCAATGGTGTGGTGGTCCTCATAATGGTGGGAATTGTCCAGGCTGTAGCATGGTAGAGTCAGGAGATGGGTCTGTCTATAACCAAGCTCCCTATCCTTACCATGACACATCCGATTCATTCCACCAGCCACCACATCATGAGATACTGACATATCTGTGTGAGTTTTGTGGAGGTCCTCACCAAGGATTTGAGTGTCAAGCTGGAAACACGTTTGTCTATGAACAATTTTCGAGAGGCAATCAGAACTTTGGTTATGACCAATACCCATATGATTCACCAAATTTGCCACAACAATCATTTTGTTGTGATTACAGTGGAGGTCCTCACTTTAGCTCGGATTGTCAAATAGGGAATCCATTTCCTTGCAACAATTATGACTATTCATTTCAAGACCCACCTCCACAGTACCAAATGATCCAAGCCACTCCTCAATACCCGCAAGACCTTTGTCTAGAGGTTCTTGAGAAATTTAAAGAAATTAAGGAGGAGTTGGCTAATATTTCGCTTCGCCATGCTCAAAGTTCTTCCTGTGCGTATTGTGGGGTCCTCATGATGATTTTCAATGTCAACCATATTATAAACCTGAACATTGTTCTAGTTCTGATACATCCGGTTTTGACACATCCACACCCCCACAATTTCCACTCATTCAATATTCCCGTGAGAAATCCATGGAAGAATTACTTGCAGAAGAACGAACTGCTAGAAACGAAAAGACCATGGAAGAATTACTTGTCGAGGAACAAGCAGCTATAACACGTGCCAAATTTCGTAAAGCTGCCCTTCTCGATTGTGATGATGATAGTGATAATGAAGATACCCTTGATATCCTTCAATTTTATAAGGGTTCGTCAGATTCATCAGTTGTGATTCCTTCCATTGAAAATCAGGGAGAAAATAATGAGACGTGGAAATTACTAGCAGAAGATCAAATGGAACTCGTACAATCCATGAATGCTAGCTCCTCTCCACTCCCTCAGTCTATTGATATCACACCCGAAGTTCACACTCACTCTCTAAACATGGGGGATGAGCATCTTAGCACGGTTCCTAATAAGGAATCAGACGAATTCATAAAGTCTAGTGCTGAGAACCTTGTCCCAATCCCAAGAGAGTCACAGGGAACTTTTGATCATGTGTGTGATTTACCTTCCCCTCTTGAGTGTTCAAACGATCATTTTGAGACTTTCTCAGATTTTAATGATGATTGTACATCTCATGGAGACATTGAGTATATTGAGGCATCACTCCCGCAGTCTGATGCTGATCCTCTTCTTGAGGAGTTCGTCGGTGAACTTACTCACATCAATCCACTTTCATCGGAAAGTAATGATGGTCTCCTTGATTTCGAAGCCGATCTGGGAGAAATTGAAAGTCTCCTATATCATGATCCACCACTCAGTTCTGATCCTAACAGTCCAATAGAGAATGTTGATCACCTTGTTCCCGAAACATTTAATACGACTTTCACCAACCCTCTATTTGAATTCGAATCTGAATTCACTTTGATTTATAACAATCCAATCTTTGATGAGGAGAGTGATGAATCCATAATGGAACAAGAGTTCACAGATTTACATCTTGTGAAAGATTCTCTTCATGAGGAGTTCTCCGGTGAACTCACTCATCATATCATGACTCCTCCGGAGTTTGATAGCCCGGGGGAGATGCACTCAATCATGAGGATTTGCAAATTCCCACCCACCCTCCCGGGATGTTTTTGAGCTTAACCCTTGAAATCCAAATTCAGGCTACTGAGCCTGCTCTCGAGGAAGAAGATCAAATCATGATTTTCATCATGGTTTTCTTCCTTTTCTTCACCTATAAGGTGACTTCTCCTGTTCTTCACTCCTTCAGGAATGAAGACATTATCTTTGACCCCGGCATCACCGCTTATAGTTTATACTATTTTAAGCCGGGTACTTATCTCATCGGTGCGGAACTTTCACGTGCTTCAAATGTTTGTCCAAACATCTTGAATGAAAGTCCGATGGAGATTGTCTCTTCCACATCATGCTTCCCCAAGGACATATGAATTCGGGGTCGAGTCAAGCTAGCGACTCGGTAAACAAAAACAGTAGCATGCTTATAGGGTTTTCACCCTAAGTGTGGGGGAGTTACCCCTACCGTGGTTACAAATAAAGTGAAAAACAAAATTGTGTTTCCACATTTAGCTTGTAATGTTGCCCTTTTACGTTCTAAGAGTCGGCATAATAGCCGGGACTTTGAATATTGAGGAAAATATTCATCCTAAGTGTGGGGGGTATTTCGCTATTCTAGCGAATTTTATCACATTTTACTATCTAATACCCCCGTTTTTGGCAAAAATTTTTAAAAAAATTTCACTAAAGTTCAAATTTTTTTGTGGTTATCAGTCCGCCATGTCTAAACGACAAAAGGATTGGCTAATCCAGGAGCAAACGGCTCTTGGTAAAGATATATCAAATCCGTTGATGGCTTGCAATTTGCCAAAAATTGTATGGTAAATCAACTCGCCATATCCTAAAAAGTGAATGAGTTGGCTAGCCCGCAAGATTATGGCTTGTGGTAAAGGCAGTGGAAAAACCATAATTGGTAATCAGCTCACCAAGATGTTGACTATTCCATCAAGAGTTGGCTAGTCCAGAAGCAAACGGCTTTTGGTAAAGACAAATCAAATCCGTTGACAGCTGGTGGTTTGCTCAAAATCACATGGTTATCAAGTGGACCATAGTTCTTACTTGAACTGATACATTTGGCTACTCCAGAAGTAATGGCTTTTGGTAAAGAGATTAAAATCCATTATGTTTTCAAAACAGTTATTGCTAGGGACTAGCAATAGTTTAGTGTGGGGGATTGATGAGTGTGTAAACACTCATCATTTTTGGTCAAATCTGAACTGCAAAACATAAAAAAAACACTCAAAAATGCATCAAAATACTGAAAATATCTCAAAATTGCGTTTTATATGTTTCAGATGCAAAATGAGTAAAAACAGATGAAAAAAGTACAAAGTTTGCAAAATTGGCAGTTTCAGTCCCCCAACTTTCATAAAATGTCAAAACTAGTCCCTGGTCATTCAAAATATGGAAAATTATCACCAAAGGTCCTTTTAAAATCATAAGTTGTCATATTTAGTCCTTTGGTGAAAAATTGGAAATGTTTTGAGAATTTACAGTTTCGGTCCCTGGAGTTTTAAAATTGACAGATTTGGTCACTGGTGGGATATTTTTGGAAGAAAGGTCAACAAGGGTCCTTGGGAATTCAAAAGTTGTCAAAATAAGTCCTTGGAGTATAATTTTCAACAATTGGCAATATTGGTCCCTAAAGTTTCATAAATGACAAAACAAGTCCCCCGGGTGTGTAAAAATGAAAATTTAACTTTTATAACTGATGAGGCGAAAAATGAACCACTTTTAGGGGGTCATTTAAGCCTGGACTTGAATTTATTTGATCAAATATTACCCTAAATCGTTCCTTTTGTGATTTTAGGTACTTTGGGAATGAAATCTGGAAAAGGAAGCGATTCGAAAGTTTTTGGAGCATAAAAGTGAAGAAAACGCCAAAGACTTAATTTTCCAAGCTGGGAACAGTGTTTGACGGCGTCAAGAAGGCAATCCTGACGGCGTCAAGAGTAAAAACCATGACGACCCAGAAGAAACATGAAGGCGTCACAAGTAGAGCGTCAAGAGTTAAAGTCGTGACGGCCTACAAAAAGGGACTACATGACGGCGTCAGATGCAGATCAAGGCAGTCCGAAGATTTATTTGGCGGCGAGATGACGGCGTCACAAGTTTGCTCTTGACGCCGTCAGCCTCTAATATCTATATATAGTTTTCTAATTTTCATTCATTAAGAGGAACAAGTTTGGAGAAACCCTAAGGCCGAACCATATACGAATTTTACAGGTTTTTCAAGGGTTTTCAGCCCTTGAACCCTTACATGTGCTATTGAGATAAGTGTTCTTTTAATTCAATCAATATGTCTATATGTTGGTTGTCTATATCTTGTGCTTGTCTTGATTCCACCATGTTAGGCTAGATCTATCTTGTGTTTGCTTAGATCTAATGAATCCTAGATGTTAATTATGTGTTGATTACTTGTTTATGGTTGTAATGGATGAATGATTTCAATGTTAGGCTTAAGAAAACTGGCAGATCTCCAATTGGTAACATGCTTGAACGTCTTAGGAAACATGAACCGATGTATACTAGGTTTTATTGGTTGTATTTAATGCATGAGTAAATTCTAATGATCCCATGTTAGGAGCTTCTTAGCCGGCTCGACATAGGAGTGAAGTAGGCACTCATAGGATTGGGGAGTTAAGTACGCCACCCCATGAATGGTATTAAGGAATACAATCCGTCATCCACGCAACTATAACAAATAATTAACGTGTAAAAGATATCTAGGGAGTAGTGAAATCTAAGTAAACACATTTCTCCACTTATTGCTCACAACTTTAGTTTAATATAGTTTGATTTCATTTTTAGTATTTTATTTTGATTGCATCTTAGTATTGGGTTAGTTGACTAGCAACTAATTCCGCCGAAATCCTTCAAACCCGAGATTTTTACTTGCTTTCTAAAAAATATAAAAATACAAAAAGAATCATCCCTCATCTCTAGACTTAATCTTTAGGTTTTCTAATCCTAGCGACACTATTCCTAGCTGAACGATCAATCCCCCGGTACTTGTCATTATACTATACTACATCGATCAGGTACACTGCCTGGTGGGGGTTGTAAGCTTCTCAAGATCCCTTGAGAGGTAAAGCTTGGTGCAATCCTACGCATCAATAACCCTGGGATTATTGGTACCTGGCAGGAAAAGAACTTTGAATCAGGTTTGGAAAAGTGACAAATTCAGTCCCTTTGGTTTGCCGAAATTACACAAATGGTCCTTATGGTTTTATTAGCCAAAATAAACAAACAAACCAAAACTAATCCAAAATCAAAATCTGATCCACCCTTTTTATCACCCAACAATCCAAGCCCACCTTATATCTCCCAGCCCAATCACCTCACCAGGCCCATTCCCCAACCAAAACCCTTTCCCCCGTTTTAATATAAAACGTATACCCCAGGTCAACAAGCCGGTCAAACCTTCCCCCCCCCTCCACTTGGATACCTGCTACTCTAACACCATCATCACATCTACACTACTTTCCCTACAATCCAACCTTGCCATACTCCCTTTCCACCACTAACCAACAAAACCCTCATCCCTGCCAAAAGCTATCTGCCAAGAGTAGCTTATCCCTTTTTCCTGCCCAAATCAAATAAACGGCCAGGATCATGTCAGACTCATCCAAAGGTCCAATTTGAGGAGGGAAAAGCACAACATGGAGCAGAGAGAGAGATGGAACCCTAGATGTTACTCTAGTATAAATAGAAAAATTGTATGCCATTGATAAGGCATTAGGAAGTAGGTAGTTAATTAGGTCTTAGTAGTTTTAAATTAATTTTCAGTATTGTTTTAAGCATTGTTTTAAGTTATTTGTATCTTCTTTTTAATTGAATGAAAATTTGAAATTTGCTTATATCCTCTCAAACTGCTTATGTATTTCTGCTTATTTAAACTGCTAATTTTATGATTGGTCATTGCTTATTAGGTTTCTTTACTACCATTTGTTGCCTGTAATGCTTAGTTAAGTGCTTGGATTTGTTCCCTATATTGTAGTTAGTAAAACTGCTGGTGTAGGTGGTGTTTGGATTAAGGCATAGTTGAAAGCAAAAGTTGTTTTTACCCAAATCTCCTATTTTCAATCAGTTTCAAATCCCTATTAGTTGTAATTTAGAAATAGAGATTGGTATTTTTAAGCATTATTAAAGTTTCTTATTTAATTTTCCAAAAATTTGTTGTTATAATTGTTTCATAACAATAGATAGGTTAGATTTAGTCTTAGGTGCCATTAGTTGAAAATGTTGCTTGTACTCAATCCAATATAGTTCAAGTTTAGCTTTACAGTTGATTTTTGACATTTGCAAGTCAAAAACCAACCCATACTCACCCTTGCTACATCAGATGACTGTCCACTTGATTCTTTTTTATTCCAAGTTCCAGCAGGTTGGATTTATATTCAAGATTGGACTTTGGTTTTTATTAATAGTGAGTAGTATAGAGACTTTGTGTTTAGGCTTGTTTAGTATCTCTAGTTCATTTAGTTTCCTTTTCCTGAGCTGCAAACAGTCTAATCACCCCTGAGCCTGCAGCCCTGCATAAACTTTTGCATCAGCAGGCCTGCAAAAATTTGGTGGAACAGACCCAAAGCAGTCTCCTGTGGTTAAAAACTATTGGTGTATCATTGTTAGTAACAATTTAATGTAATTCTAATTTAAAGTTAGCAGTCATAGGATCAAAAGTCAAACTCATCATTAATTTTGAATTCTGCATACTTGTTGAAGTCTTAAGCTAGCATAATCTTTATTTAGTCTCAAAACTGGTTAAGCTTGCTTGAATTAGTCTCAATTAGTGTTAATATATCATATTCAATCATTTGGGGCTATTGATATCTCACAAAAGTCAATTTGAGTGGAAATTTTAAAAAGTCAAAACCTTGCATGCTACAGACAAAGAACAGATTTCACAGGCTTCTGTATGGTTGAATTTTGATTGAAAATTGATAAAACTTGCTGTTTTATAATCCTTTGTAGCTTGTTTGTTAAACTCAAAAATAAAATTGCACTTTGAAATCCATTCACCCACTCAAATTTGGTCTGGAAGTTGATGGTTTTACCCATAAGCTCCCCTGCACCCAGGTTTGGTTCAGATTTGAATTGTACCTATCTTGGTAAATTCTGAGTCTATTGCCTTGATTTTTGTTGCTGTAGGATCTTTATTAGGTAGTCTTTAAGCCTATTCATTTAGTTTCTCCCTTAGTGCTTATTCATCTAGCTGATTTTGCCCCTCAAAGTTGCCCCTTGGCAATTGCTTATGTACTCAGCTTATGCTAAGCTTGATTGATTCTTGTTGTTTATTGTTGTTGTCAGTTGATTGCTTCAAATCTGTGTTGGTGTATGTATTTTTGAATCCTTGCATCTTATTTAAGCTTGTATCTCCCCTTATTAAGCTGTTGAGCTTTTGAAGCTTGACTGTGAAAGTCATCCACTTTAGTTCTCACAGGCCAACCTCCCATGTCCCTAGCTTGTTCATTTGCCACCCTCAGCTTGAGACTTTTGGCTTTTTGAGAAGCTTTCATGGCTGGCTTACTAGTTCTAGTCTCATTTTGAGCTCAAGGGCTTTTGCCCTTAGCTTGATTTGCTTGGCAAATCTGCCATAAATCCTGTTTTGTGCATAGCTCTTGGATTTTGCTTATTTCCTTGTTTCAGCCTAATCTTAGTGCTTATTTAGGTAATCTAAGTTGTTCTAAGCTCACTTAAGTTGTTGGAACTGTAATTGAGCTTTTGGCAATCTTTCTTGCTGAAGTGCTTATTTATAAGTGCTTATTAGCAATTGCTTATTGCCCCTTTTTGCTTATTTTAGCCTCTTTTTCAGTAGAGTTTATTCTTAATAAGTTCCTAATATTATTTTAGATTTATCTACCAAGTTTCAGATTTTTCTTTATTTATTTAGTATTTATTATAATTTAAATTAGTTTTAAGTAATAAATAAATACTAATTAATTAATAATAATTAGATAAATAGTGTGAAAAATATAATTCCAGTTTTAAAATAAGTTTTATAATATTTTAGATTTTTCTAAGTCATTATTTTATTTTTCTAGGCTTACTTTACATTTTTTTATTTATTAGTGTACTATTAAATAGTTTAAGTTAGTTTTTAATTAATAATAATTAGATAAAAAGTCCTAAAAATAGATTTTCAGTTTAAAATTAGTTTTATATTATTTTAGATTTTTCCAAGTTTTAGTTTTATTTTTCTAAGTTGATTTCCTAATTATTTGTATTTTAGGGTATTTTAAATAATTAATAGTAAATTAGAAAATAGTATTTAATTAATAATAATTATATAAATAGTGTAAAAATTAATTTTAATTTTCTAAAAATTTTCTTTTATCATTAGGATTGTAAAAATGTAATTTTCATATTCGTAGTTATTTTATTTCACCAAAACTCGCGTTTTATTTCGTACGTCTACATAAACTTTAAATCAAACGTACGCGTTTTAGACTTAGCTCACGTTTTTAGTGTATCTGATTATCAGTAAATGTTAATATAGTGTTTCTAAGTTATTTTCATTCCTCATCTCGTAGTGTAATCATTCACAGCCCTCTTCTGTCCAAATTCACCCGATCACAAACCCATTTTTTATACCATGCACACCTCGTCGGGACATAACGACCCGGGGAAACCCTATACTTCCATGGAGATTGACTCTTAGGCAGTTTGACTTCGTTGACCATTTACCTGGTCAATTTAAGTTGACCGTTTAGAGCCAATCAAATTTTGGCGCCGCTGCCGGGGAGGTCGTGTGCGTTATTCTAAAACGGTTTTCAGATTAGTGATTTTGGAATTCACTTCTTTGTGAATTTACCATCCTTGTGTATATTTTCATAAAAACAGTTCCCGAAAACAGTTTAAGACAGTTTTCAACGAACACAAAAAGCCCAAAAAGATTTTCGTTCTTATTTGTACAAAATATTTATCCAAAAATAATCACCTTTACCCTCTCACATATTTGATTCTTCATCCCTACCCCTCTGTAAACCTTTGATTTTTTCTATGTCGTATCTATACCATTGTGGTTGTCAATGGTGTGGTGGTCCTCATAATGGTGGGAATTGTCCCGGCTGTAGCATGGTAGAGTTAGGAGATGGGTCTGTCTATAACCAAGCTACCTATCCTTACCATGACACATCTGATTCATTCCACCAGCCACCACATCATGAGATACTGACATATCTGTGTGAGTTTTGTGGAGGTCCTCACCAAGGATTTGAGTGTCATGCCGGAAACACGTTTGTCTATGAACAGTTTTCGAGAGGCAATCAGAACTTTGGTTATGACCAATACCCATATGATTCACCAAATCTGCCACAACAATCATTTTGTTGTGATTACAGTGGAGGTCCTCACTTTAGCTCGGATTGTCAAATAGGGAATCCATTTCCTTGAAACAATTACGACTATTCGTTTCAAGACCCACCTCCACAGTACCAAATGATCCAAGCCACTCCTCAATACCCGCAAGACCTTTGTCTAGAGGTTCTTGAGAAATTTAAAGAACTTAAGGAGGAGTTGGCTAATATTTCGCTTCGCCATGATCAAAGTTCTTCCTGTGCGTATTGTAGGGGTCCTCATGATGATTTTCAATGTCAATCGTATTATAAACCTGAACATTGTTCTAGTTCTGATACATCCGGTTTTGACACATCCACACCCCCACAATTTCCACTCATTCAATATTCCCGTGGGAAATCCATGGAAGAATTACTTGCAGAAGAACGAGCTGCTAGAAACGAAAAGACCATGGAAGAATTACTTGTCGAGGAACAAGCAGCTATAACATGTGCCAAATTTCGTAAAGCTGCCCTTCTCGATTGTGATGATGATAGTGATAATGAAGATACCCTTGATATCCTTCAATTTTATAAGGGTTCGTCAGATTCATCAGTTGTGATTCCTTCCATTGAAAATCAGAGAGAAAATAATGAGACGGGGAAATTACTAGCAGAAGATCAAATGGAACTCGTACAATCCATGAATGCTAGCTCCTCTCCACTCCCTCAGTCTATTGATATCACACCCGATGTTCACACTCACTCTCTAAACATGGGGGATGAGCATCTTAGCATTGTTCCTAATAAGGAATCGGACGAATTCATAAAGTCTAATGCTGAGATCCTTGTTCCAATCCCAAGAGATTCACAGGGAACTTTTCATCATGTGCGTGATTTACCTTCCCCTCTTGAGTGTTCAAACGATCATTTTGAGACTTTCTCAGATTTTAATGATGATTGTACATCTCATGGAGACATTGAGTATATTGAGGCATCACTCCCGCAGTCTCATGCTGATCCTCTTCTTGAGGAGTTCGCCGATGAACTTACTCACATCAATCTACTTTCATCGGAAAGTGATGATGGTCTCCTTGATTTCGAAGCCGATCTGGGAGAAATTGAAAGTCTCCTATATCATGATCCACCACTCAGTTCTGATCCTAACAGTCAAATAGAGAATATTGATCACCTTGTTCCCGAAACATTTAATACGACTTTCACCAACCCTCTATTTGAATTCGAATCTGAATTCACTTTGATTTCTAACAATCCAATCTTTGATGAGGAGAGTGATGAATCCATAATGGAACAAGAGTTCACAGATTTACATCTTGTGAAAGATTCTCTTCATGAGGAGTTGATTCGCCTCAAATGGTCAGATAATTATTGGTCAACTACTTGTGAATGGTCAAGTATAATAGTCAAACAGCTGAGGCAAATGCTTCCATGAAATACAGTGTTTTCCCGGGTCGTAATGTCCCAACGAGGTGTGCGATGTGTTATTATAAACGAATTTGTGATCGAGTGAATATGAATAGGAAAGGTTATAAGTGTGTGTGTGTGTGTGTTTAGGGTTTATAAAGTAATATGACTTAAATAAACTAATAAGAGTGATTACGTAAAACCTAGATATATAAAACGTATAAACGTACACCAATTTAAAATCAGACGCGATTGCGTACTGAGAAAAAGGTGAGTTTTAAGAAAAATAAACTACAAGGGTTAAAAATGAAAATTCTATAAACTTAAACTTAAAATAAAATTAAATTAAAAAGAAAATTATATTTTTGATTATTTTATTATTTATTATTAATTATTTAATTAAAAACTATTTAACTAATTAATTAAAATTAATTTAAATCAAACTAAAAATAATAAACACTACAAATTAAACTAAAAACTTATAAAAATAATTTCTAAACTTAAAAATGAACTTGAAGAAAGTATAAAAAATAAAAATAAATGTTTTTGTCTTTTTATGTATTTTCTATTAATTAAAAACTATTTATATTAATTATACTAATTAAACTATTTTAAATTACAAATAATACTAAACTAACTTAGCAAATTATGAAAAAATTTACAAAACTATTTTATGACTTATAAAATCTATAAAAAATATAAAAACTAGGTGTTGTTTTATAAAAACTAATTATGCTATTTAAAATTTACTTATTAATTAATTACTAATAAAACTATTTTTAATTCTAATATATACTAAATTACAAAATAAAAATCTGAGAAAATTTTTAAAATTACTTTAACCTAAGAGGAAATTAATAAAAATATAAAAACAAAACTTACTTAATAAAAATATAAAAATGAAAATTAAAATTAAATTAAATTAAATAGAAACTATCACTTATTTTTATGTTGTTTTTTCTTGAATTTTCTTTTACAATACTATATTATATCTAAAAATAGACAACTTTAATAAAGACAACTATTTTATAGCTTGTTAATAAGCACTGTGGAAGCTTAATGCTACCACAGTTGACTTTTGTTGACTGAATATGGAAATAAGCTCAAATGAGCTTATGTGGGACCCACTATGGATGAATCTGGTCCTAATAAGTATGTTAGACTTGTCTAAGCTCAATTTTACCAAATAAGCTCAGTAGATAAGCTAATAAGCAAAAATAAGCTATTCCGAAAACTGATTTGAACACAGAATGGGGACAAACTTTTGGGTCTGATTTAGGTGGGGTCCACTGGGATTCAGATCAAACAAAAGGTCAATCTAGGTTCCCTGATAGGAGGGGGGGTTCTATGGAACTAAGGTTGAGGTCTGGGGCCCACTGAGTTGGTCACAAATCACCACCAAAGTGGTGGTGATAGACTGAGTAACTGGTGCAGGGCACAAGGTCTTCCCTGCAGGTGTCTTAGAGGGTGAGTGGGGCCCACTGTAAAATTCCTAAAAATGTAATGAAGGTGTGAAATCAAAGATGAGCTGGTAATCTATCACTAGGAACAAGTTTCAAGTCCTAGATCCAATTCCTAAATTCTAAACAATTCTCCCAGGTATTGGAAAAATTTGAGAATGACAAATTGACTTTTTATGAAACTTGAGCTACTTTGACTTATATGAACTTCTGGCTTAATCTACTGACTAAATAAGTTAAACTAAGATGGATTGAGTCTAAAATAGGCTAAATGAACAGGTTCTAAACCAAATGGGTAAAAATGGTACCCACAGATCCACTCAGTGGACTGTCAAGGGTGATTGTGGTGGATTTAGTTTGTGGGTTTGACCAACGGGTTGACCGGGTAATAATATAAACGGGGTGTGGACTGGGCTTGGGATTGGGCTGGAAAAGAATGGAAGGGGTGGGCTTGGTGTGTTTGTAGTTTGGATTTGATTTTGGGTTTAATAATATAAAGGATCCGTTTGGCCTTTTATTTAGAAATCACAAGGACCAATTTTGTAATTTGGTGAAAGTTAAGGGTGGCTGATGTGTGACTTTCCAAAGTTTATCATGAGGGTCTAAATTGTCACATGTGAATAGTACAAGGGTATTTTTGTTATTTTTCATTTTTTTAAATACCTGGGGACTAAAACTGACAAACTGCCAAACTTGAGGGACCAATTATGTAATTTCACCAAACTTCACACCAAGGACCATTCCTGCAAAAGATTATTAGTACAAGGACCAAAATTGCTTTTCTCAAAGTTTTTACATCCCAGGGACCATTTATGTCAATTTCCAAAGTTGAGGGACTAAACTTGTAATTTCGTAAAACTTTGCACCAAATGACTAAATATGTAACTTTATGATTAAAAAGGTCTTTTGATGACTTTTTCAAAATTTTAAAATAACCAGGGACTAGTTTTGACAATTTATGAAACTTGAGGGACTGAAACTGCCAATTATGCAAACTTTGTACGTTTTTCATCTGTTTTTGCATATTTTGCATTTGAAACATATAAAACACACCTTTAAGATATTTCAAGTATTTTGATGCATATTTGAGTGTTTTTGTATGTTTTGGCAGCTCAGATTAGTATAAAATGATGAGTATTTAGACACTCATCAATCCCCCACACTAAACTATTGCTAGTCCCTAGCAATCTTTTGAGAAAAACTTAATGGATTTGAAAAACTCTTTACCAAAAGCCATCACTTCTGGAGTAGCCAGGTGTAAGAACTGTGGCACACCTGATAACCGTGTGATTTTGAGCAAATCACCAGCTGTCAACGGATTTGATTAGTCTTTACCAAAAGCCGTTTGCTTCTGAACTAGCCAAATCTTGATGGAATAGTCAACATCTTGGTGAGCTGATTACCAATTATTGTTTTTCCACTGCCTTTACCACAAGCCATAATCTTGCGGGCTAGCCAACTCATTTGCTTTATGGGATATGGGGAGTTGAGGAACCATACAATTTTTGGCAAATTGCAAGCCATAAACGGGTTTGAGTTATCTTTACCAAGAACCGTTTGCTCCTGGATTAGCCAATCCTTATGTGGGTTAGACATGGCGGACTGATAACCATTTATTGCGTTCTAAGTGAGAAAAAATTTTAAAATTTTGGCTAAAATGGGGGTTCTTGATGGAACATGTGTTTAAATTCGTTAGAATAACGAATCTCCCCCCCACACTTAGAACTGAATATTGTCCTCAATATTCAAAGTACCGGGTGTTAAACCAACACTTAGAACGTAAGAAGAAAATACTCTATAGCCTTTATTTAAGATGTATATACATACAATTATATATATATATATATATATATATATATATATATATATATATATATATATATATATATATATATATATATATATATATATATACAACATGTGGGGTATCTCCCCCACACTAGGGTGGTACACACGGGTGAAAACCTATGTACATGCTACTGTTTTTGATTACCGAGTCGCTAACTTGACTCGACCCCGAATTCATTTGTCCATGAGGAAGCATGATGTGGAAGAGACAATCTGTATCGGACTTTCATTCAAGATATTTGGATAAACATTTGAAGCACGTGAAAGTTCCACTCCGATGAGACATAATGACACCCGGCTCATAATTTATAAATGAGAATGTCGGGGTCAAAGATAATGTCCTCACTCCCGAAAGAGTGAAGAACAGGATAAGGGACAGGATATATGAAGAAAAGAAAGAAAGTCATGATGAAAATCATAACTAACTCCTCATCTTCAATAGGAGAATTCATTGTTTCATGAATCTCCTCTTTTAAGCTCGTTTGATCAAGACATATTATGGGTATATCTAGATCAAAATAGAAAGTATCATACTCCGGTAGAGATATGATATGAGTGAGTTCATCGGAGAACTCCTCAAAGGTGAATGATTCGTATTCGGGATTGATTTGAGTGAATTCATTGGGGAACTCCTCAAAAGTAAATGATTCATAAACGGGAAGAGAATTATAAGAATGAGAAGTGGTGATACCACTTATCTTCTCTTCCGTTTGATCAAAATGGAACGTTTACAATTCCGGAATAGAATCATTGATCATAAGCTCACTATCCTTGACGGGGATAGGAGATGAAATAGGCTCTTCATTAAAAGCCTCGATTCTAGAAATGAGAAGATTAGCATTTAATAATGTAAGATGAAGAGCTTCGTCTTGGTGTATTTCTTCATCATTCTCTTCTTCTGAGTTGACAAGCTCAGAAGGCAATTCCCCCATATAACTTATGTTTCCACAAGATAAAGAATAGTCCTCATCAGAATCAGAGAACATCTCATTTGGGAAGACAAGAGGGGGAGGGATATCACACACATGATCAAGAATTCCCTGTGACTCACTTGGGATTGGGACAAGGTTCTCAACACTAGACTTTATGAATTTGTCAGATTCCTTTGCAGGAATTGTGTCAAGATGCTCGTCCCCCATGCTCAGAGAGTGAGTGGGAACCTCGGGTGTGATAACAGTAGACTCAGGGAGATGAGAAGGACTAGCAGTAATGGAGTCTATAAGTTCCATTATTTCTACTGCTGGTGATTCAGTTATATTCTTTTCTCCCTGTATATCCATGGAAGGAGTCTCAACTGATGAACATGATGAGGTATCATCACTTTCATCATCTTCATAGAGAAGAGCAGCATTTTGAAATTTGGTACGTGTTATAGCTGCATGTTCTAAGACTAGTAATTCTTCCATGCTTCTTTCGTCTCTAGCAGCATGTTTTTCAACAAGTAATTCCGCGATAGATTTATCATGAGAATATGGAATGAGTGGAAACTGTGGGGCTGTGAATGTGTCAAATCCGGATGTATTAGAACTAGAACAATGTTCAGGTTTATAATACGGTTGACATTTAAAATCATCATGAGGACCCCCACAATGTACACAAGAAAAACTTGG
The DNA here is from genome assembly GCA_030686995.1 of Artemisia argyi. NCBI lineage: Eukaryota > Viridiplantae > Streptophyta > Magnoliopsida > Asterales > Asteraceae > Artemisia > Artemisia argyi. Next base: position 90,592,701 of record CM060703.1, read on the forward strand.
TGCATTGTGAAACGACATATTAGCTAACTCCTCTCTAATGTTTTTAAGTTTTTCAAGAACCTCTAGACAAGGGTCTTGCTGGTTTTGAGGAGTTGCTTGGTTCATTTGGTATTGTGGAGGTGGGTCTTGAAACGAATAGTCGTAATTGTTACAAGGAAATGGATCCCTTGTTTGACAATCAGAGCTAAAGTGTGGACCTCCACAGTACTCTCAACAGTAAAACTGTTGAGTCTGGCTTGGTGTATTTTGATACGAAGCATCATTGAGATTTGGATAATATGATTCTTGCTCGTATGAATGTGATGGGTAGTTGGAAAAATTTGAGAAGTCGTTGAATGAGTTTTGATTAGGATCATAAGCAAATGAATTACTCGATCCACAAAACAAACAACTCCCATTTTGAATATCATTACCACATTGTTCACATGTACACCAACGACATGGAAAACCGAAAAGCGGCTCACCACATCCGACACAAGGAACAAAATCTGGAGGTGGGACAAGTGGTGTGCTCTGAGAGCTAGCAATTTCCACCCCTTCCGTTATGGTCTCGGGTTTTGGTTGATAAACGTGAAGGTTGGGCAAGTCGTTCTTTTCAGTCACTGCCCTAAGCTCTGTACGTTTGCTTGACAAACTTTTAACCGTAAACTGTGAAAGATCAGGATTGATTCTTGAAGGTTTAGGAGCATTTGTGAGCTCAGGTTTTTAGATAACCGTAGGTTGGACGTATTTAGCACTTCCATCGTCATAGGGAAGTACAGGGTCCTTTGTTACCTCGGTTTCATGATCTCTTTCCCTCACCGGAGAGGGAATAGGAATCGAAGGTCCATCATAATCAACATGACATCTCGACATTTTTGACAAGGCCATAAGTTTTTCAACTTTGCTTTTAATGGCCCTTTGTTTAAAGAAATCGTCATCGAGAGATGTCATTAGAATCAATTATGGGATAAGTGGAAGAAGGTAGAATCAAAGGGTTTTGGGGATGAGAAATGAAGAATCAAATAGGTAGGGGTGTAAAGGTGAATATTTTTGTGTTTTGTTTTATAAAAATATGGATAAAAGATGGTAAATATACAATGGATGTATATCCAGATTCACTAATACGCAAAATCGTTTAAAATATGCGCACAACCTCCCCGGCAGCGGCGCCAAATTTTGATTCGCCTCAAACGGTCAGATAATTATTGGTCAACCACTTGTGAATGGTCAAGTATAATAGTCAAACAGCTGAGGCAAATGCTTCCGTGAAATACAGTGTTTTCCCGGGTCGTAATGTCCCAACAAGGTGTGCGATGTGTTATTAAAAACGAATTTGTGATCGAGTGAATATGAATAGGAAAGGTTATAAGTGTGTGTGTGTGTATGTTTACACTAGGGTTTATAAAGTAATATGACTTAAATAAACTAATAAGAGTGATTACGTAAAACCTAGATATATAAAACGTATAAACGTACACCAATTTAAAATCAGACGCGATTGCGTACTGAGAAAAAGGTGAGTTTTAAGAAAAATAAACTACAAGGGTTAAAAATGAAAATTCTATAAACTTAAACTTAAAATAAAATTAAATTAAAAAGAAAATTATATTTTTGATTATTTTATTATTTATTATTAATTATTTAATTAAAAACTATTTAACTAATTAATTAAAATTAATTTAAATCAAACTAAAAATAATAAACACTACAAATTAAACTAAAAACTTATAAAAATAATTTCTAAACTTAAAAATGAACTTGAAGAAAGTATAAAAAATAAAAATAAATGTTTTTGTCTTTTTATGTATTTTCTATTAATTAAAAACTATTTATATTAATTATACTAATTAAACTATTTTAAATTACAAATAATACTAAACTAACTTTGAAAATTATGAAAAAATTTATAAATCTATTTTATGACTTATAAAAGCTATAAAAATATAAAAACTAGGTGTTGCTTTATAAAAACTAATTATGCTATTTAAAATTTACTTATTAATTAATTACTAATAAAACTATTTTTAATTCTAATAAATACTAAATTACAAAATAAAAATCTGAGAAAATTATTAAAATTACTTTAACCTAATAGGAAATTAATAAAAATATAAAAACACAACTTACTTAATAAAAATATAAAAATGAAAATTAAAATTAAATTAAATTAAATAGAAACTATCACTTATTTTTATGTTGTTTTTTCTTGAATTTTCTTTTACAATACTATATTATATCTAAAAATAGACAACTTTAATAAAGACAACTATTTTATAGCTTGTTAATAAGCACTGTGGAAGCTTAATGCTACCACAGTTGACTTTTGTTGACTGAATATGGAAATAAGCTCAAATGAGCTTATGTGGGACCCACTATGGATGAATCTGGTCCTAATAAGCATGTTAGACTTGTCTAAGCTCAATTTTACCAAATAAGCTCAGTAGATAAGCTAATAAGCAAAAATAAGCTATTCCAAAAACTGATTTGAACACAGAATGGGGACAAACTTTTGGGTCTGATTTAGGTGGGGTCCACTGGGATTCAGATCAAACAAAAGGTCAATCTAGGATCCCTGGTAGGAGGGGGGTTCTATGGAACTAAGGTTGAGGTCTGGGGCCTACTGAGTTGGTCACAAATCACCACCAAAGTGGTGGTGATAAACTGAGTAACTGGTGCAGGGCACAAGGTCTTCCCTGCAGGTGTCTTAGAGGGTGAGTGGGGCCCACTGTAAAATTCCTAAAAATGTAATGAAGGTGTGAAATCAAAGATGAGATGGTAATCTATCACTAGGAACAAGTTTCAAGTCCTAGATCCAATTCCTAAATTCTAAACAATTCTCCCAAGTATTGGAAAAATCTGAGAATGACAAATTGACTTTTTATGAAACTTGAGCTACTTTGACTTATATGAACTTCTGGCTTAATCTACTGACTAAATAAGTTAAACTAAGATGGATTGAGTCTAAAATAGGCTAAATGAACAGGTTCTAAACCAAATGGGTAAAAATGGTACCCACAGATCCACTCAGTGGACTGTCAAGGGTGATTGTGGTGGATTTAGTTTGTGGGTTTGACCAACGGGTTGACCGGGTAATAATATAAACGGGGTGTGGACTGGGCTTGGGATTGGGCTGGAAAAGAATGGAAGGGGTGGGCTTGGTGTGTTTGTAGTTTGGATTTGATTTTGGGTTTAATAATATAAAGGATCCGTTTGGCTTTTTATTTAGAAATCACAAGGACCAATTTTGTAATTTGGTGAAAGTTAAGGGTGGCTGATGTGTGACTTTCCAAAGTTTATCATGAGGGTCTAAATTGTCACATGTGAATAGTACAAGGGTATTTTTGTTATTTTTCATTTTTTTAAATACCCGGGGACTAAAACTGACAAACTGCCAAACTTGAGGGACCAATTATGTAATTTCACCAAACTTCACACCAAGGACCATTCCTGCAAAAGATTATTAGTACAAGGACCAAAATTGCTTTTCTCAAAGTTTTTACATCCCAGGGACCATTTATGTCAATTTCCAAAGTTGAGGGACTAAACTTGTAATTTTGTAAAACTTTGCACCAAAGGACTAAATATGTAACTTTATGATTAAAAAGGTCTTTTGATGACTTTTTCAAGTTTTTAAAATAACCAGGGACTAGTTTTGACAATTTATGAAACTTGAGGGACTGAAACTGCCAATTATGCAAACTTTGTACGTTTTTCATCTGTTTTTGCATATTTTGTATTTGAAACATATAAAACACACCTTTAAGATATTTCAAGTATTTTGATGCATATTTGAGTGTTTTTGTATGTTTTGGCAGCTCAGATTAGTATAAAATGATGAGTATTTAGACACTCATCAATCCCCCACACTAAACTATTGCTAGTCCCTAGCAATCTTTTGAGAAAAACTTAATGGAGTTGAAAAACTCTTTACCAAAAGTCATCACTTCTGGAGTAGCCAGGTGTAAGAACTGTGGCACACCTGATAACCGTGTGATTTTGAGCAAATCACCAGCTGTCAACGGATTTGATTAGTCTTTACCAAAAGCCGTTTGCTTCTGGACTAGCCAACTCTTGATGGAATAGTCTACATCTTGGTGAGCTGATTACCAATTATGGTTTTTCCACTGCCTTTACCACAAGCCATAATCTTGCGGGCTAGCCAACTCATTTGCTTTATGGGATATGGGGAGTTGAGGAACCATACAATTTTTGGCAAATTGCAAGCCATAAACGGGTTTGAGTTATCTTTACCAAGAACCGTTTGCTCCTGGATTAGCCAATCCTTATGTGGGTTAGACATGGCGGACTGATAACCATTTATTGCATTCTAAGTGAGAAAATTTTTTAAAATTTTGGCTAAAATGGGGGTTCTTGATGGAACATGTGTTTAAATTCGTTAGAATAACGAATCTCCCCCCACACTTAGAACTGAATATTGTCCTCAATATTCAAAGTACCGGGTGTTAAACCAACACTTAGAACGTAAGAAGAAAATACTCTATAGCCTTTATTTAAGATGTATATACATACAATTATTATTTTTATTTTAGATAAAACTTCTTAAATAGAAGCTATCACTATATTTACATTTTTTTTAGAGGATATATATATATATATATATATATATATATATATATATATATATATATATATATATATATATATATATATATATATATATATATACAACATGTGGGGTATCTCCCCCACACTAGGGTGGTACACACGGGTGAAAACCTATGCACATGCTACTGTTTTTGATTACCGAGTCGCTAACTTGACTCGACCCCGAATTCATTTGTCCATGGGGAAGCATGATGTGGAAGAGACAATCTGTATCGGACTTTCATTCAAGATATTTGGATAAACATTTGAAGCACGTGAAAGTTCCACTCCGATGAGACATAATGACACCCGGCTCATAATTTATAAATGAGAATGCCGGGGTCAAAGATAATGTCCTCACTCCCGAAAGAGTGAAGAATAGGATAAGGGACAGGATATTTGAGTGTTTCAAGTATTTTGATCTGTTTTTGCATATTTTGCATTTGAAACATATAAAACACACCTTTAAGATATTTCAAGTATTTTGATGCATATTTGAGTGTTTTTGTATATTTTGGCAGCTCAGATTAGTATAAAATAATGAGTATTTAGACACTCATCAGGAGTTCTCCGGTGAACTCACTCATTATATCATGACTCCTCCGGAGTTTGATAACCCAGGGGGAGATGCACTCAATCATGAGGATTTACAAATTCCCACCTACCCTCCCGGGATGTTTTTGAGCTTAACCCTTGAAATCCAAATTCAGGCTACTGAGCCTGCTCTCGAGGAAGAAGATCAAATCATGATTTTCATCATGGTTTTCTTCCTTTTCTTCACCTATAAGGTGACTTCTCCTGTTCTTCACTCCTTCGGGAATGAAGACATTATCTTTGACCCCGGCATCACCGCTTATAGTTTATACTATTTTAAGCCGGGTACTTATCTCATCGGTGTGGAACTTTCACGTGCTTCAAATGTTTGTCTAAACATCTTGAATGAAAGTCCGATGGTGATTGTCTCTTCCACATCATGCTTCCCCAAGGACATATGAATTCGGGGTCGAGTCAAGCTAGCGACTCGGTAAACAAAAAGAGTAGCATGCTTATAGGGTTTTCACCCTAAGTGTGGGGGAGTTACCCCTACTGTGGTTACAAATAAAGTGAAAAACAAAATTGTGTTTCCACATTTAGCTTGTAATGTTGCCCTTTTACGTTCTAAGAGTCGGCATAATAGCCGGGACTTTGAATATTGAGGACAATATTCATCCTAAGTGTGGGGGGTATTTCGCTATTCTAGCGAATTTTATCACATTTTACTATCTAATACCCCCGTTTTTTGCAAAAATTTTAAAATTTTTTTCACTAAAGTTTAAATTTTTTTATGGTTATCAGTCCGCCATGTCTAAACGACAAAAGGATTGGCTAATCCAGGAGCAAACGGCTCTTGGTAAAGATATATCAAATCCGTTGATGGCTTGCAATTTGCCAAAAATTGTATGGTAAATCAACTCGCCATATCCTAAAAAGTGAATGAGTTGGCTAGCCCGCAAGATTATGGCTTGTGGTAAAGGCAGTGGAAAAACCATAATTGGTAATCAGCTCACCAAGATGTTGACTATTCCATCAAGAGTTGGCTAGTCCAGAAGCAAACGGCTTTTGGTAAAGACAAATCAAATCCATTGACAGCTGGTGGTTTGCTCAAAATCACATGGTTATCAAGTGGACCATAGTTCTTACTTGAACTGATACATTTGGCTACTCCAGAAGTAATGGCTTTTGGTAAAGAGATTAAAATCCATTAAGTTTTCAAAACAGTTATTGCTAGGGACTAGCAATAGTTTAGTGTGGGGGATTGATGAGTGTGTAAACACTCATCATTTTTGGTCAAATCTGAACTGCAAAACATACAAAAACACTCAGAAATGCATCAAAATACTGAAAATATCTCAAAATTATGTTTTATATGTTTCAGATGCAAAATGAGTAAAAACAGATGAAAAAAGTACAAAGTTTGCAAAATTGGCAGTTTCAGTCCCCCAACTTTCATAAAATGTCAAAACTAGTCCCTGGTCATTCAAAATATGGAAAATTATCACCAAAGGTCCGTTTAAAATCATAAGTTGTCATATTTAGTCCTTTGGTGAAAAATTGGAAAAGTTTTGAGAATTTACAGTTTCGGTCCCTGGAGTTTTAAAATTGACAGATTTGGTCCCTGGTGGGATATTTTTGGAAGAAAAGTCAACAAGGGTCCTTGGGAATTCAAAAGTTGTCAAAATAAGTCCTTGGAGTATAATTTTCAACAATTGGCAATATTGGTCCCTAAAGTTTCATAAATGACAAAACAAGTCCCCCAGGTGTGTAAAAATGAAAATTTAACTTTTATAACCCTGGGATTATTGGTACCTGGCAGGAAAAGAACTTTGAATTAGGTTTGGAAAAGTGACAAATTCAGTCCCTTTGGTTTGCAGAAATTACACAAATGGTCCTTATGGTTTTATTAGCCAAAATAAACAAACAAACCAAAACTAATCCAAAACCAAAATCAGATCCACCCTTTTTATCACCCAACAATCCAAGCCCACCTTATATCTCCCAGCCCAATCACCTCACCAGGCCCATTCCCTAACCAAAACCCTTTCCCCCGTTTTAATATAAAACGTATACCCAGGTCAACAAGCCAGTCAAACCTTTCCCCCCCTCCACTTGGATACCTGCTACTCCAACACCATCATCACATCTACACTACTTTCCCCACACTCCAACCCTGCCATACTCCCTTTCCACCACTAACAAACAAAACCCTCATCCCTGCCAAAAGCTATCTGCCAAGAGTAGCTTATCCCTTTTTCCCGCCCAAATCAAATAAACGGCAAGGATCATGTCAGACTCATCCAAAGGTCCAATTTGAGGAGGGAAAAGCACAACATAGAGCAGAGAGAGAGATGGAACCCTAGTTGTTACTCTAGTATAAATAGAAAAATTGTATGCCATTGATAAGGCATTAGGAAGTAGGTAGTTAATTAGGTCTTTGTAGTTTTAAATTAATTTTCAGTATTGTTTTAAGTTCTTTGTATCTCCTTTTTAATTGAATGAAAATTTGAAATTTGCTTATATCCTCTCAAACTGCTTATGTATTTCAGCTTATTTAAACTGATAATTTTATGATTGGTCATTGCTTATTAGGTTTCTTTATTGCCATTTTTTGCCAGTAATGCTTAGTTAAGTGCTTGGATTAGTTCCCTTTTATTGTAGTTAGTAAAACTGCTGGTGTAGGTGGTGTTTGGATTAAGGCATAGTTGAAAGCAAAAGTTGTTTTTACCCAAATCTCCTACTTTCAATCAGTTTCAAATCCCTATTAGTTGTAATTTAGAAATAGAGATTGGTATTTTTAAGCATTATTAAAGTTTCTTAGTTAATTTTCCAAAAATTTGTTGTTATAATTGTTTCATAACAGTAGATAGGTTAGATTTAGTCTTAGGTGCCATTAGTTGAAAATGTTGCTTGTACTCAGTCCAATATAGTCCAAGTTTAGCTTTACAGTTGATTTTTGACATTTGCAAGTCAAAAACCAACCCATATTCACCCCTGCTACATCAGATGACTGTCCACTTGATTCTTTTTTATTCCAAGTTCCAGCAGGTTGGATTTATATTCAAGATTGGACTTTGGTTTTTATTAATAGTGAGTAGTATAGAGACTTTGTGTTTAGGCTTGTTTAGTATCTATAGTTCATTTAGTTTCCTTTTCCTGAGCTGCAAACAGTCACCCTCTAATCACCCCTGAGCCTGCAACCCTGCATAAACTTTTGCATCAGCAGGCCTGCAAAAATTTGGTGGAACAGACCCAAAGCAGTCTCCTGTGGTTAAAAGCTATTGGTGTATCATTGTTAGTAACAATTTAATGTAATTTTGATTTAAGGTTAGCAGTCATAGGATCAAAAGTCAAACTCATCATTAATTTTGAATTCTGCATAACTGTTGAAGTCTTAAGCTAGCATAATCTTTATTTAGTCTCAAAACTGGTTAAGCTTGCTTGAATTAGTCTCAATTAGTGTTAATATATCATATTCAATCATTTGGGGCTATTGATATCTCACAAAAGTCAATTTGAGTGGAAATTTTAAAAAGTCAAAACCTTGCATGCTGCAGACAAAGAATAGATTTCAAAGGCTTCTGTATGTTTGAATTTTGATTGAAAATTTATAAAATTTGTTGTTTTACAATCCTTTGTAGCTTGTTTGTTAAATTCAAAAAGAAAATTGTACTTTGAAATCCATTCACCCACTAAAATTTGGTCTGGATGTTGATGGTTTTACCCATAAGCTCCCCTGCACCCAGGTTTGGTTCAGATTTCAATTGTACCTATCTTGGTAAATTCTAAGTCTATTGCCTTGATTTCTGTTGTTGTAGGATCTTTATTAGGTAGTCTTTAAGCCTGTTCATTTTGTTTCTCCCTTAGTGCTTATTCATATAGCTTATTTTGGCCCTCAAAGTTGCCCCTTGGCAACTGCTTATGTACTCAGCTTATGCTAAGCTTGATTGATTCTTGTTGGTTATTGTTGTTGTCAGTTGATTGCTTCAAATCTGTGTTGGTGTATGTATTTTTGAATCCTTGCATCTTATTTAAGCTTGTATCTCCCCTTATTAAGCTGTTGAGCTTTTGAAGCTTGACTGTGAAAGTCATCCACTTTAGTTCTCACAGGCCAACCTCCCATGTCCCTAGCTTGTTCATTTGCCACCCTCAGCTTGATACTTTTGGCTTTTTGAGAAGCTTTCATGGCTGGCTTACTAGTTCTAGTCTCATTTTGAGCTCAAGGGCTTTTGCCCTTAGCTTGATTTGCTTGGCAAATCTGCCATAAATCCTGTTTTGTGCATAACTCTTGGATTTTGCTTATTTCCTTGTTTCAGCCTAATCTTAGTGCTTATTTGGGTAATCTAAGTTGTTCTAAGCTCACTTAAGTTGTTGGAACTATAATTGAGCTTTTGGCAATCTTTCTTACTGATGTGCTTATTTATAAGTGCTTATTAGCAATTGCTTATTGCCCCTTTTTGCTTATTTTAGCCTCTTTTTCAGTAGAGTTTATTCTTAATAAGTTCCTAATATTATTTTAGATTTATCTACCAAGTTTCAGATTTTTCTTTATTTATTTAGTATTTATTATAATTTAAATTAGTTTTAAGTAATAAATAAATAGTAATTAATTAATAATAATTAGATAAATAGTGTGAAAAATATAATTCCAGTTTTAAAATAAGTTTTATAATATTTTAGATTTTTCTAAGTCATTATTTTATTTTTCTAGGCTTACTTTACATTTTATTTATTTATTAGTGTATTATTAAATAGTTTAAATTAGTTTTTAATTAATAATAATTAGATAAAAAGTCTTAAAAATAGATTTTCAGTTTTAAAATTAGTTTTATATTATTTTAGATTTTTCCAAGTTTTAGTTTTATTTTTCTAAGTTGATTTCCTAATTATTTGTATTTTAGGGTATTTTAAATAATTAAAAGTAAATTAGAAAATAGTATTTAATTAATAATAATTATATAAATAGTGTAAAAATTAATTTTAATTTTCTAAAAATTTTCTTTTATCGTTAGGATTGTAAAAATGTAATTTTCATGTTCGTAGGTATTTTATTTCACCAAAACTCGCGTTTTATTTCGTACGTCTACATAAACTTTAAATCAAACGTACGCGTTTTAGACTTAGCTCACGTTTTTAGTGTATCTGATTATCAGTAAATGTTAATATAGTGTTTCTAAGTTATTTTCATTCCTCATCTCGTAGTGTAATCATTCACAGCCCCTTTCTGTCCAAATTCACCCGATCACGAACCTGTATTTTATACCATCCACACCTCGTCGGGACATAACGACCCGGGGAAACCCTATACTTCCACAGAGATTGACTCTTAGGCAGTTTGACTTCATTGACCATTTACCTGGTCAATTTAAGTTGACCGTTTGGAGCCAATCAATGGCCCGAACGGTATTATGTTAATAACATAATACAATAGTAGGGAACTTCATGTGAGGAGTCATATACTTCTGGATTGTGATGGCCCAAACGGTGTTATATTATATCTAAAACATTAATGAACCTAAGAACAATAACTTAAGAAACTTAAACACGATAACTAAAGCTCGACATACATCCAAACTTACAACACACTAGGATACGTGAGTAAGGTAGTCTAGTTCCCGAGTCACTTTTTGAATCAATTAGATTTCCCTAAGCCAAGGTGAGTTCATAGCCTTATACTCCTTTTTAAAACTTTCACTCTAAATGCTTTACAAACCCTATGAGGGGGATACATGCTACTTGCTTTACTTAAAACCAAATACAAGTCTTTTTCTTTGGTTGTTGCATGAGTAAACTAACTGCCACCACTACATAACCAAAATTCATGAATCTAATCGTTTGGGATATTTTACCCACGCGAACGCGAATATAGTTGATAGATCTATTGGAATTTGACAACTCCCGTTGGTATTAACATCTTATTGGATGGTACCAATAAGTACTATATTTGAACTAAAGGTTTAGCTTTGGCAAGTTATCCTTCCCATGCCCTCATGGTTGTGTCTGCAGCCTCCATGACCCGGATTGTTAACGTGTGGTTCATGAGCTTAGTGCAACTTACCCCACTCATGATAATTGTGCATGCATCGCAATTTTCACACACACACACACACACACACACACTACATTTTCCCAGATGGGTGTAACAACGGAACCAAGGGAACTTGTATTCACTAACACTTAAACCTATGACTCTCACTCAACACCTAATGTTGACTTTTAAGCATGTATTCTAGGTATATTACTTCTACGAAGATATGGCAGAAGGAGGCACTGAACTCGGAGGACTTTCAAACCGGTTATCATTCAAACATAACCTAAAACCTAGAATTTGGGACCTCATCAAAAGTAAAAGTATATCCTTTACAAATAAAACTCTGATAATTAAATGAATGATAACTAAATTTATAGGACGTCTCTTTTCGAGTCATTTTCTATTACTGTAACTGTGATTCTATGAAGTAATACCCCAAACACTTAATCCGCTGCGATTAGTGAAAAATGGGGGTGTTGCAAGAGTCATTTGTTATGCAAATCCCTATGGTTGTGGCGGATTCTCCGTTTTCTGATTTGGAGAATGTTGGTACGATTTCAAGTGGTATTAGTATGCAACCTACGGTTGGTCATATTGAGAAGAATGAATCGTGTACATAGGAGAATGTTGCTAATTGTCCTAATATTACTGATTGGATAGATGATGGTGATGTTAACTTGTCTACACATGTTGATGAGAATAATATGAATACGTCCTCAAAGGATGTTAACTTGGGAGGTATGTCGATTCTAAGTGGGTGTGGTATAAACACTGCTTCGGTTTCACCAAGTGTCACTTGTGTTGGTACGGGGAATATGGATCCTAAGGATGCCTCTTCTAATGTGCATGTGGTTTCGGGATCAGTTCCTACAGCTGATTATTCTATTTTGTTTGCAAATATTCTGAACCAAGGTTGCAATATGAAGAAGGTTAATTTCAGACCCTTGGTTAGTGTGATTCGGCTTGATAACCATGATACTTTGTTACCTAAGGAAGCAGTGGAGAGCGTTTTGTGTAGGTATGAGAATGCACTTGTTGGTTTTTTTGTTGGCAAAATGGTCGCTTTTCCTATTGTGCAAAATTATGTAACGAATACATGGGGTAAGTTTGATTTGAAGAAGCTCAAGAAATCACGCTGGTGTTTTCCTTTTTAAGTTTGATTCTAAAGAGGGTGTGGATAATGTTCTTCAGTGGGGACCTTGGTTAATCCGTAAATCGCCTCTCACTCTTAACAAATGGACTCCTAATTTGTCATTAACTAAAAATGAGGTAACCAAGGTTCTAGTGTGGATTAAACTGCATAATGTTCCTTTACATGCGTATTCTAAATCAAGTAGGGAAACCTATTATGTTAGATGTGTTTACATGTTCAATGTGTGTTGATTTGTGGGGACGTATTAGTTTTGCTCATGCTCTTGTTGAACTAAGTGCGGATTCTGAATAGAAAAGCGAAGTTAGTATGCCAATTCCTAATGTGGAGGATAATGGTTATACTACGGAGATCATTAAAGTTGAATATGAGTGGATGCCTCCTCATTGTGATGTGTAAAGTTTTTGGGCATGATCGTATCAATTGTCCAAAATGTGTTAAGGAGGCGGTTCGTAGTGACAACAACGCAACAGCTGTAGCTTCTACTACTTTGGAAAAGACAGATGATGGTTTCATTGAGGTAAAGAATAGTAAGGCTAAAGGTAAGAAGGTTTTGGTTCAAATGCCTCAGAAAAAGCCGTTTTGTGATATTGATGTGAGTAAAAGGGACTAAATTTAGGCCTTCTAACCCTAAGCAGGTGTATGTAGCTGTGTCGAAGAAGCTGGATGCTACTAAGGAAAAAAAAATCTCAAATGAGGCAAGTACGAGTAGGACGAATATTGCTACATCAAACCCATTTGATGATCTTGATATGGACGATAATGATGAGAATGGTATTTCTTGTACTACTCATATTATTGAGAAAACTGGGAAGCTTGATAAGCTAATTATTTATGGAAAGCTACTCTTGTATATGATGATGGTAATCCTCTGCAAAAGGTTCATTATCCGGGTGATCAAGATAGTGAAGATGAGGTTGAATCTGTTGATAACAGTATGACCAATTTTTTAGCATTTGCTATGCCTGCTGTTGCTAGTTCTTCTAAGGGTGAGAGTGGAAACGGAGGTGGGGGAAGAAGAGTTTATTAGAAAGTTAGAGGGAGAGTTATGGAGATGGCCCCTATGACGATGATCCTTATGATGATGAAGTCCACGAAGAGCTTTCTGCTAGTCAAATTGCCTTTTGTGATTTCTATGACATAAGGATTCCTAAGAACTCTAGACGTTAGTTTATATTTTGGTTTTGTGTCAAATGTAATCTAGTGAGCAGTGGTTTATTTTCTTGTTTTAAAGGATAATAAGTGTCTTGTCATGTTAGCTTTACCGCCTATGTAATGGGTTGAGATATGGGACTTCACCCATATCCTTTGTACTTAAACTTTTTTTGAGTAATACATTTACCGGGAAAACCCTTTACCCAAAAAAGATAAATCCAAATAAAATACATTAGACTACTCATAATGCCGACAAATGCAAGGGTTGGTCTACCTTTGAGGACATGTTCCCCCCCCCCCCCCCCCCCCATTTTTTTTGTTTTTCGATCAGCTAGGCGACCGATCTTGTCACTAGTATTTCAATCAAACCATACTATTTAATTTGGAAAAGAGTATATATTACGGTTAATAAAGAAAACATAATATAAAATATGTCATTTACCATGGTTGGTTATAATACTTAATTTCATCTTATTTTTTAAAGCGGCCATACATAAAAGTTTTTAAAAGAATCTAATATTTAATAAGTTAATCCTGTTATTTACAACGGGTATTTATGATAGTTCTAAAAGAATTTGTATTTTATATTATAGTTTTATTATTTACAACGTTGGTTCCCATATGTGTTTTAAATTTTTTACAATTTACTTTGGTTATTTACAGCGGTTAAATTTTCAATTTCCCAACATTACAAGTCACGGGTTAGCAAATGAGCAAGAATTTTCCCCACTTTCTTTTCACAAGTGTTTTTCACCTCAAATGAGCGGGAACTTTCCCCCCTTTTTTTCACCCTTATTTCTCTATATTTGGTAAACTCGCCACTTTTATTTCACCACATTTTATTTCTTTTTGTTACATTAACAAGTCTCTCTCTCTCTCTCTCTCTCTCTCTCTCTCTCTCTCTCTCTCTCTCTCTCTCTCTCTCTCTCTCTCTCTCTCTCACATATTTAACTTTTGCATATCTTCAAACAACAATTGATCCTTCATTTAGTAAGTACACTCAAGAATTTACAGGTGTGCATCATCCATTTATTTAAGAAGGTATTGTTGCAGTTTTTTTTTTTTTTTTTTTTTTTTTTTTTTTTTTTTTATTTATGGATTTCTTTATTGTTTTTCATATGTTGTATATTTTCTTTTTCTATTTTAGTTTTATTGATTAAAATCATCCTTTGACTTTTCTCAATACATGTTGTATGTTTGATACACAATTTAGATTTGAGGTGGTATATCTTCTCGCAGTGCCCATCCATGTTGACCACATAAGTAAGGTATTGCTGCAGGTTTTTGTTTTATTTACTTTTCTGAGTTTCTTTATTGTGTCTCACATGTAGATTTAATTATTTCTTTTAGTTATATTGATAAAACATCGTCTTTTGACTTTTCTCTAATGCTGGATGCGTGTTTGACATACAAATTAGATTTGAGGTAATAAATCTACTCACAATGCCCATCAATGTCGACCACATAAATATAACCATCAACTTTTTGCTAAAAAGAACAAGAGAATAAGAAATCATAATATACTCTTAGATGCCAAGATTATCAAAGTGCATATGGATTACTTGATTATTGACGAAGGCCAAAGACATCAATAGAAAACTTGTATTGCCATTGCCTTAAAATAAAATTAATATATATATATATATATATATATATATATATATATATATATATATATATATATATATATATATATATATTAATGTTGAAAACCATTATAGAACGGTTATCTATTAATGTAATAAAATGTGTACTTTTTCATTATGTACTCATTTACAACGGTTTAAAATGTTTTAAAAAAACAACCTTATCATTTAGTACGATCTAATATAGAACAGTCAAAAACCAATTTAAAAACCTTATTTAACCGTTTTAATAAATAGTTTTTGTACTATTGTGCGCATTTGGTTTGCGTATGTGTTTATTTTATTATTTTTTAGGATATATTTTTTGTTGTAATTGTGGTCGCTTTACTACGTGCATAGGGTCATGTGTTTGATATAAGAGAGAAAATCTGATGTGGCGCTGAGATGGCCGATGTTCTAGCCACCCTTTGGGTCATCATTACCATTAGTCTTAGCACCAACAAAATTAAGTAGTTAGACCGAAAGTGAAAAATGCAAATAGTGGAGAGAAAATTTCGAGCCTTTTATTACATATTAAAGAACGCACAAAAGTACTTTTGGTTAAAAAGTGAAATAGAAATTCTAATGCCAAAATTGGAAAGTTTGTTAGAAAAAAGTGTTGGCTGTGTTTTTCATGATCTCTCATTCTCAGCTGGATTGCCGTTGTGGTGCCCACTGGTGGTCTTCGTTTCCTTTTCGTTAACAGATTTACTACTCTGTATATTGAAAAATAAGAAAATTAAGAGATATATATGGCGTATCGTAGAAAGCTCGGGCTTTCTAGGTCTTCCACGTTCAAGGAAGATATGATCTGGCGACCTCACCAAGATGATACAACCACTACATCATCATCTGAACGCCGTTTAGATGCTTTTCGCTCCTCCTCTGGCTCTTTTCACTCCTCGTTTAATGACCGATCCAAGGTTTCGTTTTTAAAAAAATTTGTATTTGTGTGAAACTTTTTCTCACAACGTCCATGCATGTAAATGTTATTAACCTGTGTGTGGGTGCTGTCAAATGTATTAATCAACAATGTAGGCGTAAATGCTAATGTTAATTTAATGGAAGGCATAATTTAGACACACACATTTTCACGTAAAAAAAAAGTCAAACATAAAACTTAAATAACACATGAGTGCACATTTGGATATTATGATGTTGTAATTATTAGCTAGTAGGTATATGTTTGTTGATGATAACATGATAAACTGATTATAATTCTTGAAAACAGCCTTCTACAACCTATGATTTTACTTCAATGAAAAGTACGAATGAACCACGAGGCTTTTGGGGGCGTTTTAGCAAGGAAAGCTAAAGCCATTCTCGATGATGAAGGTCCTCATCAGTTAAATTCTCCTATCAGTGCCAAGCCAGAGAAAAATAATTTCTCAACAACCAACGAGGTGAATATTGTTTTCTGCATTTCATCATTTTAGGTGAATGATCAAATGAGAAGAAAACTTAAAATGAGAAGGATGAGAAATAATTATAACTACATGTTTGAGATGCATCGACTTGAATTAGATGCATCCCTAATCTTTTAGATGCACCATAATATATTTTCTAGCAAAAAATTAGATGCATATATATATATTAGATGCATTTCATCAAGTTAGACGAATCCTATACATTTTTCGTCCTCTGCGAGTCAAATTTGTTGTTAGTACTACTTTGCATCGTTTTCACTTCATGGGATGCTTCTAAATGAATAGAGATGCATCTAAATCAAGTCGATGCATCTCAAATGTGTGTTTATAATTATTTCTCATCCTTCTCATTTTAAGTTTTCTTCTCACTGCATCCTTACCCCATAATTGAAATACGATAGTGAGAGTTTATGCTCTTAATTGATACCACTTTGTTATCAGACAATTATCATTTTACTAACAATCATTAAATATGGATTTTGGAATTTACTTGTAGGTCGCTGGCATTCAGGTTCCGCATCAATATGAACAATCTGATCGTTTAAAGAAAATCGACCGTCCAACAGTAAAGACGTGCTTGGATAGAATAACATCACTTAACCAAATTGGTGACACCATTGCGTATACTTTAGAGGTATACATTGTCTATTGATGTTATGGGTTAACCGGTTAATTGTACCAAAAATAAACTTAAATAATCTAATAAATTTCACTCTTTATATCCCTTAAGGCGTGTTTACTATATCTCTGTTTGGTTGTTTTCTTTGGCTCTGCCTAGCACATAGCTCTTAATATATATATTTGGCCTTTAAAAATAATGACACTCCAAACTTTAACAATAGAAAATAATGAAAGATTGAATTTTCATAAATAAGTCATTTACTTCTGACTGAAATTATGTTAGACCCTTATGATGGATGGCAATCTATTTAAACCAAAGGCGTTCTAGAAATACACAAAATTATATTCGCACTTTTAATAAGTATTATAGTCGGAGTTGCAAGTTTAGAATTTATTCTCAACAGCCTAGAGGTTGCATTTTCGTTCAAGAAAGAACCTAGACGTTGCATTTTAAATTCCCATTTTATACCATATGGGTCATACAGAAAAACTTTCATTACACCAGGTGTTGTGTCATGGGTCTTAACGGCCGTATAAATTCAAGGTAGTGTGAACACGATCTTTGGATGTAGTTGTAAGCTATAATATCGCTAAAAATTTAATCACCGCACACAATGTTTCTGCCAAAAAAGTATACTGGGATTATTGACTTTATAAATGTTTTCACATGTACATGGGCATCTTATTCTCTTGATGCTTTAGCTTCTACATGGATAGGTTTTACTTAGGTTTTTATAACTATAACCAAAAATTTGACTCGAACAAATTACAAAAAAGGTTTTCAAAGTTGCAAGTGTTGTTTGTTAGTACATATATTCAGAAAATGATAGTGATATGTTCTTACGCCACGTTTCAGGAGAAAAAAGCTCAAGAGTGCCACCAAGAAACTCAAGAACAACCACAAACGAAGCAAGAAACTCAACTCCAGGCATCTCGCGACGTAAGGTGGCAATTGTGTAATTATGTTGTGGGATAAGGATGATTGCCTATAGTGACAAAATTAAAGATAATGACCTTTTCTTTTTAGTATTATGGAAATGTAACTGATATAGTTGTGCTTTTTGGAAATGTTGGACATATTGGGTAACAAGTCAAAATGGATTTGGATTAAACAGCTGCTTTTTAAAAATTGTTTTTCAGTTTGAAACAAGTTTGGAAAAGTAAAAATCTTAATGTCTAAAATTAAACGCTTTAGAAGGTTGGATACCTTAACTTTGGCCAACTTTAGACCCTTTCGACCCATTCCTCTTTTGGCTGATTTTTTACGGAAACAAGATAGCAGACACAATTATGTATGTATATTCATTGGACAGACCTTTTATCAACATATTGTTGGGTTTGGTTTTGGGTGACAGGTGGCAATTGCAACAGCTGCCAAGGTAAAACAGCTTGTTCGGGAACTAAAAAATGTGAAGGCAGAGTTAGCATTTGCAAAAGAGCTCTGTAGTGAGCTAGAAGAAGAAAATAAAACACTTCGAGAGGTTGATGAAAAGGAAGACCACCCTGCAGATGACATGGTATCTAATTACCCATCTTTGCTCAGTTAGTTCTTAACAGTTGTTATTTGGAACCTTATTGTTGATCTCTCAATGCAATGTGATATCAGATACGGGTCCAGTTAGAGATGCTACTGGAAGAGAAGGGTCATTTGGCAAATGAGAATTCAGAATATTCACGTGAAAACAGACACTTAAGGGAAATCGTCGAATTCCACCAACTGAGCATGCAGGATGTAATGTATTTGGATGAGGATGAGGACTTTAAAGAGCTTTCAAAAGTTAACATCCTACAACGAACATTATCTAGCCCGGTATAGCTTCTCCACCACACAATGGTGTTTGTGTGTATTTATGCTCTTTTTCTTTTGCGTGAACATGGATATCGTCCACCTTTCATAACCTTTACTTATCCTTTATGTGAGCAACTTTTGAATTAAAGGTGTCCTTATTGTTGGCGAAGAATAACATATTTCGTTATGGATTGTGACGTTTGATTTTGCATTCTTTTTAGGCTGGTTTCATCCTTTTTTTTTTTTGGAAAATAATATGCTCTTTGTAAGGGAAAATAGATATCATATGGCCCGAAATTAGTTTCTTTGACTTTTTATTGCTTCCTGAGACCAGTAAAATAAAGGAAAACCTGTGAGCTTAAAATTGACTATTGAATATACTCGTAATATTTAGGTTTCTTTTTTGGTTTGTATGCTATTCTTGGATTTGTGAATATGTGTTTGTAATTTTTTAATATTGTCCAAGTTTTTGTATATTTTTTTCATGATTTTGTTATAATCAGGATTAATTATTGGTATGAATTCATTATGTTCAAAACTATCAGATACAAATTGTTGATGTATAATCTGGCGCGAGCTGGATTCGACGACTCTCCTTGGGCTGTTAGTCGTCTTCTTAAGCCCTAAGTAGACCTGTTCAACAAAGAGAACCCGTTAGGAGTGGACCCGAGGCCGTAGCCCCGGAATCCACCTCCGACGGTCAAGTTAGTGTCGATGCGATGTAGCATATAATAGTTAGGTTTAGGGTAACCTGTTATATTCTGTTGTGAATGGAATCCCAGCCCTAAATTTATAAGGCATGGATTAGGGTTTAGGCGTAGAGTGGGCCGCTGTCTGCCGGGCCTGGCCCATTCCTAGCCCAGTCCGGACCATACGTCCACAAGCCCCCCAAGTTTAGTATGACATAGTGTGTGGCTATGTTATGCTAAACTTAAGTTCTGTTCATGGCCGCGTAGGCCCAATCAACTATGACGACATGACCCATGTGTGCGCATGGGACGGACCATACTGCGCAGCCCACATGCGACAATGCGCACTGGGATTGCGATTGCGATTGTCTCACAATGGTGAAGGTGGATCTCGTATGCTGCATTCTGGGTAAGGGCGTACCTTTTGTACCAGTAGCGATGCAGCATGGTGCGACAGAAGACGTGCTTCTGTGGCAGAAGTGTGCGCTGTGGCGACAAGGATGTGCGCTGTGGCGACAAGGATGCGCGCTGTGCCCGAACATTACATTCGTCTTTACAACCGACAGAGGACGTCTCTCCTGCGGCAAGATGGTGCGAATATTTAAATCCGTCTTTGTACTGGGCTTGCAATACCTCTTACGTATGATCTGCTTCCAAATATACCTGCGTGACTTGTATGGAAACAGTGGTATTATATACCCTGGTAGCCCCCAAGTTTGATGGTGCTATTCGTGTAGGAGCATTAAACTTAGTTATTCAAATCCTGAAAAACACTTAATGCAAATATTAAAAGTATATGCCGCGAATCGCAACATATAAAACCTAATGAAGTAAATGATTAGCGTGAAGCAATATATAGCACATAGCATATGAAATTAACACATAAGAGAAGTAGTAGTGCGAATTACACCTATCGTAAGGTTTTACAAACTATATAAGAGAAGTAACACGTAGCTAATCTACGAACGCAGTGCGCTCATGGCGATTGATTGATCTTTTTCTTTTTAAAAACAATGGCGCGGATGGACACACCGTGACCGCGACTAATAGTTTCAATCGCACGAACAGGCGCAGATGGATGTATCTTGACCGCATAGACTCTAACATTTGTGGATGATCGCATATGACAACGGCTTTCGTCCAGTGCGCTCATGACGATTGACTAGCATCGTGGTGCCTGTACGTGACAGTACGCTCATGGCGTCAATCTGCGAAGATGTCCGAACGCATGGCCTAACGTGGGTAGATTTATCGCGACTGCGCTGTTCGCAGCTAAAAGATAAAGTAGGTCCGATCGTGCGAACTTAGTTCGGTTATAGGTAAAATCGTGTTTACCAAGTTAAAAGATTTACATAAAATCTTTTAAATATTTAAAAGATAACATATCTTTTGAAAAGACATGCAAAAAATATTGGAATATCTGGGTATAACTAGAGAACCTGTTAATATGGTATAACTAGATATCTTACCTTTTGAAAAGACATGTGCAAAAAAGACATGCGCGTAGTTTGTTCAAAATATATTAGAACAAATGACGTATCATTGCATATTGTTGAGGTTGTTTGATTAAACTGACATCTTAAAACAAAATGGTATATGCAATCATTTATATACAGTAGTTTAAGACTTTATTTGTTTTGTTAACAAAAGATAGCATGCACTTTTTTGTTAACGAATTTCACAGTTTTAGAGTTACCGGCTTTTGAACTCGATGGTTGCTTTCCGGTGATGCGAGAGTGTTGATATAAATAATGCCTAAAAACATTATTAACATATATTGATATCTCTATGTTTTGATAATCACAAAACGTAAACTCATTGAACTACAAATTATGACGTAAATAAGTATTTAGTCGTAAATATTTGCTTTAGCATCCATATCACTTAAGGTATGAATAAACAAAGTGTCTAATGCATTTTATGATCAAAGGAATTTTTATTTTTACAAACCTTACATTTTATTAAAGTGGGACAAATATTTTTAAACTTATACAAAACAATTTTGTATTTATAAGAAATATTTTATTCAAAATAAATAGTTTGAATTCAAATTTCAACAAAAAAAACGGCTATATTCTTCAGGAAAAACCTCCCCCACAAAAAGACAAAAAATCTGAAAAAAAAATATTTTTTATTAGGCGGCCCCCTTAATTATACTAGGTGGTCCCCTTAATTATTAAAGGGACCGGCACCCACTTAAGAGGTCCGGCCACGCTCCCAAACAGTATTTTTCCCCTTATAAATACTGGTTCATTCCACAGATTTTTCTCACCTTTTGTACGAAAATTTTCAGTCCCAATCCCTTCAAAACATTCTTTTAAATCCTTTGATCATAAGATTATAAGTCTTTGTTTCAAGTGATCCAATCCTTCACCACTCAAAGTGCAAGAGAAGAATCATCCCTATCATAAAGCCAAAGATGTATTAGGATCTAGTTAGTGTTTATTTGATGTTGTGAGTTATGTATATGTAATAAGTAGATCAAGATGATCTTACTTAGTAGTGAGTTTATGAGTGAGTAAGAAGTAGTGGGAAAAAGTAGTAGTGTGGAGAAGTCATGAAATTGTGAAGAAGTAGATGTGTGGATATGTAGTGGAGTATAGAAGAAGTTGTGAAGTAGTGAAGAAGTCGTGAAGTCGTGAAGCCATGAAGAAGTCGTGAAGTCGTGAAGCCATGAAGAAGCCGTGAAGTCGTGTAGAAGTTGTGTAGTGATCGAAGTAGTGTTGTGAGATTGGTTCTAGCTACTATTAGAACTCGACATTTAGCTTAGTGTCGTTAAATTGTGTAAGCAAAAGTTGTGTACGGTTTTCTCCGCCAAAAGGGAGCTTGTTGAGTAGTGAAGAAAACTCTTGAGTAGGTGACTCGGGGAGTGGAGTAGGGCAAGGAAGGTGTCCTTGTAGCCGAACCACTATAAATCATCGTGTCCGGTTTGCATTTCCTTTCTCTTATCTCTTTTCATTTATTCTTGCATTTATCGCTTTACATCTATGCTTGCCTATATGTCTTAGTTGTTGCTTATATAGTTGTGATGATTGATTGTGTTGTACATAGAAGTTAATATTGTGATTGTGTGTATAATTATATGATATGGTCAAATAGATTATTATTCACACTTCTCATATTAAGTTTAACTTAATAGATAATTTGATACAAAACATTTTAAGATTTTAAAAGGAAAACGTATTCACACAAAGACCGACCAAAGCTCCATTCATAAAACTAAGTTTTTCCAAAAGCTTACATATATAATTGATCGTATTGATTATATGGTGTTTACATACTAAATTCTAATTAAAGGTTTTCCAAACAAACAATTGAATAAATTCGAATCAGCATTTTGAAACAAAGTTTTTATAAAATGAAAAAGAGGGGAAAACTATTCAACCCCCCCTTCTAGTTTTCCACAGAGAGCATGAAACTTGTTGTAGTCATGTCCCACGGATGGCGCCACTTGTTGATGCATAATCTGGCGCGAGCTGGATTCGACGACTCTCCTTGGGCCTTTAGTCGTCTTCCCAAGCCCTAAGTAGACCTGTTCAACAAAGAGAACCCGTTAGGAGTGGACCCGAGGCCGTAACCCCGGGATCCACCTCCGACGGTCAAGTTAGTGTCGATGCGATGTAGCATATAATAGTTAGGTTTAGGGTAACCTGTTATATTCTGTTGTGAATGGAATCCCAGCCCTATATTTATAAGGCATGTATTAGGGTTTAGGCGTAGAGTGGGCCGCTATTTGCCGGGCCTGGCCCATTCCTGGCCCAGTCCGGACCATACGTCCACACAAATTACTAGCATTCATTATATTTACAAAATATTTACTAATCCAACACATAAAATAATATCATATATAAATACTCCGTTGCAACGCGGGGGATGAAATCCTCGTTTACTTCTATTAAGAATTTATAATAATGAACGTGAGATATATGTGTTTATACATTAAACCAGTTAAGCTCGATAACCAATTGTAATTGCAGCCCATCTACGTTACCCAAATCAGTTTGCAGTAAGAAACAAGTGTTCGACTCAACCAACCTCTAGTCCATTTATGCTTTGTTATTCAAATCGTATCATATCCTAATTTTGATGCCATTGTTATATTACATTGAATTTACCAAAATTTGCTACTAAAGAAGTTTACTTGCTTCTAACAAGTTTCATTGTGTAATGTACTGCTTGATCCTTGTTATATCTCTATCGAATCAGAACCAACATTTCACTATAGTGGTAATGTAATTTAGAGTTGTAAATTTGGAAACACTTGACATTGAATACGAATGTGTTGGAAAGTACCTCGACAACAAACCCGAAGTTCGATCGCGGAACGCTAGATCACGAGTTGTATCGAGCACAAGTAGCAAACACGAGAGACTACAAAGACTCGACAAGAATATGCACACGATATACCCTCATCGAACCCTTTATTAAAACAAATAAAGCTTTTACAATTGAGGAAGAAGAATGAATAACTAGCATCCCCTCATCTCTATTTATAGAGATGAGGAGGTGGAAACTTAGCTCGCCTTGCACTCCAAGCTACCTAATCCTATTTTATGTCTAACACCTAATCAAATTACAAAATACACTTAAGCCCCTAAACTATGTTTAAGTTCACTACTAATATATAACAAACTAGTTAACAAACTATGTTTAAGTAACATAAGTGCCTGATCTTCATCCTCAATCTCGATATCAATATTCGCCAAATCAAGTATCAACTTATTAAACTCATCTATATGATCACCCAGTTTCGTACCTGGACTCATATAGTACGTGTACAGCTTCTTCTTCAGATACAGTCTGTTTGCTAAGGACTTAGTCATATACAAACTAGTTAACTTCGTCCAAATTCCTGCAGCAGATGTTTCCTTGGTAACTTCCCGTAAAACCCGGTCTCCCAAGCATAGAATCAAGGTACTGTATGCCTTCTTCATCAAAGTAGCCTTTTGTCCTGCTTCTATGTCCGCGGGTAATGTCTCTAATGCAGCATCACATCCCAGATGTACCATTAAAGCACACATCTTTATTTGCCATAACCCGAAGTCATTCTTCCCATCGAATTTCTCGATGTCAAACCTAGTTATAGAACTAGCCATTATTCTTTTACCTTGCTAAAAACCTTGTCAAGTTGTTTATTAACCAACTTTACCGACAAGCCTCACAAGCCGTATGCAATATTCCCCTTGTTGCTATGAACCGTTCTTGCAAATCAAATTAGTTAGAATAACCCTAAACCCTCGATTTTGAACAAGCAAACCCGATCGTAAACTTGAAACCCAAGCTAACCACGATCAAAACTTGAACCGCAAGAAAACCCGCAACAAAAAACCTTCAAATAATCAACTTTAAAACCAATAAACGATAACCGAAGTCGACTTATAAAAAAGTCAATAACCTTTTTTTTCCGTGAATAAAACTTGTACGTACCTTTGTAGTAAATATCCACGTCAGTATGTAAATACCTCAAAGTGGGAACCTAAAATCTTCTTTTAAAAATCAAAAACGAAAACGAATCTTGATTTCTAGAAGATCCTTTTGACGTAAATAATGTCTTAAAACATTGTTAGCATATTAACAATGTCTCTATGTTTTAATAATTACAAAGCATAAACTCATTAATCTAAAACTTATGACGTAAACAAGTTTTTAGTGCTTAATATTTGTCTTTGCTTACATATCACTTAAGGTATGAATAAACAAAGGGTTTATTGCATTTCATGATCAAAGGAAAATTTTCTAATCACTAGAATTTCTATAAAATGTATTAAACATTTTATATCTTTTACAAAATTACTTTTGGAATTAAAAGAATATGTTTAATTCATTATAAATATATGATTTCAAATTTCCAACCAAAAATGGCAAATTTTATCCAGAAAAATATTCCCCACTAAAAGACAAGAAAAACCGACGTTCTGAAGGGGCGGCCCCCTTAATTCCTTAGGCGGCCCCCTTAATCATTAAGGGGACCGGCCACGCTCCAGAACATTATTTTTCTCCCCTATAAATACTGGTTCATCCCTCAGAATTTTCTCACCTTTTGCACTCCTAAACTTTCTGTTCTAGATCCACATTTCTAATCTCTTAATCCTTTGATCATAAGTGCATAATTCTTTGTTTCAAAGTGATTCAAACTTCATCCTCTCAAGTGCAAGAGAAGAATACTTCTATCCCCCAAGACAAGAAGTATTACAACTTGTTGTGACCTCCACATCCAAGTTGTTGGTGCATCATCAAGATTATTTACATTATTCTTTGTGAAGATTGTTGTGAATATTTGATTGTAGATAGTTGTGTTAGATATATAGATTGTATGATTAGTTAGTTGCTTGGTATGAAGAAGAAAAGTTAGGAATTAGATTGTAGTGAAGAAGCTAGGTGTGGAGTAGTTAGTTGTGAAGTGAATTGGTGTGAAGAAGATAGGTGTGGAGTAGTTAGTTGTGAAGTAGATTGATTTGAAGAAGTTGTGACTTAGGTGTGAAGAAGTTGTGGTGTGTAAATTGGTGTGTAAGGTTTTCTCCGCCATAAGGGAGCTTGTTGATACAGTGAAGAAAACTCTCGAGTTAGGTGCTCGGGGAGTGGAGTAGGGCAAGGAAGGTGTCCTTGTAGCCAAACCACTATAAATCTCTTGTCTCGCGGTTCGATCTTTCCATCTCTTATTTATTTCATTACTTATCATTGTTATATCTTATTTATTGATAGTTGTTTATATTGTGCAAGACTTGAGATCACATATTATCGAATCTAAGTTTTTGAAAGCTAAGAAAACACTAAAACTATCTTTTATAACAAATTAAAAAGACGTAAAACTATTCAACCCCCTTCTAGTTTTCCACAATTGGTATCAAGAGCCACGTCTAACAAGATTTTTAAAATATATTGTATTTTAAAACTTGTAACGATCTATGGAATCTAAAAAATATTTAGAAGGGCAATCTATGCAAAGACCACCACTATTTGAAAGTGATGGATTTTTATATTGGAAAAATAGATTTGAAACGTATGTGAAATCAAAAGATCTTGATCTTTGACATATTATTACCTTTGGTGATTTTCCTCCTATTCAATATAATGTTGAAACTAAAATGGATGAAATTGTATCTTTCGAAGAACAAAATGATGATTTGAAAAAGAAATTAGCAAAAAATAATGAGGCTAAAATGGTCATTTATAATGCGTTGCCACGCAAAGAATATGAAAGAGTTTTTATGTGTAAAACCGTCAAAGAAATTTGGGATTCTTTACTAATTACTCACCAAGGTAATAGCCAAGTCAAAGATAATAAAATAGATCTTCTTGTACAACAATATGAACAATTTATGATTCTGGAAGAGGAATCAATTGATAATGCTTTTGCTATGTTTAACACTATTATCACAAGTTTAAAAGCACTTGATGAGACATTTTCTAGTAAAAATTGTGTTAGGAAATTTCTTAGGGCATTGCATCCAAAATGGCGAGCTAAGGTCACGACAATTGAAGAATCAAAGAACTTGATGACGTTATCACTAGATGAACTAATTGGCAACTTGAAGGTTCATGAAGAAATCATAAGAAGAGATTCGGAAACGGTCAAAGTCAAGAAAGAACAAACCAAATCCATTGCTCTAAAAGCCAAAAAGGAACCTAGTGATGATGATGATTCAAGTGACGAAAGTGAAGACGAAGAATATGCAATGGCCGTAAGAGAATTCAAGAAATTCTTCAAGAGACGAAGAAGATTCACTAGATCATCACGAGACGAAAGAAAAGCATTCCAAAGAAATAGAAGTGACAACTACGGGAAAAGAAAGTGCTTTAGATGTGGAAGTCCAAATCATCTCATTGGTGAATGTCTAAAGCCACCGGGTTATGAAAATCAAGGCGCTTTTGTTAGTGGAACATGGAGTGATAGTGACAAAGAAGAAGTTGAAAAGCCAAGAGACGAAAAGTGTTTTATGGCAAAAGAAACCGACGAAATATGTTTAGGAATTGACTTGGAACCTGACGAATGGATCAAAGATAGCGGATATTCGAGGCACATGACGGGGAACCGCAAGCTATTCTCTACATACAAGGCATACAATGGAGGTAACGTTATTTTCGGTAGTGACTTACGTGGAAAAATCATTGGCAAAGGTACGATTTCTCAAGACTCACTTACTATTGAAAATGTAGAGCATGTAGATAAGTTAACATATAACTTGCTTAGTGTAGGACAAATATGTGATAATAAATGTAGAGTCACATTTACCGAAGAGGATAGCGAAATTGTTAAGAATGGAAAAATTATAGGTAGAGGAATTAGGAAAGGTGGCATATATGTTATGAAACTAGGAAACAAACCTGAGGATAGGATATGCCTAACGTGTAACACCCCCAATTCATGGTTGCAGCGGAATTCAAACTGGGTGTTACTCGACGGCACAATAGTCACAATGATAGAAAACGAACTCCAATTGAGTCATTTTAAAAGATTTATCATTCAAATTATATAAATATCAGAGATTACAAAATGAGGTCCCAAATGGTTCCATGTTTACAATGTATAATAAACGAGTTTTTGAATGATAATAAAATTTATAGCCCTCTTGAGTATCCGTGTCCTTCCGTGCCATCCTTGATCGTCATGAACCTGAAATACATGCTTGAGAGGTCAACACAAAGGTTGAGTGATATTCATAGAGTTTGTTAAATGTTTGAACACAATATGTTGGTAGTGTGAGTTATGGACTCACACTAATGTTTGGAAAATAAAACAGGCAGGCTACGTTATTATACGCCCATAAAATGTATTATACACTAAGCTTATGACACCATAACGTTAACGTGTACCAATATCGATCGGCAGATTTATCCCGGTAGGTACTTTGCTAACATACCTAAATCTCAAATATTAATGCATTTGTTTGAACTTAGTCAATACAAATAGGATTCGTCAATCCCAATAGGCCTATTCACAATATTCGCGCTCACTATTGCTAGTGATTAAATGGTTCATAATAAAGGATCTCGGTTTAGCAAGGCTGGTACTTAGTGATAATAAAACAATCAGGCAGCATACAATTTAAAAACATTGTGCTTGGTTAAAAATAGCATGTATTCCCCCCAAGGGTTTGTAAAACAATTAAGTAATGGAAAGTGGGGCTATGAACTCACCTTAAGTAAGATAGCAAGTAATGAATGTAACGGTTGAATCGTGAAGGTTCTATGAGCAACCTATAATAGAATGTCGCGACTTAGGATTGGAGTAAAGAATATGAAGTAGTGCCTATATATATATCTTGCATTTAGTCCATGATGTGGTATGATGTATAGTGTAAGTCTTTGAAAGTAATGATTCATGAAACATGTATGTCTTATATATCGTTTACTACCGTTCGGGCCGACATAATTCAGAAGTCATGTTAGTAAGCGTTCGAGGAGCCAGGACACTTTAACTCGTAAATCCACAACTCATCTCGACGGCTTACATAATGAACTCCTCACATGAGGCTCCCTACTATTGTAGTAGTTGATAAAATATATAGATATAAGTTTTGATCCGAAAAGTTATATGTCCGATATTTGAATAAACTTAGGAAAGTTTATTAGTACATGAAGATTGTTATTAGGGGTAGTTTCATAAGTCTTGTATGACCATTTTCTCTTGGTAATATCTCATGGTTCCTTTTTAAGTGAAGTAGATCCAAATTGCTTGTTCAAGTTATCGCCTAATTCATTGTTTCATGTTTACGCCTATGTAAGTTGGTATGGTCATTTCGTCATGGCCTAGCCATGACCTTTGGTCCTTGTTCCAAGGTCATGAGACACAACCTTGGCTCTAGCCATGGTGGTGGTCTTGATTATAGGTCATAAGACCCCTTTGGTCTTCATAAACCATAACCTATATGTAATGACTTTGTCTAAAAATGGGCTGTTTAGAATTTGAAGAAATTTATCACTCGGAAAGCGTTTTCAGGGCTCGAGCTTCTTTATTCCTGAACGAAAACGTCGTTCCGGACAACTTTCGTGTTTTAACTTTTTGATGAATCGGACCAGAAGTGGGACTTTCAAAACCCAAATTTGATCAGAATGGTATTTGGCAGTTTGCCGAAAAGTTTTGGTAACTTCAAATGGGCGTAACTTTTGACTCGTATACTCGTTTTAGGTGGTTCAAATTGCTATGGTTTCCTTGTTAAGTCCTCTACTGTAATATGTAATGATCCAATATCATAATTTTACCATTTTGGTCGTGGTTTTCCAAGAAAGTCACTAGTTTGCTTGTTATAGTAACTTGTCTTATCAATCATGTACAATAACTTGTTTTACTCACTTTTATACATCATGGACATGAATACAAGACATAATATAGCACAAATAATATGTAAATAACATGAATATGATTATTTAACAAGAATCATGTTAGGGTTTGGCTTACAACTTTTGGCTTTCAAAGATGAAAGGAAAGTAACAAGTAAGGAAATGGACTTTGATAGACTTGCTTCAACCCTTTTTCACTTCCTGCAATCTTTCTACCCTTGGTATTCTTGAAAGAAATGTAATGAAAGTTGAGGTGAATTGAGTGGATTTAAACTCAAGAGAAATCACCAAGTATATCTAGGGTTTGGAAGATTTTTGGTAACTTATGATCAAACTAGGGTTTCTACTTGAATAAGCACTTGAACCTTGCAAGAAATTAGAAGGAAATAAAGCTAAGGATGGATGGTTTTGGGGTTGGGGATGCACGGCACAACACAAGGGGGGAGGGAGTATTTATAGTTCCATTTGAGGAGGTTAGGAAGCTTACTAGGAAAGTGCTACAACTTGGTGACCAAGTTGTAATTAAGTGTTGATTTATGGGTAAATTCATGAGATGAAGCCACATGGGTGTTTGGGGAGCAAGGGTGGACTTTTGGTGATCTTATCCAAGATTATGGAGCTAGTTCCGACTCCGTAAATTGCTAACCGTAAGTTGTTACGTCACAAAACGTAAAACCGGGTATCGTAAAAATACGAAACTTGGAAGAATGGTTAAACATGTCATTATACTCCATAATAAAATATAAAATGAGTGGTATGTTCTATCGGGTGCTAAAACCCTGCTAAAAACTGGAAACACGGGTCTAAAACGCGTAATACGTAAAACGTACGAATATTGCGTAAAATTGAGAAAAGTAAAATGTTACTTTTCTAATGTGATAAAAATGATTTAAAATGACTTATAATGTCTAGACTGGGCTCAGTCTAGTGTCGGTTGGTATTAAATGTCTTTTAGACATCAAACCGTAAGCCTAAAAATCACGAAATGACTTATAACATCAAGGGATGATTTTTGGTCAATGGAGGAGGGAAAAATATGTTGACTTTTTCTAATAAGTTGAAAACTCAAATCGTCTTAGAAACGCGTTTTGTGGTCTAACGGTTAATCGCCCATACGGTTAAGCGTGCTCATGCGAGAGTAGTACAGGCTTGGGTGACCTGCCGGGAAGTCTTTGGTCATGTTTTTCTCAGTCACGATTAATTCTCAAATAAATCATGAGTGTGTCAAACATTTTTCTGATGCGGGGTCACTTAACGCGGTCGAGTTTCGTTGTACGTAGAATTTCTAAATGACGTTTTACCCTAAAACGTGTAATTCCGTGTAATTCCTTAATAACTTTCACGAAAATGATCTGACGGATGTCAAACATTTAATTTGCCATGGAAATGATTTATCACTCGAGAATATCAAATAAAAATCAACTTTCGGGAAAGTTTCAGGAAAAATGAATAGTAAAAGTGAATAGTGAATTTTCCGGGAATAGTAATTAACCTGAAATTGCGAATTGTTACATAACGACCCTAGATGAAAACTCTACATTGTGGCATAGGAGATTAGGACATGCTAACATGCAACAAATACAATCTTTGGCCTCTAAGGAATTAGTTAGAAAATTGCCTAATCTAAAATATGACAAGCATTTTTTTGATGCATGTAAATTTGGAAAACAAGCTCATGCTAGTCACAAAGCTAAGAATATAGTATCCACTACTAGGTGCCTAGAATTATTACATATGGATCTTTTCAATCCATCCGCTGTGCGGAGCTATGGAGGAAACAAATATACCTTAGTAATAGTAGATGACTACTCACGATACACGTGGACTAGGTTTTTAAGTGACAAAACCCAAGCCTTTGAAAAATTTGAAATATTTAGTAAAATGGTTCAAAATAAATTAGGATGCTCAATAGTTGCCATTAGGACGGACCATGCTAGAGAATTTGATAACGAAGTACAATTTGGAAAATATTGTGAGTTAAATGGAATATGTCACAATTTCTCCGCTCCTCGTACTCCTCAATCAAATGGCGTAGTAGAAAGAAAAAATAGGTCACTACAAGAAATGAGTAGAACTATGTTAAATGAACAATCCATCCCACAAAAATTTTGGTGTCACGCCGTAGATACATCGACTTATATTTTAAATAGGGTATCAATCAGGAGAATTCTAGGAAAAACTCCTTATGAGTTACTAAGAGGTAGAAAACCAAACTTAAGCTACTTTAGGGTATTTGGAAGTAAATGTTATATTCTAAACACTAAGGATTACCTCACTAAGTTTTATCCAAAATCATATGAAGGAATATTTTTAGGATACTCACAAAATAGCAAAGCATATATAATACTTAACAAACACTCTAGAAAGTAGAGGAATCACTAAATGTAACATTTGATGAAACACCACCACCTCCTAAAACAATACCTTTAGAAGATGATGATTTAGTCGAAGATGAAGCTATTGAGTTTAGTAAAACAAAACCCATAGGAAATGATAATGAAGACATTCACTTAAAAAATAACGAAACTGTTAATATTAAAGAATCTAGATCACATCCATTAGATAATATAATAGGACATCTTAACCAAAGAACCCTTAGGTCATAAGCCCAAGATAAAAACAATTTCTTTTGTTTCCTCTCAGCAATAGAACCTAAGAATATTAGCGAGGCTTTAAAAGATGAAAGTTGGGTTATAGCTATGCAAGAAGAATTAAATCAATTTAAGGCAAATGATGTTTGGAAATTAGTCCCAAATCCAAAGAATATGACCATCATAGGAACCAAATGGGTATATAGGAATAAGTTGGATGAGAATGGAATAGTTACTAGGAATAAAGCTAGGTTAGTTGCCCAAGGTTATAATCAACAAGAAGGAATTGATTATGACGAAACTTATGCCGCCGTAGCTAGACTAGAATCGATTAGGATATTACTTGCCTATGCTTGCGCCCTAGATTTTAAGTTATTCCAAATGGACGTGAAAAGTGCATTCCTTAACGGTTTTATCAATGAGGAGGTATATGTGGCACAACCTCCAGGATTCATTGACTTCGCAAAACCTGATTATGTTTATAAGTTAAAGAAAGCTTTGTATGGACTCAAACAAGCTCCCAAAGCTTGGTATGATCGATTAAAAGCTTTTCTTATTAAACATGATTATTCTATGGGAATGGTAGATAACACTCTTTTCACTAAAAGGAAAGACCCAAATCTCATCATTGTCCAAATATATGTTGATGACATTATATTTGGATCGACTTGTCAAGACATGTGTGATGAATTTGCCACAATCATGCATGATGAGTTTGAGATGAGTATGATGGGTGAACTTAACTTCTTCCTAGGATTACAAATAAAACAATTAGAAGATGGAATATTTTTTAACCAATCTAAGTACATTAAGGAAATGCTTAAGAAATTTAGCCTAGAAGACTCAAAACCCATGAAAACTCCCATGTCTATGGAAATAAAGCTCACAAAGGATGATGAAGGTGAGTCCGTAGATAACACCATGTATAGAGGAATGATAAGTAGTTTACTATACTTGACGGCAAGTAGACCCAATATCCTGTTTAGTGTCTGCCTTTTTGCCCGTTTTCAAGAGGATCCCAAAACCTCTCACCTAGAAGCCGTTAAGCGTATCTTCCGATACATTAAAGGCACTATACACTTAGGATTATGGTATCCTAAGGGATCCGGCATAGAAACCATCGTCTATGCGGATTCGGATCATGCAGGAGACTACGTAGATAGAAAAAGCACTAGCGGTATTTGCACGTTTATGGGATGTTGTCTAACATCTTGGTTTTCGAAGAAGCAAACCGCTCTTGCTATTTCTACCACCGAAGCCGAATATGTAAGCGCTGGAAAGGCATGTCAACAAGCACTATGGATGAAACAAGCTCTCGTAGACTATGGCATTAGGTTAGAAAATGTCCCCATTATGTGCGATAACAAAGGTGCGATAGATTTAAGTAAAAATCCGGTGCAACACTCTAGGACTAAACATATAGAAATACACCACCATTTTCTTAGGGATAATGTACAAAAAGGAAATATATCTATAGAAAAGGTTGCATCGGAAGACAACATTGCGGATATATTTACAAAACCCCTTAAGCGTGAATTATTCAACCACTTGCGTTTAGGATTAGGAATGATGGAACAAGTTGACTAAATTATATTGAATTAATACGAATTTATACTTGCATAAAATTTACTTTTCTTCCACTTCTTCATTTCTGAGTCTAGGAATCTATTTTGCACAAAATTAAAGATTGGGAAAATTTATTTTCTTTGCATAAACTCCTTTGTAAAACCCAATCAATTTTCTTTAAAAATTATTCTCACATCTAGGAATCACATGAAGATCATTTTCCTTGCATTGTTGACTAATACTAAAAACATTGTCTTTCAAAATCATGCATAAACTCTCATATAAATTGTCAAGGTATATAATCTAATATGTATCTTTGACATTCATGATCGAGCAAAATTGAATCAAGGAGATCTTTTGGATTGTTTCTTAGGATCGTTATTTCTTTTTGCATTTAGGAGTCGAAACAATCACAACTCCACATTTGTTGCATATAGACACACACTAGGACAAATTCACTAATAATGTTATCATCTTGATCCATCACTAGTTTTTCACTCACTAGTTGCCTTTGCCTTTGATCTAAGATAGGTGCCTTAGGAAGTTTAAGTGATCTTGCCTTTACTTATCTCCTCTTGCTTATTATGTGTTGATTATTTGCTCTTTTGCTTATGTGTTCTTGCATGCATGCTATATCTTGATTAGAATAGATTCTATATTGCCTAAAGGAATTGAACTTGCTTGAATTCTAATCCAAACACACAACCTTTCTGCAAATTTTCTGCCAAAAACCCAATTCTGGCAACCTGGAAATCACCAGATGGGCGGCCCTCTTAATTTTGTAAGGCGGCCCCCTTAATCATTAAGGGGACCGCCCCCTAATTAAGGGGACCGGCCATCTGATGGTCGGGTTTACAGAATCTTTTCTGCTTTTTAGCCCATTTCAATCTACACAAACCCAATTCATCCATATCAACACAATGACTTTCTCCGCATTGCCACGGAAAAGCAAAAGTTTCGTGATGAAATATCACAAATCCATGATCTTTGTGATCTCAATGCCATGCATCTTGCACAACGCAACAAAGGGCAACCTCCATCATCACCCTACAACAATTGCCTTCCTCACTCTCTCAACTTGGATCAAGTTACAAACCACACTCACTATTGCCCTTGTTGCATCTTCCTCCAAAAACAAATACTATACTTGAGTGAAGATATTTCTTGGATTGAATATCTCCTCACTCGACCTCATCCCATTCCACCCTTAACACGATACAATATCGTAAGGTCCACCTCTTCCGCTCCATACCCCACTTCATATCCTTCTCCATCTAACAACTAAGCTTTATGCTTATGTTATCCTTCAAGCAAATAAAACAATCAACCATGGGTTGCAAGCAAGTCCAAGTGCTCTTCTAGGCAATATAGGACTATGTCTTTTCTTTTGTTTTATTATGATCATTATGCCTTAAGCATATTAAATGTTGTAATGCTTTCTATGATGCTTGAATGAATCTATTTTTATTTGCATAATTATTGCTTTGCATGTATATGTGCCTTGTTCACTTCTAATATTTTGTGTAGCCAAGATTTCCATAGCTCATTCCCTTGGTGCTCTCAAATGAGGGGGAGCATACATCAAGGGGGAGCATTAACCTTTTTGATTTTACAAAAAGGGGGAGAATAGAATATTAAACTGTAATAATACTTGTCTAAAAAATATTTTTTAGACCTAATGAGTTTAAGGTTTTGTAATCATCAAAAAGGGGGAGATTTTTGACATTAATAATGTCTTAAAACATTGTTAGCATATTAACAATGTCTCTATGTTTTGATAATTACAAAGCATAAACTCATTAATCTAAAACTTATGACGTAAACAAGTTTTTAGTGCTTAATATTTGTATTTGCTTACATATCACTTAAGGTATGAATAAACAAAGGGTTTATTGCATTTCATGATCAAAGGAAATTTTTCTAATCACTAGAATTTCTATAAAATGTATTAAACATTTTATATCTTTTACAAAATTACTTTTGGAATTAAAAGAATATGTTTAATTCATTATAAATATATGATTTCAAATTTCCAACCAAAAATGGCAAATTTTATCCAGAAAAATATTCCCCACTAAAAGACAAGAAAAACCAACGTTTTGAAGGGGCGGCCCCCTTAATTCCTTAGGCGGCCCCCTTAATCATTAAGGGGACCGGCCATTAATTAAGGGGACCGGCCACGCTCCAGAACATTATTTTTCTCCCCTATAAATACTGGTTCATCCCTCAGAATTTTCTCACCTTTTGCACTCCTAAACTTTCTGTTCTAGATCCACATTTCTATTCTCTTAATCCTTTGATCATAAGTGCATAATTCTTTGTTTCAAAGTGATTCAAACTTCATCCTCTCAAGTGCAAGAGAAGAATACTTCTATCCCCCAAGACAAGAAGTATTACAACTTGTTGTGACCTCCACATCCAAGTTGTTGGTGCATCATCAAGATTATTTACATTATTTTTTGTGAAGATTGTTGTGAATATTTGATTGTAGATAGTTGTGTTAGATATATAGATTGTGTGATTAGTTAGTTGCTTGGTGTGAAGAAGAAAAGTTAGGAATTAGATTGTAGTGAAGAAGCTAGGTGTGGAGTAGTTAGTTGTGAAGTGAATTGGTGTGAAGAAGATAGGTGTGGAGTAGTTAGTTGTGAAGTAGATTGATTTGAATAAGTTGTGTAGAAGTTGTGACTTAGGTGTGAAGAAGTTGTGGTGTGTAAATTGGTGTGTAAGGTTTTCTCCGCCATAAGGGGGCTTGTTGATATAGTGAAGAAAACTCTTGAGTTAGGTGCTCGGGGAGTGGAGTAGGGCAAGGAAGGTGTCCTTGTAGCCGAACCACTATAAATCTCTTCTCTCGTGGTTCGATCTTTCCATCTCTTATTTATTTCATTACTTATCATTGTTATATCTTATTTATTGATAGTTGTTTATATTGTGCAAGACTTGAGATCACATATTATCGAATCTAAGTTTTTGAAAGCTAAGAAAACACTAAGACTATCTTTTATAACAAATTAAAAAGACGTAAAACTATTCAACCCCCCTTCTAGTTTTCCACAGATCCTGCAAAGATGAATATACCTTGCCACCTTTTAGTAGTTTTCACGTATTTGAAAAACCCAAAAAGTGCCTGACTTCCTCTTCTTCATCTCGACAACCTGCTACTTCTCGCGAACCCAAACGTCGAAACCTCGAACAAGCTCGGCACCTCAATCTAGCACTCGAACTTCAATGACCACAATAACCGTGGCTCTTGATACCACTTGTTGGAAAATACCTCGACAACAAACCCGAAGTTCGATCGCGGAACGCTAGATCGCGAGTTGTATCGAGCACAAGTAGCAAACACGAGAGACTACAAAGACTCGACAAGAATATGCACACGATATACCCTCATTGAACCCTTTATTAAAACCAATAAAGCTTTTACAATTAAGGAAGAAGAATGAATAACTAACATCCCCCTCATCTCTATTTATAGAGATGAGGAGGTGGAAACCTAGCTTGCCTTGCACTCCAAGCTACCTAATCCTAGTTTATGTCTAACACCTAATCTAATTACAAAATACACTTAAGCCCCTAAACTATGTTTAAGTTCACTACTAATATATAACAGAATGGAAGCCGCCAAGGTGTGAAACATGTAAAATTTTTGATCATAATGATGGGAGCTGTCCTAAGAAAGTAAAACCAGTTGAGAAACCATTGGGTAATGAAGAGGGGTCCATTGATGTTAATAGGAAGAAAAGAAGGGAAAGCAACCAGGTAAGAATCATCTCGCTTATGGAGTACACTTGCAAAAGGCAAAGGTTGTATATCTATATAGGCAGGTTACTAAGAATAATAATGAGGGAGCATCGTCTTCCCAAACTTAGGTTGAAACAAATGTAGGTACTAAGGGCGGAGCATCGTCTTCTCAACCTCATGTGGAAACGAATGTAGGTATGGTTTCTTCGCCCTCTAATACTACTAACGATATTAATAAGGGGCATTCAAACGTGGATTCGAATGAGAAATCTCGTTATGGTTCTAAATCTACCCAACAGCCCCTAAAGGCTTCAAATGTGATAAATGATCATTTTGGGGATAAGATTAATCTAGTCTCGTTAAGAAACTCCTTTGATGTGTTAAGAAATGAGAATAATATTTTTGATACAGGTGATGATATATGGCCGAATAATTCTAAGATTGGTAAAATGGGTGTGGATAGTTATAGTAAGGTAGATGAGGTTGTTGATGTGAATGCCAATTCGGCTATATTCAGTAATGGTGTGTACATTAATAAAAAGGAAGCAAGCACTTCCTCTGCTAGTGGTTCTTATGTATGGCATTGCTTCGTGGAATATAAGGGGAATGAACCAATCCCCTAAACAAAATGAGGTTCAACAGATTATTAGTGAGAACAAACTTTCTGTTTGTGTGATTCTTGAATCACATATTGCTAGGTCTCGGCTTGATGTGCTTTGTTCTAGGGTGTTTCGTAACTGGGATTAGACCTCTAATGGGCATTTATGTTCTAAAGGGTCTCGAATTGTTTTAGGATGGAACCAGGAGGATGTTGATTTAACCGTCATTTTTATGGATGATTAATTTATTCACACGTGTGTTTGTTTTAAAGTGGATAATAAAGAGCTTTTTGGTTCTTTCATTTATGCTCACAACCGATTTATTGATAGGCGGCCTCTTTGGAGTGATCTTAACTTGCAAAAGCTTTATGTTTGGGATCTCCTTTGGTGTCTTCTTGGTGATTTTAATTCTGCTATGAATTTGGAAGATAAATTGGAGAGTTCATTTGTTATTTATATTGCTATGCGGGAGTTTAAGGAGTGCGCTGATGAGATTGAGGTTTCTGATGTTAATCGCTCGGGTCTTCAATTTATGTGGAATCGGAAGCCAAGAGGAGTGGATGGCACACTTAAAAAGATTGACCGAATTATGGCCAATTTTGGATTTATGGACACGTTTCTTGGCGCTTATGCTATTTTTCAACCGTATCGTATTTATGATCACTCTCCGGCTATTCTTACCATTCCTACTTCTTTTAATTTTAAACCGAGGCCCTTTAAATTCTCTAACATTATTTGGCAGAAGCCTCGTTTTAAATTGCAGGTTAAGGAGTGTTGGAACGTGAATACTAGTGGTTTTTTTCATGTTTCATGTTGATGCAAATAATGACTAAAAACATTATTCTCATCTTTCGATATCTCTGTTGGGAATTAAATAATCAGAAGAATCAGCATAAAGGCTTAAGGAAATACATCAAGTATGTTTCTGCTGATAAAGCACAAAGCACGTTTCCACTGATGGATTCTGCTGAAGAACGTTTTCTACTGAAGGTGTTTCTGCTGATGGATTCTGCTGATGCTATGACTCATACAGCTACTGTGTAGATAAGTACGACTTATTCTACTGACATGTGTACAAGATAATATCTTTGTTGTAGTCATCAAATTGAACACTCCAAGTGAGTTGTAATCCTAGATACATGTTGTATCTTAATGACTAAACAAGATAAGTCATCATCTAGCTAGAAAGAAGATAAGTCATAAGCTAGTGATTAGATAAGATTGTAAAAGATCTTTCCTTGGACTATAAAAGGAAGATCTTAGATATATCTTAAGTGTGCAGAAAAATATATGTATGTGTAGAGATATACATAGAGAAAAACAATAGAACAAAAGCACAAGATTCAAGGTCTTTGTAACCCTAGTGATAGTGAAGATCACTCGTATTATTTTTGAATAATATTGAATCATTTGGTGAAATACTTTCATTGTTCTTTGTTAAATAAACACAAACATCACAGTTCCATTTCCAATAAACATTCTAAGTGTGGTTAAGTAGATTCCGCATACTTAATCATATTCACTCAAAGTATCACATATACACATTATAAAGGTCCAACACCTGATAGTGTGTGATCAAATCAAGTGATCCTCTCAGTTGGTATCAGAGCTTCCAGGTTGATATCTTTGATTTAGAAGAAGAAGAAGAAATGGACACAGAATCTATTCAAACAAATGTTGCTGCAAAGTTGCCAGTTCTCAAACAGAATGAGTTTGAATTGTCGAGGTTAAGGATAGAACAGTTTTTCCAGGTGCAGGATTACACTTTATGGGAAATCATTGAAGATGGAAACTCTTTTCAACCCACAACCACTACATCAACAGTTGAAGGTAAGGCTATAACAACTATTCAAACTATTCCTACAACTGCTGATGAAAGATTAAAAAAGAAGAATGACCTCAAGGCCAGAAGTATGCTGATGATGACCATTCCAAATGATCAACTTATAAACTTCAGCAAATTCAAAGATGCCAAGTCATTATTTGAGGCAATTGTTGCAAGGTATGGAGGGAATGAAGTCACCAAGAAGTGCCAGAAAACCCTTCTCAAGTAGCAGTTTGAAAATTTCTCATCAACCATGAATGAATCTCTGACCACATGTTTACAAGGCTATAGAAAATTGTGAGTCAACTTGCTGCTCTTGGGGTTGACATACCTCAAGAAGATTTAAACTCAAAATTTCTGAGAAGCTTACCAGAAGAGTGGGCTATGCATGTTGTTGTTTGGAAAAATAAACCAGACATAGACACTATGGATCTTATGGATTTGTATAGCAACTTTAAAATTGTGGAACAACAAGTAAAGAAAACTGGTGTCTCTAGTTCATATACTGGGAACATGGCTTTTATGTCATCTCCTAGTATCTCAAACACAGTTAAAAATGAAAAGGTTGATAGTG
The DNA here is from genome assembly GCA_030686995.1 of Artemisia argyi. Classification (NCBI taxonomy): domain Eukaryota; kingdom Viridiplantae; phylum Streptophyta; class Magnoliopsida; order Asterales; family Asteraceae; genus Artemisia; species Artemisia argyi. The sequence goes on from CM060703.1 coordinate 90,633,486, forward strand.
GAGCTGGTGCTGCTAGTTCATCAAGCAATACTTTTGGTATATTAAATGAAAAGGCTTGTTATGCCTTTTTCACAAGTCAGAATAATGGGTCCATGCTTACTCTTGAAGATCTTCTAGAAATCAATGATGATGATTTAGAAGAGATGGACCTAAAATGGCAAATTTCTCTTCTTAGCATGAGGGTTAGGAAATTCTATCAGAGGACGGGGAAGAAACTCACCATCAGCAGCAATGATACTGTTGGTTTTGACAAGTCAAAGATAGAATGCTATAACTGTCATATGTTGGGGCACTTCTCAAGAGAATGTAGAAGGCCAAGGCAGCAAGATAGCAAGAATAGAGGTTTTGGAAGCAAGTCCAAAACAGGGGAATCAACCAATCCAAAGCTATGGTAGCCATTGATGGATTAGAATTTGATTGGAGCTTTACAGCTGATGAAGAAGAAGAAGCTTCTCCTCAGACAGCTCTTATGGCTTTCTCTACAGAGGTACAATCTGATAAAGTTTGTTCAAATAATTGTTCTGCTCTTAAAAGTTTAGAAACCTTAACCAAACGTTATGAGAATCAAAGGACAGAGTTAATTGATACAGCTCATAACTTAACTAATCATAAAAGAGGTTTAGCTATTCTAGAGGAACAAGTTATACATTTTCAAACAAATGAATCTACCTTTACTGATGTCAAAATTCTTCTTGAAAGAGAAATAATGTTTAAAAATGTTGACATTAGTAACTTGAAAGCTGAAGTAGATAGGCTTAGGAAGGCAAAAGAAAACAATGAGTGTAGAAACACTAGATTATGCATCTAAGGGTGTGACCAACTTAATTGAATGTCAAGTAATTAATAAAGCTAAGTCTGGTGTTGGATACAAATCTGTTCCTCCACCATATAGAGGTATTCCTTCGCCCCCAGGAATTGACCTAGAACACACAGGATTACCTGAATTTCAACTACCTGAATTAAAATATGGTGTTCAACCAAAATCTAATGTAGTTGTTAATAAACCTTTGAAAGAGAGTGAAAGTTTAAGTAAAACTTCACTTCCTAAGGACAAGGTGTGTTCTTGTAGAAATTCAGATGATTCAATCATTGAAGACTTAACATCTGATGATAGAAAGGTTAAACAGGTTATGTCTAAACCTGAAATGGTTAAAAAAGCAGGAACAAGTGTTCCTAAGATAGTCAAACATAATACTGAAAAGCCTAAAAACAATGTTAAACATGTTAGGCAACCAGTAAGATATTGTGAACAATATAGAACCATAAACAAGCCCAGAGGCAACCAAAGGAATTGGTATTCTCTCAAGTCTCTCCAACAAAGAGATGACTTTGTCTTTAATAACAAAGCTTGTTACATATGTGGTAGTTTTGACCATCTTGAAGCTTTCTGTAATCAATGGGTATCTGGGTATATAAACAATAGGGTGAATCCAAAAAGGTAAACACCTAAAAGTCACTCTAACTTTACTAGAACAAAACCCAAAACAATTTCAGTTCCTACTGAAAGGAACATGGTTTATGCTGATAGACCATGTTTAACTGTTTACCCAAAAACAACAGTTAAAAGTGCTAAAACAACTTTCAAATATGCATCAAATACTGTTAAAAGGCCCATTCTAACAAAGGCAGTAGTCCAAAAACAAGTTTGGAAACCAAAAGATACAACTACAAAGCCATCAGTTTCTGCTGATAGCCAAATAGTTCATATCACTGCTAAGGGAAACAGGGCAAATGCTGTTAAGGCCTCAGCATGTTGGATTCCTAAATCCAATGTTGCATCAACTATTCTCAAAGGATTACATCCCATTGATGCAAGAGGCGGACCCAAGTCAGAAATGGTTTGGATCCCAAAACAAAACTAATTCCTTTATTTATGTGCAGGGACATTCATCAGCAGATAATGAAGATCAAGGATTCTCAGATAGTGGATGTTCAAGGCACATGACAGGCAACAAGTCTTATCTCTCAAATTTTCAATCAGTAGATTAAGGCTATGTTACCTTTGGTGGAGGAATTGGAGGAAAAATTACTGGTAAAGGTACTATTAAAACCGGTAAATTAGATTTTGAAGATGTGTACTATGTGCAAGAGCTTAAGTATAATCTTTTTAGTGTCTCACAAATGTGTGACAAAAAGAACAAAGTTCTCTTTACTAACACTGAATGTCTTGTATTTTCTTCTGATTTTAAGATGCCTGATGAAAGTCAAGCACTTCTTAGAATTCCAAGAAAAGGCAACATGTACAGTGTTGATATGAAGAAGCTTGTTCCAAAAGATTCTCTTACTTGTCTTATTGCTAAGGCCACATTGGATGAATCTATGAAATGGCATAGGAGGCTTTGTCATATTAACTTCAAAACCATAAATAAGATTGTCAAAGATGGTTTGGTAAGAGGTTTACCTCAAAAACGATTTGAAAATGATCAAACATGCATTGCTTGTCTTAAAAGCAAACAACATAAAGCCACTTGTAAGCCCAAAATTTTTAACTCTATCAATCAATCATTGTTTATGCTGCATATGGACTTATTTGGTCCTACAAATGTCAGAAGTTTGTTGCATAAGAGATATTGTCTAGTTATTACTGATGACTTTAGTAGATTTACATGGGTATTCTTTTTAGGAACTAAGGATGAGACTTCTAGCATCCTTAAGACCTTCATTACAGAGATAGAAAACCTAATAAGCAAAAGAGTAAAAGTCATTAGATGTGATAATGGGACAGAATTTAAGAATAGAGTTATGGATGATTTCTGCAAAGAAAATGGTATTAAAAGAGAATTTAGTGTTGCAAGAACTCCACAACAGAATGGAGTTGCTGAAAGGAAAAATAGACCACTAATAGAAGCTGCTAGAACTATGTTAGCTGACTCTAAGTTGCCTATAACTTTTTGGGCAGAAGCAGTCAACACTGCTTGCTATATTCAAAATAGAGTTTTAGTTGTAAAACCTCACAATAAGACATCATATGAACTTTTTAGAGGTAGAACTCCTGAAATAGGATTTCTTAGACCTTTTGGATGTCATGTGACAATTCTGAATACCTTAGATCATCTTGGAAAGTTTGATGGTAAAGCAGATGAAGGATTCTTAGTTGGATGTTCTATCGATAGCAAAGCATTCAGAGTATACAAAATGAGAACTAGAAGAGTAGAGGAAAATATACATGTGAAGTTTTTGGAAAATAAAACCAATGTAGAAGGTCAAGGTCCCAAATGGCTATTTGATCTTGAATCTCTATCCAAATCAATGAATTATGTGCCTTTTCTTGCAGAAACTAATGAATTTTCAGGTTCACAAACTACTGATGTAACAAATGGAGAAGGATTAGAGAATGAGGCAAATCAAGATTATGTGATGATGCCAATATGGACAAATACAATTGTGGATTCAACTTCAATAAATGGTGAATCTTCTTCTGGTAATTCTAAAGAAGATGTTGAAGATGAATACAAGGAAGAAGGAACTAAGGAACAAGAGTTTCGAATCAGAAGTAACACTGCTGATAAGCAAATCGTTCCCATTGATGAGCAAAATGTTTCTGCTGATGGACCATCAGAAGAAACACAAGCAAATCTCTCAGAAAATGAGGTGGATTTCAACAACCTTCCACCTGATTATCAAGTTCTTTCTACTCCACACTCAAGGATTTACAAAGTCCACTCCTTGGACAATGTAATTGGAGATGTACAATCAGGAGTGAAGACAAGACAACAATTGATGTCTTCAGATCAACAAGGGCTTCTTGATGCCCTTTATGCTTCAAAACAACATGAGTTTTCAAACTCTTGCTTATTTTTATGTTTTCTCTCACAAGATGAACCAAAGAATATTCATAAAGCCCTAGAGAATTCAAGCTGGTTGGAGGCTATGCAAGAGGAGCTTCTTCAGTTTAAGATTCAAAAGGTATTGGTGCTAGTTGATTTACCAAGTGGTGTAAAAGTAATTGGCACTAGATGGGTTTTTAGGAATAAAAGGGGTATAGTGATAAGAAATAAAGCTAGATTAGTAGCTCAAGGGTACACACAAGAAGAAGGGATAGACTATGAAGAAGTTTTTGCTCCAATAGCAAGGATTGAAGCCATTAGACTCTTTTTGGATTATGCTTCATTTATGGGATTCACAGTTTATCAAATGGATGTCAAGAGTGCTTTCTTATATGGTACTATTGAAGAGGAGGTGTATGTCTCACAACCTCCTGGTTTTGTTGATCCTGACCATCCAGACAAAGTGTACAAGGTTGTTAAAGCTCTATATGGCCTACATCAGGCACCAAGAGCTTGGTATGAAACATTGGCTTCCTACTTAATTTCAAATGGATTTCAAAGAGGCAAGATAGATCAGACACTTTTCACCAAGAAGCATAAGAAGGATCTTTTTCTAGTTCAAGTGTATGTGGATGATATTATCTTCAGATCTACAAGGAAGGAGATGTGTTTGAAGTTTGAGAAGCTTATGCACAATAAGTTTCAGATGAGTTCCATGAGGGAACTTACATTCTTTTTGGGTCTGCAGGTTAAACAATCAAGAGAAGGAATCTTTATTAGTCAAGACAAATATGTTGCAGAGATTCTTAGAAAGTTTCAATTTGCTGATTCCAAAAAAGCAAGCACACCAATGGACCCTGAGAAGCCACTTCTTAAAGATGTAGAAGGAACTAATGTGGATGTACACACATACAGATCTATGATAGGTTGTTTGATGTATCTCACATCATCAAGACCTGATATCATGTTCTCTGTTTTTGATTGTGCAAGATATCAAGTAACTCCTAAGGTTTCTCATTTAACAGCAGTCAAGAGAATTTTTAGATATCTCAAGGGTCAACCTAGGTTGGGTTTGTGGTATTCTAAGGAGTCATCGTTTGACTTGGTAGCATACTCAGATAGTGATTATGCTGGTGCTAGCTTAGACAGAAAGTCAACAACTGGAGGATGTCAATTCCTTGGGTGTAGACTTATCTCATGGCAGTGTAAGAAGCAGACAATGGTGACTACTTCAACATCTGAAGCTGAATATGTAGCTGCTGCAAATTGTTATGGTCAAGTCCTATGGCTTCAAAACCAACTTCTTGACTATGGGTACAATTTCTTACATACCATTATTCATATTGATAATAGTAGTACAATTTGCATTATTAAAAATCCAGTGCAACATTCTAAAACAAAACACATTGAAATTAGACATCATTTTATTAGAGATTGCAATGAAAAGAGGTTAATTCAAGTAATGAAAATTGTTTCAGAACAAAACTTTGCAGATCTTCTTACAAAAGCTTTTGATATTAGAAGATTTCAGTACTTGGTAGTAAGTATTGGAATGCTAAATCTTTAAAATTTTCAATATAATGTGTTCTTGTATATAGATTTTGTTAATGCATCTAACTTTGTCATTTAAAACTACTATTACCAATTTAAAGTTATTCATATAGTTAGTCCTATGCATAATTCTAATTCAAGACAAGTACTTTGTACTTTGTTCTTTTGGTTTTAGACTAACAATTTCAGGTATGAATGTTTGAGCTCAAAGGCTATTTCAAGTGAAATCTGTAAACAACAAATTTCTGATCATTGCTGCTGAATGCTGATCATTGCTGCTGATATAATAGGTTCATGATAGAACGAGTTTGGGTTTTCAAAACTCCTTAAAACTTCTTTCTTGGAACCTGATTATGATGTTTCACTTTGAATTGATGAATTAGTTGATCAGTTAATAACTGATACAACTCACTTTCTATCATTTTATACTCTCAAGTATAATGTGACCAATCTACGGATATCTGATAGAAAGACCAGCGAGCAAAAGTGAATCTAACACTTGTATTAGAGGTAACAAATGCCACGAGCTGGAAACCCTGTAAAGAAAGCCTTTTGAATAGGTTTATCCGTACACATGTAGTTATTTATAACTGAAAACATTGGTTCTCACACAACCAGAGGTTGCTTTAAATTGAAATTTTAATTAAGTGTCTGTTACCACACTTAATCCCTTCAAAATGGTTAGAAGCAGTATGATTTTTAATCATAAAATCATGTTCATACTGCTAAGTCAAATATTTCTTAAAAAGGATTTTCAAAAGAGGCTCAGAAAATCATCTAATGATGAATTATGAGTCAATACTCAGTGATTCACCACTCATAGGAGGTTACACACCTAGAAGTGATGAGGGGCAGCATTTAAACTCTTAAGGAATTGATGGCTTCATGTACAAATTGTCTGAAAACATGGAAATTGCTAGATCAGATGATATGATATGATTGTGAGAGATCTTCTAAACAGGGGAGGAAATTGCTCAAAGAGAGAAATAAATCTCAGGGGAGGTTACAAAAAGCCCTTTAAAAGGAAGATTATCCAAAGAAAAAGAAGAAAAAGATAAGAGCATACAAGATGATGACATGGTTTCTACTGATAAAGAACAAGAACAGAGCTGATAGGAGAAAGTTCTATCTAGATCAAAAGATAAAAGGTTTCAATTTCAGTTTACTACGTTTGTTCATCACTTCCAAAGACATGCTGAAAGATGATTTCTACTTCTTGGAACAAGCATCCAAGATACACAACATCATTGACTCTTATAATTTTTCAAGTTGAATATTGCACCATCTTTTGGTCCAAGTATGGAGCAAAGAACAAAAAGCAGATGAGTTACAGAGAAAGACATTCAATCACTCAAAGGATAAAAAAGTTCAGATCAACAGTCTGACAATAAAGTGTTTGAAAGATCTTCACAAAGTACTCATTTAATTCAGAAAAACATGTTAGAATGTAATTCACATGTTTAGGGGAGGCTTGTTGGGAATTAAATAATAAGAAGAATTAGCATAAAGGCTTAAGGAAATACATCAAGTATGTTTCTGCTGATAAAGCACAAAGCACGTTTCCACTGATGGATTCTGTTGAAGAACGTTTTCTACTGAAGGTGTTTCTGCTGATGGATTCTGCTGATGCTATGACTCATACAGCTGCTGTGTAGATAAGTACGACTTATTCTACTGACATGTGTACAAGATAATATCTTTGTTGTAGTCATCAAATTGAACACTCCAAGTGAGTTGTAATCCTAGATACATGTTGTATCTTAATGACTAAACAAGATAAGTCATCATCTAGCTAGAATGAAGATAAGTCATAAGCTAGTGATTAGATAAGATTGTAAAAGATCTTTCCTTGGACTATAAAAGGAAGATCTTAGATATATCTTAAGTGTGCAGAAAAATATATGTATGTGTAGAGATATACATAGAGAAAAACAATAGAACAAAAGCACAAGATTCAAGGTCTTTGTAACCCTAGTGATAGTGAAGATCACTCGTATTATTTTCGAATAATATTGAATCATTTGGTGAAATACTTTCATTGTTCTTTGTTAAATAAACACAAACATCACAGTTCCATTTCCAATAAACATTCTAAGTGTGGTTAAGTAGATTCTGCATACTTAATCATATTGTAACACCCCCAAAATACCGCAGCGGAAGACTGTGTCATAGGGGTGCTACTTCATAATACAAAGAACAAGGTATAGAAAACGAACTCTAAATGAGACGTTTTGAAAAGTTACCATTCGATTAATAAATTCCGAGATACAAACTTGAGTTCCATAATACAATACATAAGAGTTTTAAGACATATCGAATGGTAAAGATAAAAGCATAAGTCTTCAAAACATGCCAAGCGACTCTATGCTCCATGCAACAGCTTATCATTTTACAGACCTGAGACAAACATGCTAAAGTGTCAACACAATGGTTGGTGAGTTCATAGAGTTTGTCTTAAAATAATTGAAAAGCCTTAAGAGAATGTTCGCACAGCAAAGGCATCGTGAATCTACTCAGTTGCAATTCCCGCCATAAGAGACTTGCAACCTGTGTGTTCACAACCCACTGCTAACATATATAGTATGAATAAGACATGTACAAGTTCATCAAGACAATTTAAGCAATTAGAAGTGAGTCTATACTTCATCTCCGAAGACCTCACTTTTATGATGTATCCAACATTCGCAAATGTTAGGATGTATCAAAGACAACTGGGAGTCAATTCCCAAAGACAACTGGGAGCCACTTCCCAAAGACAACTGGGAGTCAATTCCCAAAGACAACTACTAGTCAATAAATAGAATAACGCAATTAAGTATAACGCAGTCATGTATGTAAGCAATCAAGTATAACATAGTCAAGTATAGACGTTTTGAGTATTTGTACAAGTAAACAAGTAGTTGAGCATGTGTCTCCCCCAAAGAGTTAAGACAAATATGAAAAGAGTAGGGGCTATGACTCACCTTAAGCTTAAGTGATGTGAAATCAAAGTGGTAGTCGAATCGTGAAAGTCTCTAAGAACAGCCTATAATAGAACGTTGCGACTTAGGTTTGGAGTAACGTCTAAGAATACGAAGAATTGCCTATATATATGTCTTGCATAATGTTCATGATGTAGTACTTAGTATATAGTGTAAGTCTTTGAATGTAAATGGTTTATGGAACATGTATAGGTTGTATATCTCTTACTACCGTTCGGGCCGACATAATTCAGAAGTCATAGAGTAAACGTTCGAGGAGCCAGGACACTTTAACTCGTAAATCCACAACTCATCTCGACGGCTTACTTAATGAACTCCTCACATGAGGCTCCCTACTATTGTAGTATTTGATAACAAATGTATAAGTTTTAATCCGAAAAGTTACATGTCCAATATTTGAATGAACTTAGGAAAGTTTATTAGTACATGAAGATTGTTATTAGGGGTAGTTTCATAAGTCTTATATGACCATTTTCTCTTTGTAATATCTCATGGTTCCATTTGAAGTGAAGTAGATCCAAATTGTTTGTTCAAGTTATCGCCTAATTCCTTGTTTCATGTTTACGCCTAAGTAAGCTTATATGGTCATTTAGTCATGGCTTCGCCGTGACCTTGGTCATTTTTCCATGGTCTTGAGACTCAACCTTGGCTTTAGCCATGGTTGTGGTCTTGGCTTTAGGTCATTAGACCTCTTGGTCTTAGTAAATGATAACTATAATATAGTGACTTTGGTCTAAAATGGGCTGTTAAGATTTTGAAGAAATTTATCACTCGGAAAGCATTTTCAGGGCTCGAGCTTCTTTACTCCTGAATGAAAACGTCGTTCCGGACAACTTTTGTGTTTTAACTTTTTGATGAATCGGACCAGAATGGTGACTTTAAAAAGCTAAATTTGATCAGAATGCTATTTAGGCAGTTTTGCCGTTTTGGTTTCGCTAACTTCTTATGGCCATAACTTTTGACTCAGGTACTCGTTTTGGGTGATTCAAATTGCTATGTTTTCCTTGTTAAGTCCTCTTTAACATTAAGTAAGTGTCAAATATCAAAGTTATACTATTTTGGTCGTGGTTCTCCATAAAAATCACTAGTTTGCTTGTTTACTTGTCATAAGTTAACATATGTATACTAATACTTGTGTTATCCATTTTTAAACATCATGAACATAATAACAAGAACATATATAGCATGAAAGGAACACAAAGAGCATGTAAATGATAATTAAGCAAGAAAATGTGTTAGGGTTTGCTTACAACTTTTGGCCTTAATGAAAAGGGAAACTAGGACAAGAACTAGGACTTTGATTGAATAAGCTTTCTTCCTTTGCAACCTATGATAAACCGAGGTTATTTGAAGATTATAACGACGCCTTCTTGAAGTCCAAAACTATTTGAAGATTATAACGACGTCTTTTTGGAGACTTTAAAGTTATAACAACTTTTCTTAGAAAATTTCCAAGATTGAAGATCAAACACTAGTTTTCTTTCAAAAACTAGTTAACTTTCTTACAAAATATAAGAAAAGTGCCTTAGGTTTTAGGACTTAAAGGTTATAAGAAGGTGTGGTGCAAGTTTTATATGTGTTATTAGTTGGCTATTTATAGGATGAGAAAAATAGTTAACCATATATTGGGTTAGAATGTAACCATGGTTAATTTAGACACTTGTAAACATCCTAGAGATCAATGGTCAAGATCAAGCCACAAAATGGTGACTCCCCCCCCTAAATGGTGGTTCAAAGGAGATAAGATGACTAGATGATGAGTCTTGGTGTTATCTTGCTTAGTTTGTGCATTTTGACTCCGTAAAAAGCTAACCGTAAATGATTAAGCCTCAAAACGTAAAACCGGGTATCGTAAAAATATGAAACTTGAAAGTATTGTTAAACATGTCAATATAGTCCATAATAAAATATAAAATGAGTGGTAGGATCTATCGGGTGCGAAAACCCTGCTAAAAACTGGAAACACGGGTCTAAAACGCGCAATTCGCGTAAAACGCTGAACTGAAAAACGTAAAATTCCAAAACTTTTGGAATTGTCATAAAATGATAGAAAATCATATTTCTATTGTTTATAATGTTTTATGGATATATCGGGATGCCGGAAGGACGTTTAAACCTAAAAGTAAATCTCGGACACGGCTTTGTGATTTTTGCAGAAATGATCCGACGAGCGTCAAACTCTCGGATTATCGTTAAAATAGTTTAACTTACGAGAATATGAAATAAAAATTTCTGAGATGAATAGTGAAAAGTGAATAGTAAAAAGTGAATAGTAAAAAGTGAATAGTGAAATTTTTTGGGAATAAAAGTTAACTTGAAATTGCGAATTGTTACAGTCTCTACCCCTTCAGGAAACTTTGTCCCGAAGTTTAGTGTGTCTAGGTCTCTTATCTTAATAGCGGCATAATAAAGCTAAGTTTTTGAACTAGGATAGAATAATATGGTAGGATAAAGTACGTACCCGTTACGCATTGCGGGCTTCCTTAGCACCCAAATAGTATGCTCGACCCCGAGGTGGACTATCATTGTATTCACGCTTTGGGTTATTTGCTTCAAGCATTACTGCTAGAGTCGGGTTATCCAGTACTTGTCCCTGTGCCCTATTCAACTTAGGACAAGTATTTCGGAAATGGTTTGGGCTGTTGCACTCATGGCATGTCTTTTGGTTGTTTCCTATATTGTCCGCATTCGCCTGCCTTGTAATTGATTTACACTGACTTGCAAAGTGGCCAGACTTCTTGCAATTATAACACACAGGGCATGGTTCAGACCTTTGATGATGATAAGTGCATTTAGTACACTTAGGATGTGGACCCTCATACTTTTTCTGATCATAAACTGTTGCTGCAAATCCTCTTGCTCTCTTATTATCAACCATTGTACCCTTTTGCTCGCTCGATTCACCTGCTCCCTTCCTTTTATCACTAGTCTTCAAAGTTCCATTCCTAACCATCTCATCTGTTAGGGTCCCTGCTCTTAGTATTGCACTTTGAATTGTGGGAGGTTCGGTTGTTTTCACCATCCCACGAATCTCGGGAACAAGGCCATAGATGTACCTCTCAATCCTCTTGGATTCAGGGGTAACCAGATGAGGAACTAGTTTAGCTAGTTCATGAAACCGATCTGTGTAGGTTGCATGACCAGCCCCTACCATAGAGTGATGCCAAAACTCGTCTTCTAGTTTTTGCATTTCATTAACTGGGCAGTATTCTTCCTTCAGTAGTCCTTTAAAGTCGTCCCATGTCATGCCTACAGCTGCTTCTCTAGTCCTTGCTTGAATCTGCATGTTCCACCATGTCAATGCCTTTTCTGATAGTAAGCATGCAGAATATTTCACTCTCTGGTGGATTGCACAGTTACTGATGTCAATCACTGACTCCATCTTCTCGACCCATCGTGTATATGCCAATGCACCTCCTTTGCCATTAAACTCAATTGGTTTGCATGACGTAAATTCCTTATACGTACATCCAGTCCTATGGTTGTTGTTGTTGTTGTTGTTGTTGTTGTTGTTGTTGTTGTTGTTGTTGTTGTTATTCCTTCCTCCATCATTTGTAGCATCATTTATGCTTCCGTGGTTTCCCGAATTGTTCATGTGATTGCCAACTTGTGTGACTATAGTGGGAAGTAGGTTTTGTAGTTGTTGGGCAATAATGGTGGAGACATCTGGATTTCCACCAGCGTTACTAGGGTTACTAGTGTCGTGAGCATCTCCTCTACCTCCACGTCCACCAGTTCTTCCACTATCATTACTAGGGTTACTAGTGTCGTGAGCAGCTCCTCTACCTCCACGACCACCAGTTCTTCCACCTCTTGGTGTTGCTCCACCTCGGCTAGTGCTACGAGTTACTCTCTTTGGTGCCATGATATCTACAAGGAGGGATATTTTGTCGACGTCAGATATGAGGTGATATTCCTAGACTACTTTAGTCTTAAATCTTGTCAATTTTGAGTCAATTGTCGATTAATGTAAGCATGGTCACATATGTCTACGTGAGTCGTGACGCATTTATAATTATGTTGGCCACCATAATTATAATTGCTTCCTTTCACACGTATACATATTTACCAGGCACACATAACTCAACAATTGGTACTACATAATTGGGTAGACTTTCTATCATCTGCTCTTAAGTTGTGAAAGGGTAACATAGTCTGGTATCTAGAGAAGGTGATATGACGAAATGGACTAGTCGCGCTTGTAGAAAGGTTTGAGTGTCGTACTAGGACATATGAACCACTTCTAGGTATTAGAATCATATAAAGTAAGTATAAGGCAAATCATCAAATCTCTATAGGAAACTAATAACCTTTATTTAACTTAATCTTATGTCTTATCAAACAAGAACTGTCACAAGATTAAGTTAAATAAATAATTATTACTTAGCTCTAAATTTTTGATGACTTGACTATTGTCTGGGGTTTCTTCTAAACAAACAATTAGCAATAAGCATAGGCGCATGAAGTGTGTGTAAGGCAAAATAAAGAGAAGGGTCCTAACGTATATAGCAGTTATAGTCTAGGCACAAAAATGCAACCTAGTTCTCTATAACCAAGGCTCTGGTACCAATCTGTAACACCCCCAAAATACCGCAGCGGAAGACTGTGTCATAGGGGTGCTACTTCATAATACAAAGAACAAGGTATAGAAAACGAACTCTAAATGAGACGTTTTGAAAAGTTACCATTCGATTAATAAATTCCGAGATACAAACTTGAGTTCCATAATACAATACATAAGAGTTTTAAGACATATCGAATGGTAAAGATAAAAGCATAAGTCTTCAAAACATGCTAAGCGACTCTATGCTCCATGCAACAGCTTATCATTTTACAGACCTGAGACAAACATGCTAAAGTGTCAACACAATGGTTGGTGAGTTCATAGAGTTTGTCTTAAAATAATTGAAAAGCCTTAAGAGAATGTTCGCACAGCAAAGGCATCGTGAATCCACTCAGTTGCAATTCCCGCCATAAGAGACTTGCAACCTGTGTGTTCACAACCCACTGCTAACATATATAGTATGAATAAGACATGTACAAGTTCATCAAGACAATTTAAGCAATTAGAAGTGAGTCTATACTTCATCTCCGAAGACCTCACTTTTATGATGTATCCAACATTCGCAAATGTTAGGATGTATCAAAGACAACTGGGAGTCAATTCCCAAAGACAACTGGGAGCCACTTCCCAAAGACAACTGGGAGTCAATTCCCAAAGACAACTACTAGTCAATAAATAGAATAACGCAATTAAGTATAACGCAGTCATGTATGTAAGCAATCAAGTATAACATAGTCAAGTATAGACGTTTTGAGTATTTGTACAAGTAAACAAGTAGTTGAGCATGTGTCTCCCCCAAAGAGTTAAGACAAATATGAAAAGAGTAGGGGCTATGACTCACCTTAAGCTTAAGTGATGTGAAATCAAAGTGGTAGTCGAATCGTGAAAGTCTCTAAGAACAGCCTATAATAGAACGTTGCGACTTAGGTTTGGAGTAACGTCTAAGAATACGAAGAATTGCCTATATATATGTCTTGCATAATGTTCATGATGTAGTACTTAGTATATAGTGTAAGTCTTTGAATGTAAATGGTTTATGGAACATGTATAGGTTGTATATCTCTTACTACCGTTCGGGCCGACATAATTCAGAAGTCATAGAGTAAACGTTCGAGGAGCCAGGACACTTTAACTCATAAATCCACAACTCATCTCGACGGCTTACTTAATGAACTCCTCACATGAGGCTCCCTACTATTGTAGTATTTGATAACAAATGTATAAGTTTTAATCCGAAAAGTTACATGTCCAATATTTGAATGAACTTAGGAAAGTTTATTAGTACATGAAGATTGTTATTAGGGGTAGTTTCATAAGTCTTATATGACCATTTTCTCTTTGTAATATCTCATGGTTCCATTTGAAGTGAAGTAGATCCAAATTGTTTGTTCAAGTTATCGCCTAATTCCTTGTTCCATGTTTACGCCTAAGTAAGCTTATATGGTCATTTAGTCATGGCTTCGCCGTGACCTTGGTCATTTTTCCATGGTCTTGAGACTCAACCTTGGCTTTAGCCATGGTTGTGGTCTTGGCTTTAGGTCATTAGACCTCTTGGTCTTAGTAAATGATAACTATAATATAGTGACTTTGGTCTAAAATGGGCTGTTAAGATTTTGAAGAAATTTATCACTCGGAAAGCATTTTCAGGGCTCGAGCTTCTTTATGCCTGAACGAAAACGTCGTTCCGGACAACTTTCGTGTTTTAACTTTTTGATGAATCGGACCAGAAGGGTGACTTTAAAAAGCTAAATTTGATCAGAATGCTATTTAGGCAGTTTTGCCGTTTTGGTTTCGCTAACTTCTTATGGCCATAACTTTTGACTCAGGTACTCGTTTTGGGTGATTCAAATTGCTATGTTTTCCTTGTTAAGTCCTCTTTAACATTAAGTAAGTGTCAAATATCAAAGTTATACTATTTTGGTCGTGGTTCTCCATAAAAATCACTAGTTTGCTTGTTTACTTGTCATAAGTTAACATATGTATACTAATACTTGTGTTATCCATTTTTAAACATCATGAACACAATAACAAGAACATATATAGCATGAAAGGAACACAAAGAGCATGTAAATGATAATTAAGCAAGAAAATGTGTTAGGGTTTGCTTACAACTTTTGGCCTTAATGAAAAGGGAAACTAGGACAAGAACTAGGACTTTGATTGAATAAGCTTTCTTCCTTTGCAACCTATGATAAACCGAGGTTATTTGAAGATTATAACGACGCCTTCTTGAAGTCCAAAGCTATTTGAAGATTATAACGATGTCTTTTTGGAGACTTTAAAGTTATAACAACTTTTCTTAGAAAATTTCCAAGATTGAAGATCAAACACTAGTTTTCTTTCAAAAACTAGTTAACTTTCTTACAAAATATAAGAAAAGTGCCTTAGGTTTTAGGACTTAAAGGTTATAAGAAGGTGTGGTGCAAGTTTTATATGTGTTATTAGTTGGCTATTTATAGGATGAGAAAAATAGTTAACCATATATTGGGTTAGAATGTAACCATGGTTAATTTAGACACTTGTAAACATCCTAGAGATCAATGGTCAAGATCAAGCCACAAAATGGTGACTCCCCCCCTAAATGGCGGTTCAAAGGAGATAAGATGACTAGATGATGAGTCTTGGTGTTATCTTGCTTAGTTTGTGCATTTTGACTCCGTAAAAAGCTAACCGTAAATGATTAAGCCTCAAAACGTAAAACCGGGTATCGTAAAAATATGAAACTTGAAAGTATTGTTAAACATGTCAATATAGTCCATAATAAAATATAAAATGAGTGGTAGGATCTATCGGGTGCGAAAACCCTGCTAAAAACTGGAAACACGGGTCTAAAACGCGCAATTCGCGTAAAACGCTGAACTGAAAAACGTAAAATTCCAAAACTTTTGGAATTGTCATAAAATGATAGAAAATCATATTTCTATTGTTTATAATGTTTTATGGATATATCGGGATGCCGGAAGGACGTTTAAACCTAAAAGTAAATCTCGGACACGGCTTTGTGATTTTTGCAGAAATGATCCGACGAGCGTCAAACTCTCGGATTATCGTTAAAATAGTTTAACTTACGAGAATATGAAATAAAAATTTCTGAGATGAATAGTGAAAAGTGAATAGTAAAAAGTGAATAGTAAAAAGTGAATAGTGAAATTTTTTGGGAATAAAAGTTAACTTGAAATTGCGAATTGTTACACATATTCACTCAAAGTATCACATATACACATTATAAAGGTCCAAGACCTCATAGTGTGTGATCAAATCAAGTGATCCTCTCAATCTCTACATTTTGATGATAAAAAAATGTGAAAACATTTTACGTCAAAATGAACGTAAACAAGTTTTTAATCGAAATATCTGATTTCTACGCAAATCACTCTAGTTATGAACAAGCAAAGTGATTACTTGACAAATGATCCAAGAAGTGAATTTGTGTTTTAAACTCTACATTTGTGAGGTGACAAAACATTCTTTTCAAAAATACATTTTACAAATTATTTTTGAATTATAAAGAAATGTTTTATTTGAAAAAATAATTTCAAAATGCTTAACAGCTATTCCCCCCCCCCCCCCCCCCCCAAATAAGATCCAAACTTCCCTAAATAAGCCTTCACCACTAAAAATTAAAATCGGAGCATTTTTGTCTGAAACGGTACCACGGTAGCATTAAATTTAGTGGTACCGTGTGAACTTTAGTGGTGTCATCCCCCCATAACGGTCAGATTTTCATTTCCTATAAACACAACCTCACTTCCCAGTTTTTGGCTATCCTTTTTCACACAAAACTTTCTGTATTACATCCTTCCTTTCTAGTTATACCTCTTAGATCATTAGTTAGTTTTCTTTTGTTTAAAGAGTGATTCTTTCGCCCAACCAAAGATCACCAACATTCCTCTACTAGTCAAGAGAAGAACACAAGGTGTCAAGAAGATACAAAGTGTTAGAGTCTTTGAGTGGTACACTTGCATTACTTATTGTTTGCTTGATTGTATCTAGATATACATCAAGTGTTTTTTTGTGTAAAAGGTATAATTCACCCTGGTAAAATTCATTACACCAAAATCATTGAAGTACAAAGGATGAGGGTGACTTCCCTCATCTCAGTCCCTTAGGACACTTACAGACTCTCATATAAGAATGATAAACCATTCCTATGACTTTCCACTAACCCCTATAAGAGTGAAAAACCAGTCTTATAACTAATACATGAACATAAAACTACAACGACAATAAGATTACAAATTAAAACCTCAAGTAAATACTTGAGTCTTCTCACGTCGTCAAAGAAGTCCACAACCTTAAAACGATGCAGCCGAAACCATGGTAGGATAGAAATCCACACCATTGATCCAAACAACTACAACGATCCCCATTGAGCCAAACAGGACCAAACCAACACTACAACTCGATCCAATACCTCATCTACTACAAATTTCAAAGTGAAACTCAAGCTAAGAATGAAACCTATTGTCTCTTGATCAGTCATAGTAGAAAATAGGGTTGGCTGACCCTGACTTACAACAAATATAGCACCATCTATCACAAGACCAAATGATAAACCTGGCGGAATATGCAAAGTCCAAGAAAGATGATAATAAGGGTTTTCAATCAGACCCTTCAACTTAATTTCCATCACTATTCGAGCAGTAGCAGATTCCCATAAAAATTACAAGATTAACATTGATAAAAGTTATATCAATCCACTTGAAAGCACGAACAACAAACAAACTGCAACCTTAACAATCCAAGCTCCAAACATGACCACGACAAAAAGTAGCAGCAATCTAACATCACCAGCAAAGAGATCGGATCATATCAGTATCGAATAAATAGGGTTAACAAAAAAATCTAACGTCCCAATAAGAAATAGACCATAAAAAAAAAACCACCCAATGTCGGCAGCAAGTCATCAATGATTAACCAATGATAGGGTTTCCCCAACACCGTAACTCTAATACGATCATATCATAGACCGAAAATATGAAGGTATAACTACCAGGTCTGAGAACATCCCTAACTCTCCTCAACCCATGAACATCTCTAACATCCATCAACGTGACTTACACTCTCTCCAAAGCTCACAAATCAATACATACATCTGATATAGAACAAGCAGTCAGCGAACCAAACCCTAATAAGGGTTACTTTCAGATGCACACCACATCGACTAAAGAATAAAAACGAATCCCTAAAACTAGGGTTTCATTCAAGCATTGAGGAAATCGAAAACACCAGATCTGGTAAAATAAACCTCACAAGGTTTTTAATTGAACGAGCAGATCCAGGAGGAGAACACAAAATCATACCTAGTAATAAAACGTTTTAATATCACAAAGATAATTAAAACCGACATAGGAACCATGTACCAGAATACGATCTTAAATAAATAATAAAATCAAAACCCTAAAAACCAATCACCATAAAACATCCATAATAGACTAATTAAAGAACCAAGAGAATTAGGGTTTCGACCAAGTAAGTGCAAGGAGAAATCTGATCAAATAGAAAGTGAAAAACGTTACCAACCACCCTCACAAGAATATTATTAACCTAATCGTATTGCATACCCTTCAAAGAAGGATAAAGAGGATGAAAGAGGTAGTAATATTGGCCGAAAAAGGGAAGGAGGGTGGTGGCCGGATTTCTCCACAAGGGAGAGAGAATTTTAGGGTATATACATCAAGTGTTTGTAATCTTGTAGTTGCTATCTTGTGTGGATCATTGTGATCATGTTGAGATCTTGGGATCTCTTGTAGCTAGTGTGTTTGTGTGTTGATCAAGTGGATCAAGGTAGATTGAAGAGTGTGTAGATTGTGTAAGGATCATATTGATCGTTTTGATCGTGTGAAAGGTTAGGATCTTGTAGATCATGTGATTAGTTTGGATCGTGTGGAGCATGGTAGATTGGTACTAGCTAAGATTAGTACTCGACATCTAGCTTAGTTTCGGAAAATAATGTAAGCGACGTTGTACGGTTTTCTTCGCCTGAAGGGAGGTTGTTGACATAGTGCTTATAACTCTCGAGTTGGGTACTCGGGGAGTGGAGTAGGGCGAAGAAGAGCTTCGTGACCAAACAACTATAAATCAATTGTCTCGGTTTGATCTTTCCATTTCTATCTGTTTATTTTTTCTATTGCTTGTTAGTGTTAGCTTAAGGTTGTGTTCATATTGGTGTTAGTTGATTTCATCTACATACGAATCAATGTTTTTCACAAAACAAACTTTTATAACTAGAAAAAAGTTGGTAAACTATTCAACCCCCCTTCCAGTTTCCCACAATTAGTATCAAATCCACGTCAGGCAAGTTTTTAAAGTAAATTGTATTTTAAAACTTGAATCGATCAATGGATTTCGACAAATATCAAAAAGGGATATCTATCCAAAGACCACCATTTTTTGAAATCGATTATTTTATATATTGGAAAACAAGATTCGATACGTATGTGAAATCAAAGGACATTGATCTTTGGCATGTTATTACCGATGGTGACTTTCAACCTGTTGAAAAGAATCCTATTACTAAAAAGGATAAAATTATTCCTTATGATCAATAAAGCGATGATCTTAAAAGAAAACTAGCCAAAAGAGATGAGGCTTAAATGGTCATTTATAATGCTTTAACGAATAAGGAATTTGAAAGAATTTTTATGTGTAATACGGCAAAAGATATTTGGAAAACTTTGTTAGTCACACATCAAGGTAATAATCAAGTCAAAGAGAACAAGATTGATCTTCTTGTTCAACAATATGAACAATTTTCCATTCCGAAAGATGAAACCATTGATAATGCTTTTGCTAGATTTAATACTATTATTACTAGTCTTAAATCTCTTGATGAAGGTTATTCTAGCAAGAACTACGTTAGGAAATTTCTTAGTGCTATACACCCTAAATGGAGAGCAAAGGTCACCGCCATTGAAGAATCAAAGAACTTGGCGACATTGTCACTTGATGAACTTATAGGAAACTTGAAAGTTCATGAAATGATAATCAACAAAGATTCCGATATTGTTAGAAGTAAAGGAGAAAGAGTTAGATCAATAGCTTTGAAAGCCAAGAAGGAATCTAGTGATGAGGAGAGTTCGACTTCTGATAGTGAAGACGAAGAGTATGCCTTAGCAGTTAGTGATTTTAAAAATTTCTGTAGAAGAAAAAGTAGATTCGTGAGACAACCTCGTGATGAAAAGAAATCTTTCTCAAAGAACCAAGAAGACATAAAAGGAAAGAATGATAGGAAGTGTTTTAGATGTGGAGACCCGAGTCATTTTATTAGTGAATGTCCTAAACCACCAAGAACCAACAACCAAAGAGCGTTTGTAGGAGGCTCTTGGAGTGATAGTGGTGAAGAAGAAAAGTAAGAGAAGCCCAACGACGAAACATGTCTTATGGCTCAAGCATCTAATGAGGTACATTCCGACTCATCCTATTATAGTGATGATAATTCGTCAATAGATGATAATAGGCTATATGATGAATATAATAAACTATGTGAGGTTAGTACTAAAATTATAACTAGAAACAAAACATTAAAAGTAGCCTTGCATGAAATTGAAGTACAAGTTTTAGAATTAAAAGAACCACTAAAAAGACTTGAGAAAAACAAGCAAATAGATGTTGGTTGTATGTCATGTATAGATCTTCAAATAGAAAATGAAAAACTCAAAGAAAACGCCATTAGATTCATTAAGTTTGAAAAAGGAACACAGGCACTTAATGACATGCTTGAAAACATTAGGTATAGTGAACATGCTGGAGCGGCTCTAGGATTTGACCCAAATAAGGCATCTACTAGTGAAACTAGACAAGTAAAATTTGTAAAATCAGGGGAAACTGGTTCAGGAAATGACGACACCACTAAAGGTGGTAATGGCACCACTAACTTTAGTGGTACCATGGATCCGTCATTTGTTAGAGTCAAAACAAGGTCAATCTTAAAAAATAATCTAAGTCCTAAACCAAGTCACATAGTAGTTAATAATATTTAAATACATGTGGCTAGTATAAAGGAAGTAAAAAGGTTCTACAAACCTGTGTCGTCTCCTAAACCTGGTCTTAGTAATGTTAATCTACGATCAGACACTCCTCCTCCTCCAAAAAGGACAAATACTCCCAAACCTCGGGACAGAACTCCTCTACCGAGAGGTAACTTTAGAAGATAAAGTTATCCAAGTAACTACCCCGTCACTTGGAACAACTCTCGACAACAAAGTTACCTACCATGGCAACTTTTTCCTTCATCTCAACATCCAAACCAAATGCATCAAATGCATGAGATGTCTAGCACTAACCACTTTGGACCCATCAAAATAATGGGGACCATTTGTTTGAGTTTTTCTTGTTTTTAGAATAAGATATGCTTGGAAATCAACTTGAAGTCTAATTAATGAGCGGTGGTAGTGGATGCAATTATCCTGTGGCTACTACTCAAGATTCAACTCTGTCTTACCAAGCTTATAAGGATAATAACTTCATAATTGATTAACATTGGTGGCACATCATAGGCCAAGGTACACTCTTTCAAAACACCCTCGTTATGTGGTAGATTAAGCATGTAGTAAGCTTAGAATATATATTGGTATGCTCTAACATAATTACAATGAAAAGTGCATCCCCAAATGGTCTTATCAACAAAGAGGAATATGTAGTACAACCTCTAGGATTTGTTGATCTCTAAAGACCTTATCATGTCTATCAACCTAAGAAAGCCTTCTTGATCTTGAACAAGCTTTCAAAACTTGGTATGACATATCAAAAGGATATTCTACGCAAACATGATTATATCATGTGATCGGTTGATAACACACTTTTCATAAACTAACTAAATTCGCATTCTATCATTGCTTAAACTTATGACAATGATAACTATTTGAAACTCAACTTGTCCTGAAATGTACAATGATCACTCAAAGATCATGCATGACAAGTTTGAGATGAGATTGATAGGCGAATTAAAATACATATATACATATATATATAGTCATAACATGTCTAACATAAATCAATGAAAATATTCAATTGCCCAACAATGAAACTCATATGAGAAGATGAAGGTAAGTGCGCAAGTCATACTAGGTATTGAAGCACGATAGACTGTTTGCTCTACCTAACGGCAAGTAGGCCCAATGTCATGTTTAGTGCTTGCTCTTGAGCCCGTGTGTAAGAAGATACCAAAATCTCTTACTCTAAAGCGGTTAAGTGCATCATCAGATACATTAAAGGCACTATACATTTGGAATTGTATTTTCCAAAGGGAATTGATGTAGAATTCAATGTATATTTCAACCTTGACAATGCGAGCGAGAAAGTGGATTGAAAAAGCATGAGTAGCATTTGTGCCATAACAGGTTGTTATTAACACTTCTTGGGTCACCTTGAAACAAACAACTCATGATACCTCCACGACCAAAGCCGAATGCGTAAGCGCAGGAAAGGCTTGACAATAAGCACTATGAATGATGCAAACTCTAACTAACTATAACATCCATCCTGACAATAAGCTCATAACGCGCACCTACAAAGGAGAAATTGACTTGATCAAGAACCCCGCACTTTGTTCATCTACTTAACATACGTCATCGTCTCTATCACAATAATGCTCAATGAGGAAACATTTCTTCAAAATAGGATTACTCATTAAACAACATTGTTGACGCTCTACTCTATTCTTTCCAACGATAATATCTTCACTACCTTCGTATAGGTCTAGGAATGATGGAACATATTCCATAAAGCTCGTCTTATGACTGTTTTAAGTCATTCGTTTTATCCTCCAAATGACTATTCACGCATTTCACTGGAAATGCAAAAGTCATCCTCTCATATCTATATTCGTCACTCAAATCCAAATGGATTTATTCCTCTTAAGTACTCACGACTACTCAATCATTTCACTGGAAATATTGAAGTCACTTCCCGTACTCCCCTAATGACTATTTATATATTTTCTTGGAAAATATTAAAGTCATCACCCATAGTAAAATTCGTTTTCCCCTGTCAATAAAATTTATTAGGTATAAATTCTTTCCTCGTGTCAAAAAGTCTTGCTAAATAAGTAAGATACACTCGTCAAAAATGAAAATGAGACGAAAAATTATCTCAGTAGTGCACGGCACCACTAAATTTAGTGGTACCGTGCATCTGATGAAGCACGTTTTTCTTCTCTCCTTCCCTCTATTTACTCATTTAAAACACAAACAAAAGCTTCTCTTACTGCCATAACCTAACCCTCAACCCAAAACTCAATTCCACCATTGTTAATCAAGATTGAGGCATTGCAATTAAAGATTTTCAACCACTACATCTTTCTTAACATCATTTGTAAGTCAATTTGCTTTAATTCCTTTCAATTTGAACCTAGGATTTGTTCATGAACATCAAAATTGAATTGGGGCTTTTTAATTTTGATTGAATTTTCATATAGTTAGGACTAGGAATAGACAATGTACAACGAACATGATTCCCTAAACATAGGATTTATGCATAACTGAGTCAAACTATATTTTAGGTCCGAATTTTACAACTTTGATTAGGAATGGATTAGTTATCTTTAGTGGAATCATGTCTAGGATACTTGAAAATTAATTAGGAATGATCATAACTCTTCAACTTTGAAAAATTATGGTGCCAAATTGACGCATTTGCCAAACACCACCAATTCCAATATTTTTGAAAAATTTCACTAAACTAGGTTCATGAAATAATTTCTCTTGCATTGTTGATACAAACTAAAAACGTTTTGCATGCATACATGATATCACAAATATGAGTTGATTTACATTGCTAATATCTATTACTCGACATATTTGATTGAGCAAGAATGAAGTTAGGAGTGTTTGGATAACTCAATAATTTTATATTAGAGTCAAAGATTACCGCACCTCCACATTGTTTGCATATAGGCACACATTAGAAAAATGATCATCATCAATAACGTAAAGATAAATAAGCATATATACTTATATATCATTATTTTCTTTTATAGGTAACAATGCCTCGTAATGATTACCAAGATACCAAACACAACATTCCTCCACTCTTGATGATCCAAACATTCCCGATGCCCAACCAGTAACAGCAACCCAACCCATAGGTAGATCTTCCTTAGGTTCACTTTCTGAGTCAAACTTAATGAGATCCTGATCATTCATCTCTGTAACAAGGACAGAAGCACGTTTCTGAGTTGCAGTCTTCCTTCTTGTCCTTGTAGAAGAAGAAGAAATACCAGGAGTAGAACCAGAAGGAATAGAATCTCCAGGTGTAGCCTTAGTAGAAACAGATGGTTCACTAGCAGAATTGAGCACATCAGTTGGATTGGGTACATCAGTAGAAATATGTGCATCAGCAGAAATGGGTTCAACAACAGGATTGGATGGAGCAGCAGGAATGGGAGTTGCAACATTAGGAGGTGTTGGTACTGTAGACGTTGGTTCATTTGGTGCTTCAGGTGTGGGTACTTTAGCAGAACCATCTTGAGGAGAAACAGTAGTATTAGCAGCAACATCACTTGGAACAAAAGAATCATCTACCTGAGCTAGAATGGAAGGAGAATGAACATGATCACCAACAGCAGAAAAAGGATCAGTAGGAGGAGTGATTAGGATATCATCTTGTGTAGAGGATGCAGTAGCAACCTCTAAAGCATCAGAATCAGAAAACTTAAATCTCTTAGGAGTGGGTTCTTCCAAGACAGGTTTAGATCTAATCACAGTCTTTTTAAGATTCAAGATCCGAGCATTGTAAAGTGACCTCTGAATCCTCTTAAATTTCTCTTTAAGTTGTGCATCTGTTAACTTCTTAACTTGGGCCA
This sequence comes from Artemisia argyi, assembly GCA_030686995.1. Taxonomy (NCBI): domain Eukaryota; kingdom Viridiplantae; phylum Streptophyta; class Magnoliopsida; order Asterales; family Asteraceae; genus Artemisia; species Artemisia argyi. The sequence goes on from CM060703.1 coordinate 90,658,152, forward strand.
TACTCCACATTGTATTATACACAGCTGAACTTTGATTCTTCACAAAGTTTTGCATGTATTCCTTCTGCTAAGCTTGAGTCATAGGTCTTTCCCTTTTCTCCTTAGCAAGTCTCTCAGCCTGAGCTTGTTTCTTCTTCCTCATTAATTCAGCCAACCTTGTAGGTAAATTCTCTTCTGTAACATCATCAGCATCTTCAGGATGGAATTACTACTTTCCTCCAAAAGCCTCAACCTCTGGAGCCAATAAACCAAAGAAAAAGGTTCAAGAAGCAACTGCCTCTGATGACCTCCCAACTCCCCCACCATATATGGATGATACAAGCTCAGACTATGAGCTGAAGTCACTGCCAAGCTATTTGTCCTACTATGATGACACTGATGATGAGTTGAAAACTCAGCCACCTCCACTAGCAGTGATGCTCACAAGTGAAATTGAGAAGGCTGTGTCATCAATGTGGACAAGCTCAGTTCCTCTGAACCCTCAACCATCTCAATCTCGCCTAAAGCCAGGCAAACAGGTGCTAGGACTTCCAAGTCAGCAAGTTTGGGATGCAATCAAAGACAGAGGAGTCCACAAGAGCATGCCTGACTTGAAGGGGAAAGGGAATAGAAGCTTGGGGTAGTGTCTTAGAGGTCTTGTGAAGTAGGAAAGCTGTTGTGATGTATTTACTTGCTTTATAATTTGCATCTGTGAATGCAAACTTGTTGAATACTGAATAAAATGACAACTCTTTTGTTTTGTTCAAACTGATTTGGTCCAAAGATTCCAGCAACAATAAGACACTTACATTTGTAAAACAAAGTTAGACAAAAGACACAAAACAAACTACAAACAAAATAATGGTTAGTGTACACAAATGATACAATAAGATACAACAATAAGCCTCCCCTCAATCACTGCACTCTAGGATTGATGATAAGGAAATATTTATTACGCTTTTAGGCGGTCATTTAAGCCCTAAATCATGATTTTATGATCAAATATTGTCTCAAATCGTTTCTTTTCTCATTTTAGGTACTTGGGACGTGATTTCTGGAATATGAAGCATTTTGGAGCTTTTTGGACGTTTTTATGCTCAAGAATGAAGAGAATAATAAAACCAAGGGAAGTCAGGATTTTACACATGACGACATCACGTTTTGGATACTGACACCGTCACTTGAAGATTGGAGCTGATGGAAATTAACAAGTGACGCTCCAGAAAACTTTTGGTGGAATTACACGTGACGGCGTCACATGTTAATGGAAGTAGGCCATCACGTGTTAAATTAAAGTGTGATGGCCTAGAAGACATATAACCTGAAGGGGTCACGTGTTAATGGAAGTAGGCCATCATGTGTTAACTAGTCATAACTTGCACGCGCGGTAGCTGTTACTGTTTTGGTCATATCTTTTGCATACGAACTCGGATTTAGGTGATTCAAAAGCCCACGCAATGAGGATGAAAAGATATAAAATTTGGTGAAGAAAAAATGGTTGTGACACCGTCCCCTTATACGGGCTGAAGCCGTAAAAATGGGCCAGGCAGAAAACTGCCTATAAATACAACCTTATAACTTTATTATTTTAAGCCCCAAACCTTAAGTCCGATTGTAGGGTTAGGGTAGGTGTTTTTCCAGAAACTTAGAGGGTCTTAATCACTCCATAAAAATCTTGTAATGGTTTGTTGATTCTACCTTAATTCATGTCTTCAATTATCATTATTGTTGCTTGTTCTTCATTAACTACGCTTGGCTAATTCACCTTGTGTCTACTTATGATTGTGTGAAACTTGTTTATAATTAATTAGATCTCATTGATTCCTTGTTGATGTTTGTGTCTATCTTCATCAATTAAGGGGTGACAACTTCAACAGGTCTAGTTGATTTAGTTTATAACTCTTGCCTCCTATTGTCTCTTGTTTGATTGATTGATTTCTCGTTAGACTTAAGAAAACTGGCCAACTTCCTTTATGGTAATGTGCTTGAACGTCTTAAGAAACGTTTCTCGGTTGTGTACACCGATGTTATTGGTTGTTTTAAATGCACAAGTGACTACTAATGAGGCCATGATAGGATACTAAACGTGTCATCATAGGAAGAGATAGGAGCTTATAGAGTTGGGGAAGATCGTACACGGCCCCACAAATGGTATTAAAGAAAGCAACCCTTCAGTTACAACAAGGTTAACATTCAATAGGTAGAATTTGATAGCTAGCAAAGAGTAACACATCATAGGTAGATACGCTTCACTTCTCTTGTAGAATCCTAATTTACTTTTCTTTCACATTAGTTTAATTAGTAGCTTTTGGGTTAGTTGATTAGCAACTAATTCCGCCCCTCCTTCCAAAACCAAGATTTTACCGCTTTCATAAAATACAAAATACAAAAAGAATCATCCTTCACCTTTAGACATAATTGACTTAGTTTTCAATCATAACGAACACTATTCCTCGAGAGAACGATCAATTCCCCGGTACTTGCCACTCACTATACTACATCGGTCAGGTACAATGCCTGGTGGGGATTGCAAGCTTCTCAAGATCCCTTGAGAAGTAAAACCTTTTGCAAGGTTGCAAAACCACGCATCAATTGACTATTTATGGACCAATAAATGATTAAACCTAGGCCTATCAAAAGCCATTGTTAACAAATCAGCCACATTATCATCTGTGTAGATTTTAAACACCTGAATTAAATGTTTCTCATTTGTATCTCTAATAAAATGGCGCCTAATCTCAATGTACTTTGTTCTTTGATGAAAAACTGGGTTTAACAATGCAAATAGTACTCTTGTTATCAATAAAGATTTTAGTGTTCATAAAGTTAAACCCATAGTCTAGCAGTTGATTTTGTATCCAAAGTACCTGACCACAACAACTAGCACCAGCAACATACTCAGCTTCAGTAGAAGATGTAGCCACAATGGTCTATTTCTTGCATTGCCAAGAAATCAATCTTCTACCCAGAAATTGACAACCCCCATTAATAGACTTCCTATAAAAATTGGCACTAGCATAATCACTATCACTTTAGGCTTCCAATATAAAAGGAGAATCTCTAGGATACCAAAGACCAAGTTTAGGTTGACCTTTAAGATACATGAAGATCTTCTTCACAGAATTCAAGTGGGAAGTCAAAGGTGTTACTTGATGCCTTGAACAAGCACTGACTACAAACATGATATCAGGCCTAGAAGCTGTCAAGTACATAAGAGAACCAATAATAGATCTGTAAAAATGAACATTAACAGGATCATCTAGTTCATTCTTGGATTTAGGCTTTGGAGCTTCAAACAGAGTTATTGCGGTCCTCACACTTTCTAAATCAAACTTCTTAAGTATGTCTTGAACATACTTTTCTTGGCTGATAAAGATCTCACCAGGCTTTTGCTTGACCTGTAAGCCCAAGAAAAATGTAAGCTCACCCATTCCACTCATCTCAAACTCACTCTTCATTAATGCCTCAAATTCCCAACACCAAGCCTCTTTTGTGGAACCAAAGATGATGTCATCCACATAAACCTGCACAAGGATGATATCTCTTGAGTTCTTCTTAATGAATAGGGTCTTGTCAATAGCACCTCTTCTATATCCATGCTGCAAGAGAAAAGTAGACAATCTTGCATACCAGGCCCTTGGTGCTTGAAGAAGTCCATAAAGTGCTTTTTCCACTTTGTAGACCATTTTTTGGATTCTTGGGGTCCATAAAGCCTTTGGGCTGAGTCACATAGACATCTTCTTCAATCTTTCCATACAGGAAAGCACTCTTTACATCCATTTGATATACAAGAAATCCCATATAGGATGCAAAAGCTAAAAACAGTCTAATGGCTTCAACTCTAGCCACTAGAGCAAATACCTCATCATAATCAATCCCTCCTCTTGCCTATGGCATTGTGCAACCAGTCTAGCTTTATTCCTTACTACAATGCCTCTAGCATCCCTCTTGTTCTTTAAGATCCATTTTGTCCCAATTGTTATTTAACCATCTGGCAAAAGCACAAGTTTCCACACATTTTGAATAAGGAACTGGTGCATTTCTTCTTGTATAGCTTCTACCCAACTTGGATCTTCAAGAGCTTGTGCAACACTGCTGGGTTCAATTTGAGACAAAAAAACAAGTAAAGAGGCAATGTTAAAAGTCTATATGATTGTTCTTTTTCTGATCAAGAATGTAACTGAGAAAAGCCTGTTCACCAAACATGGACTGCTTCACCTTGTTTCTTGTTTGAACTATTGAGGTGGGATCTCCAAGTATCAAGGATTGAGGATGAACAATGTTTATCCTCTTAGTTGCAACAGGATTTACTTCAACAGTAGATGCTAGGTTATTGAGAGTTGGACTAAAGTCATCATCATATGAGGAGGAGGTGAATATGCCTGTACTTGGTTGATGATGAATACCTTGTAACTCAGAACTTGAAGTGAGTGTATTTCCAAGATCATAAGGGCTTGGATATCCTTGCGGAAGTTCATCAAATCCCAATGATTAAACTGAAGGAGTAGAGGAATGAGCAGTAGAAACAGATACATCAGTAAGAACTTTGTTGTTAACAGCAGTATTGACTTGACCAGCAGAAAGAGTAACACTACCAATAGGAAGTGATGCACTGCCAGCAGGAAGTGTAACACTACCAGCAGAATCCAGGTTCCTGTTGGCTTCAATAGCAGCTTGTCTTATGAGTTCCTCAATGTCTTTTGTAAACTCAAAACCAAACTTTTCAGTTGCTTCCTAGGCCTCATGTTCTTATCTTTGAAGCCTAGCAAGGTCTTCTGCATAACTTGAATCACTTTCAGAAGCATCTTTGACCCCAGTACCTGAAAATTGGTTAGAAGGAAAAGAAGGAACAAGTATGATTTGTTCATCACACTCAGAGTCGGAGTCATCATCTTGAGTACCTGCATTGTTAGTGTTAACATCTTGTGGACCTGCAGATTAATTAGCTTTGAATCTAGTATAACCTAATGTGTCAGTTAAATAATCAAAATCAAAGTACCATTCATGACCTGCAATCTAAACATTAGGCTTCTCCTCAAGATATCTCAGATTGAGTGCCTCTTCAATCTTATTGGCAGATAGATTGTACACTCTGTAGGCCTTACTATGTGCAGAATATCCAACTATAAACCCTTCATCTACTTTTACTAATTGATCACTGGTGTTTAGAATGGTGACATGACAACTAAAAGGCTTAAAGTGACTAATGGTGGGAACCTTCCTAGATAACAGTTCATAGGGTGTTTTGTTATGAGGACTTGTTATCAAAACCCTTTTCAAAACATAACAAGCAGTGCTAACTGCTTCAGTCCAAAACAAGGTAGGTAACTTAGAATCAGCCAGCATTGACCTTGCTGCTTCTATAAGGGTCCTATTCTTCCTTTTAGCAACTCCATTTTGTTGCCGAGTTCTGGCATTACTATAGTCCCTTTTGTAAAACCAAGATCAAGCTCTTCTAGGATTAGTAACATTGATATACACAGCGGAATATAGAACAAGAATAATCAACATTACTAATAAGGTTTTCTTTATTAAATATAAAATAAACTACTACTACTATTAAACTACTACTACTACTACACGCTCTATGCGTTTCTAGACTCTCATTGGAGAGACTAGCTATGAATGGATGAGTGAGTAACCTAGACGCCTACCCTCTTTATATAATAGAGGGAGGTTACAAACCCTAGCTTACTAATAAAGCTAACTATTACATATTAGGTCCTCATTGTTTCTTCTTTCTTCATTCTTGCTTGTGAGTTTTGTAATCTTCAAATCTGTAATTCCCAACAATCTTCCCCTACTTGATATTACAAAACAATCTTCATGAAGAAACAATGCTAAAACATGTCATCACAAATAATAAGTTGCACATCATAAATCTTCTTCCCCTTTTGTAATCATCCAATAGGGGTCTTGTGCATCTCTGTAGCAACCCGTAAATTTTCATAAGGTAAAATGACTATTTTGCCCTTTGACTTTGACTATTTGACTCTTACCATAACGTTAAAGAAATTACTGTAACCGGTAGTTAACAAGTTATGTTCCAAGTTAAATAATTCACTTTGCTTCGAATCATTACTCTCCAAATGTTTTCCTTCACCTCTGGATATATTTAACTATTTAATGTTCATTATTATTACGTTTTTATTGAATGATATTACTTTTAGCAATAATCACAAAAGTTTAATTATGTGAACTTTCCTCGCGACCAACACAAGACTAGGATAAGTCTATGTGTTCAAAATACTCGTAATTCACCATTAGTCATATTTTATATGAACTATTGTCCTTTCGCCATTCTTACGTGAGCATTTTATTTCTTACGTAATACGCGTGCTCAAACCTCCGTTATTAGGTTTTAACATCATAAAGGCACTCTATTAGGCTTATTACACTTTTAATATAGTTAGTTGGAGTATATTGATAAGTTTTAACATTTTTGTAAATATTATATTCTTATGTTACCCGATTTTAAGTTTTGAGGTTTAAAGTCTTAAACATTAGTAATTATCAGGACCAAACTATACTCCTTAGAAGCCTTACTTCACCATGAAGCAAGTTAATATAAACTCACCACCTCATAAGCATGAGGTGTGTGGAAATATTACTCACCAAGGCAATATGGCCCTTGATGAGCTTACTATGCGTCTAAGAAAGCCACATAACCACTTAATATTATATTTAAACTTTCATTTATAACTACACTACTAAGAATACTCTTGCAAAGTTACCAAATAATCTGTTTTGGTCTCCTGCCATACGTACAACAACATATCACAATTTATACTTAAGTTTTAAATCAAGACATTAGTAATACTACAAAGATGAAGGCCATAGTGATTGCTACATAGTTCAAGAGTAGTTTTGTTAATTCCAAGCTTACAAAAAGACTTACACAAGATCAAGGGCTGAAGTATAAGACTAGTACAAGGTTTCCTTAAGGCTACAAAAACTTGGGTTAAAGATTGAAGGACTTGTTGGTGATTGAAAGATTTAGAGTAGTGGTTCTTGGTTTTTGGTGTTTTCCATCCAAGAATTTGTAAGACTATATTTTGTTTTCAAGTTTTTCATTCATGTTGATGTAATTTATACCTTGTACAAGTGTTATATGTATTTTGACAAGATATGATGTTGTACATAAAGTTTTAATCATGAAAATAAACTAAAACAAGCTCTAGATATGACTTATGAAGCTGAAATTCTGAACAGCCCCAAAGAATGATTAAACTGATCATCTCAGTAAACTTTGAGGTTAAGACAATGAGATAAGCCGGTAGAGCTATGTCTTGTGGTCGTTTCTCCGGGTGGTTCATCTCATAACTCATCCTGATGAATAAACTAGAGCTAAAATGGTAAAACATGTCAAAATCTGACTAACAAAATTCATTGGACAAAACGGGATAGTTCTGGCCATTTCTGGAACTCTTCGTAGTTTTATGATATGAAGCTAAGACATAAACTTAAACGTAGAGAAAAGCCTCGCAACCTAAAGTTTTGTAGAACTCAAGATATGGCCTTTACCGCAGGACTGCAGAGTGCTGTCCAACTTTTTGCGCTTAATCACAAGTTAAATTTGGTGCTTGAACAAAAAGCTTACTGATCTAGAATTAAAAGTCGATTTAGACCCTTTTCTGGTACGAACCACTGAAAGTGTAAAACACAAAAGTTGCTCAGAATAATGTTTTATACAAGAAATCACGAGCACGTAAGATGAAAGTGAAAAACAAAGGCTGTAGACTATAAAAACCAACTGGATCTGTTTAGACTATAGAAACAGTCATGGCTAAAGAGCTTTGGTGGCGTTTTGATCTCTTGAGGCCGAGACATAGCCAAGGCTAAGCCAAGGCTGTTGTCTCGAGGCCTTCTAGGCAAGACATAGCCATGGCTATGGCCTTGGTTGTTGTCTCAAGGTTGTGTATCTAGCCGCACGGCTAGCTTGGGTTCGATGGCCTAGAAAAATGACCATATCACATATTAACTATATAAATATCATTTTCCACAAAGTTACAACTTCCACTTGATCCACGAAATTGTAATAACTAATGTTATATATAAATATCGTTTTGAACACTTTACTTGACAAAGTTATGAAACACCGTTAGGGATTTCATCACAACACACTTGACTATTAAACCATTTTGACATCACACTTAGCCAAACCACATTTTAAGGATACTTCACTCCATTACACAACTTAACACATATGTACAACATCTTAATCAAGTCAATGACTTTACATATACTTGTACACTCATATTGTACATTATACTAAGACGCGATCACTATACACTCGTAGGTTATCGTTAAAGATCGTTTTCCTGCCATACATTATCTGTTGTATTAAACTACTACTGATTACTACAGTGAGTTCATAGCCTCTACTTTTGTTTAACTGATATACAAACTCTTTGGGGGAGATACATGCTACTGTTTTTACTATAGGCAATTACTTGTAAACTGAATGCTTTCCTGAACATATATTATTGCTTGTGTCTAAGTTCCCTATGCCACAAGTCCCCCACATGATGGACCATTAATCACTTGCGAGTGAACGCTGATATAGTAGGTAGGCCTATCGGGATTGACGAGTCCCGTTTGGGTTAGCTGGATAAGTAACCAAACGTACTATATTTGTAACTCTAGGTATGTGGCAAGTAACTACATGGGGCCATTATTATTCTATATATCATTGTTGATATATACCATCAGTTTGAGTTACATGAGCTTAGATGCAATAATATACTTACCCGATGATTGTATTCGTTGCAATTATCACTTTAACTCTGATAACTAATTGCCCACTACTGTTTTGCAAACCTATGAATTCACTCAACCTTTGTGTTGACTTTTTAGCATGTTTATCTCAAGTTCGAAAGGAATTAGCTGGCATGTGAAGGCGCACGGAAAAACATTTTGAAGAAAATGCATATATTAACATTCGAAAAGCTTTATAACTTTAATGTTGTACATTTTGTAAACTTGTGGGACCTCTCTCTTTGTAAACTCTGATATTTTAATCGAATGATAATTTATTTCAAAACGTCTCATTTAGAGTCGTTTTCTATATCTTGCATTGGGAACCATGAAGTAATACCCTAGTGACACAATCTTCCACTGCGATAATTTTGGGGGTGCTACAAATTGGTATCAGAGCTACAGTTATAGAGAACCAGGTTGCATTTAAACCTAGACTATAACTGCTCTTTACCTACTTTACTGATTGTTGTCTTTCACATTCCGTGCGCCATGCCTACTCCTACATTTGTGTGATCTATGATACCTTTTCAAGACATTGTATGTGATTACAATGGTCTCATTCACTATTATGACATTGTGAGTTACACAATGGTCTCATTTATTTTTTAGACATTGTGAGTTGCACAATGGTCTTGTTTACTTTTTTGACATTATGAGTTGCACAATGGTCTCATTTACTTTTCAGACATTGTGAGTTGCACAATGATATCTCTTGTATCTCTCAAATATTGTGAGAAAACTATTTCAAAACTATGAACTCATCAACTCTTTCGAATGTTATGTTGATTTTCTTTGATTGTCTTACTCCTCGTCACCGAGGATGAGTGTGAACATTCATTATGCACTCTCGGAACACTTATGACATCTCATAACACACCACCTTGTAACTTATCGGTTATGTATATGTGTTTTGTCGGGAATTCTTAAGTAGGATGATTTATAATATCCTTATTTGAATGGATTGGAACGCTTTTTTATTTAAATAAAGAAATTGTGAATCGTTGAACCATAAGTGTATATTCCCTTATTTACATTGTTTGGGACGCCTCTCTATGTAAATAATGGATTATAAATAAGTGGGCTTATTTGTATCCGATTTGACACGAGTATGAATCCGAACTTGGGAATCTCCAATATTCTATTGCTCAGCAAAAATCTTAATACCAATTTGAACTATCTGAGTTCATTATTAAGTTATCACTTTTGCTGATGCAAATCTTTACAATCATGAGCTATTTATTGAGTTATCAGACTTGTTACACTCTTAAACTAACAGACTGAGTACGATATTCCACTTACTTACTTGGGTACATAAGATCCTAGTCTACTTAGGTGTGTGGACACCTACACATAAGCTCTCCCACGAGCTACTCCAAATTGTTGGCCTTTATTCAAGAGACATTGTTTCTCGAAATGTCCTCACTTCCACATTCCATCACCGTTTGGATCCTTGAGCAGACCAAGCTCGCACAACTTGATCCACTAGATTACGAGACATCTAGATTGTTATATCTAGTGTGAATCGATCAAACGAAGTTACTATCCCTTGAATACTGAGTGGAAGTTCTCAGATGAACTTTTCCCATAATTTCTCATTGGTTGAGACTATCATTGGGCACACTACTGCCAACTCTTGAAAGCGACGACCATAAGTCGTGATATCAAAACCCTTGACAACAAGATTTCAAAAATTTCACCCCTATTTCTTGCACCTCATTCTGAAGGCAATACTTCTTTATTAATAACTGATTCAACTTAGTCTATGCAATTTTGTAAGTATTCTCAATACTAATAGACTGAGCAACAACATTCTACCATGACAAGGCATTGTTCAGAAATGTGCTTGTGGTATATTTAACTTTTCAATGTTCAACACAGTTGCTGATCAGCAATACAAACGCAGTCATCTCAAACCAACAAGCCAAACCAACCACTCCTTTTGTGCTTTTGAAATTTATGAGCTTGTTGATTATGAAATTCTTGTAAGAGCAGTCTATAACCTCTGCGGCGCCTTCAACTAGCCCTACAATATTAGGCCCTTCAGTTGTATCCTAATATTAATCAGAGCATTCTTTCTCACCCATCAAAACTTTAATTGAGATCCTGATTTCACCTGGGAGCGTGAGATCAGAATTCACCACAAATACCCATAACTTTTCACAGAAATCTCAACATTGGACTATTCAAGATCCTGATTAGGATTGGTCTGGTAGCTTACAGACTTGAGCTACCACCTGAACTTAGCAGTGTATATCTTTCAGTTGTGAAATCAGAAGAAGTGTCATACTGACAAAACACTTACTATTCCTCTAGAAAAGATCTAGATTAACGAAGAACCTATCAAAATCATGGATTGTCAGGTTAGATGACCTAAGTAAAGTCGCATTCCGATTATCAACGTTCTTTTAAACTCTAGCAAGGACTCGAACTTAAGTGGGAGCGTAAAGACCAGATGTGTCACAATTCCTCCCATCTCTTCTCAAACACACTGTTAACATATAGCACTCACTGGACTTCGGGATGAAGTTCCCTTACAGAAGTACCCCCCACCTCTTCTCGGGCACATCATCAACTCATAACACAAATGATAAGGCGAAAAGTGTACCACTTTTGGGGGTCATTTAAGCCTGAATTCATAATTATTTGATCAATTACTGTCCTAAATCGTTCCTTTTGTCATTTTAGGTACTTTTGAGATGGAATCTGGAAAAGGAAGCATTTTGGACGTTTTCGGAGCATAAAAGTGAAGAAAACGGCAAAGTCTCAAAATCCTTGCTGGGAACAGTACCTGACAACGTCAAGACCTCACACATGACGGCGTCAAGCTTGGCAAAAGAGGTGGAAGTGGAAAATACACGTGACGGCCCAGAACATTTTTAGTGTAATTGACCTGACGGCGTCACCAAGGCCGTCAGGGTCATTTTGCAAGTGACGACCCAGAGTTCAATTTCTACATGAAGGCGTCAAGACTGGATCTAGGCAATACGACCCTTAATCTGGCGGTGAGTTGATGGCGTCAGAAGCTACAACATGACGTCGTCAGGATGTATTATCTATATATATTTTTCTAATTTTTCATTCATGATGTGTGGAACATTAGGAGAACTTTAGAGAGTTTAAACCCTAGACGAATTTTCTGTAAAAATAAGGGTTTCAACCCTTGTTCTATCCATGCTTAATTGAAGATAAGTTTACCCTTGTTCTATCCATGCTTAATTGAAGATAAGTTTTCCAATAATCATACGATATGTCTATGTGTTGTGTGATTCTATCTTATGCTTATCTTTCTTTTAACATGCTAGGCTAGGTTTTTATTTTGTTTGCTTAGATGTAGTGAAACCTAGTTATTGATTATTGGTTGATGGTTTGTTTATAATTGTTGTGGATGATTGTATTCGATGTTAGGCTTAAGAAAACTGGCAGACTTCCATTGGTAACTTGCTTGAACGTCTTAAGAAACATGATCGGAGGTGTACTACGATTTTTGGTTGTATTTAATGCATAAGTGAATTCCAGTGATCCCATGTTAGGAGCTTTTAGTCGGCTCGACATAGGAGTGAAGTAGGAGCTTATAGATTTAGGGAATATTGTACACGGCCCTACGAATAGTATTAAGGAATATAACCCGTCATCCATGCAATTGTAACAAGCTAATCAACCGGTAAAAGATATCTAGGGAGTAATGAAATCTAAGTAAACACATCTTTTCTCATTATTGTTTTCACCACATAATTACATTAGTTTTTTTTCATTTATTTTTATTTTATTTTGATTTCATCTGTAGTTATTTGGGTTAGTTGACTAGCAACTAATGGCGCCCACTCCTTCAAAACCCGAGATTTTACTTGCTTTCATAAAATATAAAGAATAGAAAAAGAATCATCCCTCACCTCTAGACCTAGTTTAGTAGGCTTTCTAATCCTAGCGACAATATTCCTGAGTTGAACGATCAATCCCCCGGTACTTGTCACTATACTATACTACAACGATCAGGTACACCGCCTGGCGGGAATTGCAAGCTTCTCAAGATTCCTTGAGAGGTAAAACCTGTTCGGAGGGCGCAATCCCGCATATCAAGTTTTTGGCGCCGCAGCCCAGGGAATAGTTATATTCTAGGTTAGAATTTCTTTTTATTAGGTCTACTTGCTAGATTCCTTTCTAGTAAGATTTTTATTTTTATTTTTAGGTTTTCTTTAGTCTATCTCACTTCTTTGGTCCCTTGTTCATAACTATCTCGATGGATAACAATAGCATTGATAGTTTGATTCCTGTTGTTCGTGTTTTTCATCGTAGGATTTTCCAACTACCCGCCCCAATCCCTTTAGTGGAAAATGAGAACCAACCTAACCTCTTGCCTGACCATCACTTTGACAATAACTCTGAGATGGAGGAGTCTGACCATGATAATGATCATAGGGCTAGTCCTTTTTACTATACGGACTCCGATGAGGACCTAGATGATGGTGATGTAATTAATGAGGATAGGATGGAAGATGAGATGAACCCTCTTAGGTATGTCGACCCTAGAACAAGGATTGAGAATGACAGCTTATTTAATATGCAGTTTCCTTGTAAGATCGGATTTAGGAGCTTTGATGCCTATCTTAACTCATCTCTACCAATGAACATATTCTCGCGTAGTGAATACAATAAAATTATGGTAGATAAGTTAGAATACAAAGGAGATAATATTGTTGGTAGGGCAATGACATTGCATGTGTTTGTAGGAAGCTTTGTTTATCTAGTTGAGTTTATGGTTATTGAGAATCTAGGAGAATTTATCGATAGTAACTTAACCCAAGTTGTGTTTGGAAAATCCTTCAAAAGGTTAACCAACCTAGATGAAAAACTTATGGAAGGGTTAATTACATTCTCGGATGGGGATGAAGATTTTGTTTACCAAATGCCCCGTGCACACCCTAGGTTCAAGGATTTTTCTATTGAGAAATGTAATAGGTATCCACCCCTTGATATGCTAAGTGAGAATGATAAAAGGAAAGGGCTTAAATACCCTCATGAAAAGAATAAAAGGTATTGTCGCGGATGTTTAGAGCTAAGGGATGAGTGTCTAAATACTCATCATTTTATACCAATCTGAGCTGCCAAAACATACAAAAACACTCAAATATGCATCAAAATACTTAAAATATCTTAGAAGTGTGTTTTATATGTTTCAAATGCAAAATATGCAAAAATAGATGAAAACGTACAAAGTTTGCATAATTGGCAGTTTTAGTCCCTCAAGTTTCAAAATTGTCAAAACTAGTCCCTGGTTATTCTAAAAACATAAAAAAGTCATCAAAGGTCCTTTTTGAATCATAAAGTTACATATTTAGTCCTTTGGTGCAAAGTTTCACAAAATTACAAGTTTAGTTTCTATACTTTGGAAATTGACATAAATGGTCCCTGGGATGTTTAAAACTTTGAGAAAATCAATATTGGTCCTTGTACTAATAATCTTTTGCAGGAATGGTCCTTGGGTGATAAGTTTGGTGAAATTTCATATTGGGTCCCTGGAGTTTGAAGATATGGCAAAACAGGTCCCACAAACCCTGGAAGCTGCTATAAAGAAGAAAAGAGGCAGTGGTGATGGATTATTAGTTTAGTTTTAGTTTAATTAAATCATAGGTAGTGTAACTTACCATTTCAGTTGTAATTTCAATCAAAATAGGTTGTATTCAGTTATCTTATTGTAATTCAAGCTTCCTTGATCCTTTAATTATACTCTTGTTCATTAAAATTCGAATTTGGTAATTTAAGGGAATTTGAAAAATTCTTCTTAGATTGTTAAATGTTGTTGTTTATGGTTCCAGTAAGTTAAGTTACTCTTATTCACAAGTTTTTTAAAAGATTTGAAAGCTTTGCAATCAGTTACTCAATAAATACAAAATATAAGAAAAATAAAAATAAATATCTATAAAATAAAAAATTCAGTGTTTAGAAAGAATGAAGCTTGGAGATGGTGAATTTTGTATTGCAAGGGTACTAGTGCCTTATGGGAGGCAATAGGTTATGTTTTGATCCATTTGTTCATTGTTTCTCAGTCAATTCCACTTGTAAGCATTTTTTCTTAACTTAGTCTATTATTGTTCTATTGCTTTATTTTCTTTAATCCTTGTGTTTTCATGCTTAAATAGTGTTGTTAAGTTATAATATTAATTAAAATCAGTTACTTGTTCATAAGATTCATTTGTTCTAAAAATCAAAAATTACACAGTGTATAACTCTAACTTGACAAATATGAGATATATGCTTGTGGTGTGGTTGATTCAGGCTCATTTGATCTTATTTAGTCATATTATAGTCTTTGGAATTAGTTTCATGGAATGAAACTGTGTTAAGCCTTGAAAATCTTCAAATCTGTCACATACAAGGGTGTTTGGCATTGCTGAATACTCTGTGATCTAGGTAATTTATTGCTGTGTTCTTAGCACACTTAGACTACATTAGTATAGGTCTAGTTATTTAACTCATTAGTTTGGTCACTTAAACACAAAATAGTCAAAATCCATTTCCAAATCCTTTGACAGTTAACTGTCAAGGATTTTAGTCCCACAAACCCTCAAAATAGGTTATTAGTTGTAGGTTTAGAGTAATTTAGCTTTATCTTAGCTTAATTCAACTTATTAAATCAGTAGTGAGTATTAGAATCTCATAATAGTCAACCTAGGTTAGTTTCACAAAAAGTCAAAGTTTGCACATCTCAGATTTTTCCAAATATTGGGGAAATTGTTTTGAATTTTGTATAAGGTTTTAGGAGTTGAAACTTATTCCTAATTGTAGCCTACCACCTCAACTTCAAGGTCTCAGTACCCTCTTATTTTTGTAATTTTTGTTGTGGCCTCCACAGACCTCTAAAGTAGGTTGCAGGGAAGAAAGCTCCCCTGCATCAGCAGGTACACATCCATCATCACCACTTTGGTGGTGATTTGTGGTCACCTCAGTGGGTCCCACACCATAAAATTAGGTTCTCCCAACCCCCTCCTACCAGTCTCTTAGTTTTGACCCATAGTTTGACCTGAATCATTGTGGACCCCACTTGAAATTGCTCATGAACTCTGTCCCAATTCTGTGTAGTATTTGAGATTTGGAATTGCTTAATCTTGCTTATTAGCTTATCTACTGAGCTTATTTGGCAAATTTTAGCTTAGACATATCCAACATACTCAGTTAGACCTGTTTCATCCATTGTGGGTCCCACACAAGCTCATTAGAGCTTATTTGCTTCTTTGGTCAACCAAAGTCAACTATGGAGGTAATAAGCCCCCAAAGTGCTTATTATTAAGCTATAAAATAGTTGTTTTTATTAAAGTTAGTTGTTTTTATATATAAATTAGTTATGTAAAAGAAAAATTCAAGAAAAACAAATATAAAAATAAGTGATAGTTTCTATTTAATATAATTTAATTTTAATTTTCATTTTTAGATTTTTATTAAGTAACCTACCTTTTTATATTTTTATTGATTTCCTTTTATATTAAAGTATTTTTAGTAATTTTATTAGATTTTTATATTATCATTTGGTATTTATTAGAATTAAAAATAGTTTTATTAATAATTAATCAATAAATAAGTTTTAAATAGCATAATTAATTTTTATAAAGCAACACCTAGATTTTATATTTTTCCTAGCTTTTATAAGTCATAAAATAATTTTAGAAATTTTCTTGTAATTTTTACTATTCATTTACTAGTTTTTATAATTTAAATAGTTTAATTAGTTATTAAGTAATAATTAAAAATACATAAAATAAAGTTTTTATAATTTTTTAGGATTCCTGTGATGGTTAATTAGATTTATAAAAATCTTCTTAATTATCTAAGTCTTTTTAGTATTTATAATAATTTAAATCATATAAATAGTTAATTAATAATTAAATAGTTAATAATTAATAATAATTAGAATAATAGTGTGAAAAATATAATTTTATTTTTAAAATAAGTTTTATATTATTTTAGACTTTTACAAAGTCTAATTTTATTTTTCTAAGACTTATTTTATATTTTCTTAATTATTAGTGTATTATTAAATAATTAATAATAGTTATTAAATATTAATAATTAATTAAATATTTAGTAATTATAAAATAAATATTTTAAGTTTATTTAATTTGCATTTAAGCTCCTAAGGTTTGCAAATTACTACTTTAGTTAAAACCGTTTTTGTTTCGTACGTTTACGTAGAATTAAATTAAACGTACGCGTTTTTAGTTATTAAACGTTTTTTAAATATCTAGGTTTCACGTAATCATTAAAATAGTTTATCTAAGTTATTTTAAGTTATAAATCCCTAGTGTAATCACTCACACACACTTTATACCCTTTCCTGTTCATACTCACTCGATCACAGATTCATTTTTAATAAACCATCGCACACCTCGTTGGGACATTACGACCCATGAAAACACTGTATTTCGCGGAAGCATTTGTTTTAGACGTTTGACTTGGTTGACCATCACCTGGCAAACTTAGTTGACTGTTTGAGGCGAATCACTAAGTGATAACTATAAGAAAGATGAGGCAACTATTAGATGGTTCACACTTGGATATGTGAGCATAAGCGACATACGGTAGCCCATGACCTTGAGTCTAGCTACAAGACTCGTAAATATAGAAAAGCGCTTCTTGGGAGGCAACCCATGTTTTGTGTGTTTTTATTTGTTTGATTTTATTTGTTTCCGTATGCATGTTTTATTTTTATTGTTGGTAAATCATGTTTCAAAGTAAATTGTGAAAATGCTTTATTTTGTTTTCAACTTCGTCTTAATTACATATAAAGGTATTTTGCAAAAGCTAAGTGTAAGGGAAATCCAAATTTGTTTATAAGAACGAAAATGAGCATGATTCACTACAATATTAAATGAGCATGTATATTAGTATTTGTTAGAGTCAAATGCTTGTATCGAGTCATAATGATGTTTTGCAGGATTTTCCACGAAGTAAGGCATAAGTTTTTCTAGAAATTTTCTGGAAACTTAACATAAGATTTTTCCAGGAACATTCTGACGGTGTCAAGAGTTATAACCTGATGGCATCAGGTACTAAAATTCTGAAAAATTTTGCGAGTTTTGTTTAAACCGGAGTCTTAATGTTTTTGTTAATTCTTTAGTTTTATAAACTCCAGAAAATCTGCAAACATTCATTCCACAAGCATTGTATCTTAAATTGTTTTCTAGGTTTTTTTTATATATATAGATTGCCGCCGATTTTACGCAAGGTTTGCCTTGATTGTTTTCTCAGGTTTAACAGTTTATATATGACAAGAAGATGATTTATATTTCTGGAGGGAAGCTTTCAAACTTCATTTTCTTGGAGGAAGATCTAACCTTGTTGACACAGTATCCACACCGAACGAATCAGGGGAGTATTTGTTTTCATTCTTTTACCTACTTTACTTTTATATCCTTTAATTGAACATTGGGGACAATGTTCATCCTAAGTGTAAGGGGAGGTAAATGATGATACCTTATAGGATACAATTGCACTTGAGTTTGTTTGTTCGATAGTAGGTGTGTAATAAAACTAAGAGAAATACTTGATAGGGCAATTTTAGCGCCAAATTTAAAATTTTTTAAAACATTTAGGAGTGAAACTTTAGCCTTAACAAGCGTCTCATGGATAGGAGTTGTATGACTAGCACAAAACCGTACCACTTAAAAAAAATTTACACCCAAGTATGTGAGGTTCGCCTTTAGATTTGATAGGAAAAGCATTCATTATTAGTGCTTATGAGTGTACCGGTAGTATTTAGATTCTAGAACTTGCGTTAGTGATACATCCCGAGACCGCTAGTGAGACTACATTCATGTAGTTAGGATTTACTACATGATAAGAGGCATTAGGATCACCCTTGTGTTTAAACCCATATCATAATTACTTGACCATTTAAGTCATATTACTTGACTAGCGAAGTCAATTAATTTTCCCACGCCTTAGCGTTGTACTCATTTTTAGTACACGAAACCTCTAGTACACCCCTCCGAGCCTATCTATTCGTTTCTAACTTTAAGCATCTTACTTAAAGGAAGAATTTATTTACAATCCACCCAAATGTGCAACCAAATCGCCTTAGCTTTCCGTGTATGCACTCATCTTTAGTGCATTATTGTTATATGTTTAAACCCTTAGTTAATTATCTAATTGATTACATGGTTGCTAAGTCGAATCATCTCTTGTACATATTGTTTTGGGACGATTGGGACTCATGGGTATAGTACTTGTGTTATGGAGTAATGGGGAAGAACATCAATTTATTACCCCCGTATGTGCGTTAATATTTAAAAAGTACTCCAAGTGTTTTGATTATCTTAATTCGAGTCATTAGAGTAGTTTATTGTAAAGTATGTAATAATTCAAGTGTAAGAGGAATGTAAATCTCCTTTGATGTATTATTTTGGATGGTAGGGTAAGAGTGTATGAAAAAAAAATCAAAAAAATCAAGAAAAAATAGAAAAAGAAAGAGAAAAAAAAAAAAAGAAAATATGGACTACCATCCAGTTTCATTTTATGTTTGTTTCATAGTTTGTTAGATTTTGATTAGCTTAAGTTGAGGCGAGTCTTGGCTTAGCAACGTCATATTGTACATGTAATTAACCAGGATGATTAACTCGCCACTAGTAAATATTGCCTTTATCCAACAAAACAGTGTTTTCCATATCCATACACCTAACATTATAACGCTTTAAAAGACCTCTTTGATAGTTTATCCTAGGTGCTTACGCCAAGTGGTGGAGGTTTGATCCTTTCCCAAGCCTATGGTAATATATTTGCTATGACAGGTAGTGAGAGATGTTTTCCATTTCCATATTGTGATATATACTTTATTACACCCGAGAGATGTGAGTATCTAAACACTATTTGTGAGGTGCTAGTGTATGACCTCCGTGCTTGTTTTTGGTTTTTAGTGGAACGATTGTTTGTTGTAATTACTTTTATATTAGTGTTAAATGACCCTTAACTTGTATTTTCATTAGAATAAAAGCGCACTTGCTTGAGGACAAGCAAATCTCAAGTGTAAGGGTATTTGATAAGACGAAAAGTGTACCGCTTTTGGGGGTCATTTAAGCCCGAATTCATAATTATTTGATCAATTACTGCCCTAAATCGTTCCTTTTGTCATTTTAGGTACTTTTGAGATGAAATCTGGAAAAGGAAGCATTTTGAACGTTTTCGGAGCATAAAAGTGATGAAAACGGCAAAGTCTCAAAATCCTTGCTGGGAACAGTACCTGACGACGTCAAGACCTCACACATGACGGCGTCAAGCTTGGCAAAACAGGTGGAAGTGGAAAATACACGTGACGGCCCAGAACATTTTTAGTGTAATTGACCTGACGGCGTCACCAAGGCCGTCAGGGTCATTTTGCAAGTGACGGCCCAGAGTTCAATTTTTACATGTAGGCGTCAAGACTGGATCTAGGCCATACGACCCTTAATTTGGCGGCGAGTTGACGGCGTCAGAAGCTACAACGTGACGCCGTCAGGATGTATTATCTATATATATTTTTCCAATTTTTCATTCATGATGTGTGGAACATTAGGAGAACTTTGGAGAGCTTAAACCCTAGACGAATTTTCTGTAAAAATAGGGGTTTCAACCCTTGTTCCATCCATGCTTAATTGAAGATAAGTTTTCTAATAATCATACGATATGTCTATGTGTTGTGTGATTTTATCTTATGCTTGTCTTTCTTTTAACATGCTAGGCTAGGTTTTTATTGTGTTTGCTTAGATGTAGTGAAACCTAGATGTTGATTATCGGTTGATGGTTTGTTTATAATTGTTGTGGATGATTGTATTCGATTTTAGGCTTAAGAAAATTGGCAGACTTCCATTGGTAACTTGCTTGAACGTCTTAAGAAACATGATCGGGGGTGTACTACGATTTTTGGTTGTATTTAATGCATAAGTGAATTCTAGTGATCCCATGTTAGGAGCTTTTAGTCGGCTCGACATAGGAGTGAAGTATATAGAGTTAGGGAATATTGTACATGGCCCAACGACTAGTATTAAGGAATATAACCCGTCATCCATGCAATTGTAACAAGCTAATAAACTGGTCAAAGATATCTAGGGAGTAATGAAATCTAAGTAAACACATCTTTTCTCATTATTGTTTCCACCACATAATTACATTAGTTTATTTTCATTTATTTTTATTTTATTTTGATTGCATCTGTAGTTATTTGGGTTAGTTGACTAGCAACTAATTCCACCCACTCCTTCAAAACCCGAGATTTTACTTGTTTTCATAAAATATAAAAATACCAAAAGAATCATCCCTCACCTCTAGACCTAGTTTAGTAGGATTTCTAATCCTAGCGTCACTATACTATACTACAATGATCAGGTACACTGTCTGGCGGGGATTGCAAGCTTCTCAAGATCCCTTGAGAGGTAAAACCTGTTGTGAGGGTGCAATCCCGCGTATCAGCAAACTAAATCTTGAGGACATGATTCCCATAACTGGTGGAGGCTGTAGCAACCCGTAAATTTTCATAAGGCAAAATGACTATTTTGCCCTTTGACTTTAACATTGACTATTTGACTCTAACCGTAATGTAAAAGCAATTACTGTAATCGGTACTTAACTGGTGATTTTCCAAGTTAAATAATTCACTTTGATTCGAATCATTACTCTCCGAACGTTTTTGTTCACCTCTAGCTATATTTAACTATTTAATGTTCACTATTATTACGTTTTATTAAATGATATTACTTTTAGTAATAATCACGAAAGTTTAATTATGTGAACTTTCCTCGCGACCAACACAAGACTAGGATAAGTCTATGTGTTAAAAATACTCGTAATTCACCAATAGTCACACTGGTACAAAAATGGCCTTTCGTCATACATGGTCGATTTCAAACGGTCACACTGTAACATATTTACGTGACTTAATGTATGAAAATAAAATAAACAGCCACATGCGATCCGACTTGTGTGACCATTTCAGAAGATATATGTCACACATTTGTGTATTTATGTGACTAGATGGTAGCTGGTAAATATTTTTCGATCATTTAGTCACGTTTAATTTGGGACGTGTGGCCGATACAAATCAGCTTTAAGCATTAGTCACACTACAGATATACATATGTGACAAATATATGTCACACAATTGAAGAGAGTGACCAAAATAGATATATGGTCACATGAAGTAATTGTGTATGTGACTAAATTATATAGTCAAGTTTGTCACACATTATTTAAACGTGACTGCTATTCTTTGCTGAATATTTAGCCACATAGCGTTTGAAATGTGTGACAACTAAAAAGTAAGTTTGAAGCGTTAGTCACGATATGCATTTAATAGTGACAAATATATATGTCACACACTTGAAGAGTGTGACCAAATGTCATATATGGTCACACGAAACCATAGAAACATGATTAAGTGTAACGAAAATTCGATACATATGGTCACGCAAGTAAATATGTGTGTCTAAAGTTTAGTGTGTGTCTGCTTGCCACAACCTAATGTATATAGTCGCATTTAATTGTAGCATGATCATGTGACTATAGGCTTTATAATAGTCACACCATATCACAAATGTGTATCTAAGTTATGTTTATTGCCACATTATATGGGTATTATATGTGCAATACATTGAAAATAGTCACATTGTGATATTTATGTGACTATTATTTATAGCAAAATGTGATATTTAAGTGTAACGAAAATTCAAAATATGTGCAACACATTCAAAATTAATGTTGCTAGGCATAAGTTAATGCTGCTAGGCATAAATTAATGTTGCTAGGAATAAATCAAGCTTAATGAATAGATGAAAAATCAAGCTTAATCAATCTTTAATGAAGCAAGAAAGTTAAAATTCATATATAATAAACCAAAAACAAAACATTAGTATCCATATATAACAAAAGTAAAATAAAGCAGTTCATACATATAAAAAGTTTAACAATTAAATTTCGGAGATTTCTTCGGATCAAGCGACAAATGCACATTATCGTAGTCAATGGAGTCGAATCTCTCTTCCTCACTAAAAAAACCAACATCAGCCGCATCCTCTTCCACTGAACCAACCTGCGGCTTTGATCGCTTGTATTCCTTCTCATCTTTCTTAATTTGAAACAAACTTGCTTTGCGTCTTGCCTTGTTTCTTCGAGAACTCCACGACTCATACCACTCTTCAATGTTAAATACCTTCTCTGGTTTCCTGAAATCAAATAAGCATTAGATGATAAATTTACAGATTATCCTTTTAATTTGGTATTCTTAATTATATGATGTATATAATGTAACATTCTAACACAATTTCATAACTGATTACCTAATTAGCTACCAATTGATAACCATTTTTATAAATTCATAAAAGCTTAATACACCAAAATTATTATGGATTAACTAACTTCTACTAGAAAGAAAAAAAAAAAGTCAACATGTACGTACATAACATCTTTACGAACTTTGAATGTTTACGTGTACAAAAGTTTAATTAGTAGTACTTACTTTGAACGCTTCTTCTTTTACGAAATGCACCTTTTCTTGTTTCCAGCCATAACTTCGATCTTAGATTGTTTTAAAAAGTGTGTGTTGAAAAGCTAAGTGATGACCTTAAAAAGGGATGCGACATACTATACGCCTAGGGAATTTTGAAAGTCTCAACATTAAAGATTATTGCAATTTACCAAGTTTAACGTCACATTGGCATGTGAAATGCACTAATTACTCGTGCCTAATTGTAATCATTTTAATTTTACACATTAAATGCGCGCTCCTAAACATTCTATAATTTTATTTTTAAACTCTAAATGGTAATAAGCATTGTAAGTGGTTTCAAATGTTTGAAAATATAGTAAGAATAAACATAATGGTATTAATCTAGTTATTAGTTGTGTAAAATTTGTGTTTGTGACAGTGTTTACTCCCTGAATTGGCAAACTTACTTCAACACTGTTATAACCTGATTAATAAAGAACTTAATGCTGCTAGGCATAAATTACTGTGAACCGGTGTAACTGTAAAAAAGTAACTGTAAACCGTTGTGACACTTAAACGTTGTGACATTGCGACTCTTGTGTGCCTATAAATACAAATGAATTACAACCAACTTCATTCATCTTTTCATTACGTATTCAATTTTTGTTTGGAATTGCAATGGCTTCATCATCTTCAAATCCTGCTTCAAAGAAAACAAAACGTTCAAGGGATACTTCTCCTCCTCCTCTTCCTCCTCCTCCTCCTCCAATGCCAGAAAAATATAAAATCCACGGCCTAACCCAAGAGTGCTGGGACAAATGCCATTCTCAAGGCCAATATGGTACTGAACGACAGTTGGTTGAACTTTACAACAAACGAATCGCGCTGTTGGAAGAACAAAACAAAAAAGACCAAGATATTATACTGGTGCATCAGAACAAAGTTAATGTTCGTAATCAAGAAATAGAACAAATCCGTGGAAACATTGTCGATATTTACAAAGGCATTCAAAATAGTTTGTATAATTTTCATTGAATTAACCCTGATGTAAGATGATATTAATCATTATTATGTTATTTCTTTGAAGTTTAATGTTTTTGTGTTCAAAGAAAATTTATCTTATGTTTCTTTGGTAATCAAGTTATCGATTATATTACTATATGATCAAGTTATCTTTTTGTTGATTAATCATGTTATGTTGCTTTGTTTACTATGTTCTGATGCTTTGTTAAAAGTCAAACAAAGATTGTCAAACTTGATTGTCATTTGCAAAAGTCAAAGATTGTCAAACTTATCTTATGGGCAACTCCGGGTTTGGATTGGAATTTGGGTGAATGCTAGTAACTCAGAACTTAATGCTGCTTGGCATAACTTAATGCTGCTAGGGATAAAAATAAAATGCCACAAAAATTAACCGATTCATATTCAGTCCATTAATGAGAAAATTGAGCAATGACAACATGTTTATTCATAAAGTCAAATAAAGTAGTACAAACGGATTACACAGGTTTATTCAAATTAATTCCTAACTCAACTAATACATTTTTTTTACCCTTCCCTTTTGAACAAACTTTGGGCATTTTTGGTTCCCATGGTTTTATACCCTTGTCTTCACAAGTCTTAGCATTGGGCAGGCCTAGCACCTGAACCCTCTCCTCAAAAAGCTCTTTGGCAGTATTTTTTGGAGTTTTAACCTTCCTAGCATATTCCTTTTTAGTGCCTGATCCATAATATCCTTTTGGAAAGTAGTCTGCCCATGTATTTGGAGGACCTTCCGAACTGCTTGATATGTGAAATGAACTTGAGTCACTGCTACCAACATACGTAACCCTTTTAAGTTCCCGATACAACTCCTTTTGTCGTTTCAACTCCCTTTGAGCAAAGGACTCACCAGCCGCATTGCTAGATTGTTGAAAAAACAAAAGGAACTGTATAGGAACTCAGAATGGAAATGTATGTTGAAATGAAATTGAGTCACTGCTGTCAATGTATGATTTTTGGAAAAAAATAAAAAAATATATTAAAATTTTTAAAAATATAGTGTAAATGAAATAAAAGATAATGTGGCAATTCAGGGTGTATTTGAAATAACCTTTGTTCTTGGAACTCCAATTGCCACATTACTTGGTGGATGGTTGGTTTTAGATCATAAAAAAGAATGGAATTCCCTGCTGCCAACATACGTAACCCTTCTAAGTTCCCGATACAGCTCCTTTTATCGTTTCAACTCCCTTTGAGCAAAGGATTGCACCAGCCGCATTGCTAGATTGTTGAAAAAATAAAAGGAACAGTATGGGAACTCAGAATGGAAAGCTATGTTGAAATGAACTTGAGTCACTGCTGTTAATGTATGATTTCTGCAAAAAAATAAAAAAATATATTAAAATTTTAAAAAATATAGTGTAAATGAAATAAAAGATAATGTTGCAATTCAGGGTGTATTTGAAACAACCTTTGTTCTTGGAACTCCAATGGCCACATTACTTGGTGGATGGTTGGTTTTAGATCATAAAAAAGAATGGAATGCAATAAACCAACATACATAACCCTTCTAAGTTCCCGATACAGCTCCTTTTATCGTTTCAACTCCCTTTGAGCAAAGGACTGCACCAGCCGCATTGCTAGATTGTTGAAAAAATAAAAGGAACAGTATGGGAACTGAGAATGGAAAGGTATGTTGAAATTACAGACTCATTTAGATTATAAAAAATATTTGAATGCAAACAGAGTGATACAAACAATCTAGAAATGTTAAGTAAAGAATAGAGTCTAAGTAACATCACTCATCTTGAATGCGATGATGAAGGAGTGTGGCCTGTCATGAACAATACACACTATATCATCATCGCATTGAAGACGTCTCAATGATCAGGCCAGATCTATCTAAAGTTGCAGAAAGGTTCCATTGCTTTTTTTTTTGGACACCGTCTAATAACGGTAGTAGAGGTTTTCCAAATTAAGTAATGGAACCGTTCTACTACTTTAGATAGATTTGCCCTAACATTGAGCTTTAAGTTATTAGAAAACATATTCTTACTATCGTTTATATTGCTCCCTTAGATGTGACGAACATACATATTAATTATGTAGATTCTACGACATTAGAGAGCTAATCGTGCATGAATGAAATGATATTAAACTTATAATAACAATGCAATGAACTACCATCCTTTCTACCCTAGCCAACAACAACATATTATTCAGCCTTGAATCTCTAACCTACCAACATTCATTGAAGACGAAGACCCTAAATTCAAGTATCGAACCTACAAATTATACTTGATAATTGTTTCTGGATTTTGACAAAGAGCAAAGATGAATCAACAATGGATGAACAACACCAAAACAAGTTTATGCTCATACTTGAAAGTGGTGTCTGTTCATCCAACATTGATACTTCTTCCATCTTTGATACTTGGATGTTTTAGCCTAAATATTCGCACACACATCCGCCACTTATCTTCATTATACTCTCAATACAAATGCAACATAATTCTTATATAAAAAATACATCATACATATATATAAAGCAAACAGAGTGATATAAACAATCTACAAATGTTGAGTAAAGAATAGAGTCTAAGTAACATCACTCATCTTGAATGCGATGATGAAGGAGTGTGGCCTGTGATGAACAATACACACTATATCATCATCGCATTGAAGACGTCTCAATGATCAAGCCAAAGCTATCTAATGATGTAGATGGGTTCCATCGCTTTAACTGGACTCCATTTTCTAACGATGTTTAATCTTGATTATTGAAATAACCATTAAACATCGTTAGAAAATGGAGTCCAGTTAAAGCGATGGAACCCATCAACATCATTAGATAGATCTGCCCTGATAATTGAGCTTTAAGTTATTAGCAACCAAATTCTTACTATCATTTATATTGCTCACTTAAATGTGACGAACATACATATTAGTTATGTAGGTCCTACGACATTAGAGAGCTAATCATGAATCAATGAAATCATATTAAATTTATATCAACAATGCAATGAAAATATTTTCATTGTAACTAAATACATGAAAAAACTCTTTAAGTTCTTGATATGTTTATTGTACATCAACCTAATCCTAAGATAAAATATTTTCATTGTTTCTCTATTTTGGCAAAGAGGAAAGATGTATTAGTAATGGATGAAACACCAGAACAAGTTTATGTTCATACTTGAAAGTTGTGTCTTTTCATCCATCACTGATACTTCTTCCATCTTTGATACAGATACATATTATGTTCATACTTGAAAGTGGTGTCGGTTCACCCATCCTTGACAAAGAACAAAGATGAATCAATAATGGATGAACAACACCAGAACAAGCTTATGTTCATACTTGAAAGTGGTGTCGGTTCACCCATCCTTGATACTTCTTTCATCTTTGATACTTGATGTCTTAGCCTAAATATTCGCACTAAAACTAAAAAACAACCATAAACCCTAACAATAAAAAACAAAAATATACAGATCATACATAAACCCTAACACTAAATAACACTAATTAAATAAGCATAAACAATGAAATAATCAGATAAACCAAAATGTGGAAAACTAGAAGGGGTGGGGGGTTGAATAGTTTTGCGTCTTTTTCGTTTAATAAAAGTTTGCTTTTAAAGAATTGATGCTAATTGTAAAAACCTATGAAGCTAAAGTATAGATACAAATTAATTCACATACATCACATAGACACTACTTATTTAAAGTGTTGAATAGAAATTATAAATTCATATATCTCACTTAAATATAAGTTTGTATTTATATATGTATATGTGTTTTAATAATTGTATATACTTATATTTTACTAATGTACAATTAATGTTGTAAATGGAACCTAGTTTGATCTTTATGTGAAATCAATATATGCACAACACACAATTATAACAATGTACAAAAATCTAATAAGTAAGCAAGCAAAGAGTGAGAGATGGAAAGATCAAACCGAGAGACAAAGGATTTATAGTGGTTCGGCTACAAGGACACCTTCCTTGCCCTACTCCACTCCCCGAGCACCGAACTCGAGAGTTTTCTTCACTAAGTCAATAACCTCCCTTATGGCGGAGAAAACCGTACACACCAAAAGCTTACACCAATTTACGACACAAAGCAAAATGTCGAGTTCTAATCGTAGCTAGAACCAATCTCACAACAAATATCACACCACACCTTCTTCACACCTTTTCACTTCTTCTATATTTCTTCACACCACAAGTATCTTCACGCCTTCACAAATACTTCACAACTTCAATGTCTTGCAACTTCACAACTTCAAGGCACTAACGTCTTCACAAATTCAAGCCACTAATGTCTTCGCAACTTCAAGCCACTAATGTCTTCACAACTTCAAGCCACTAATGTCTTCTAGTCTTCTCCACTTGGAAGCTTCAATTTCTTCACTACTAGTCACTATTGCTACTATCTCCTATTACCACTACTATCCAATACTACTTCTTCACTTCAAGTTCCACTTCACACTTACAACAATTCTAGATTTTATAACTAAATCTAGCTAACTAATACATACACCTTATTCACCAAAATATGAAGGATTTACAAGAAGAGATAAATAAGCAACTTAGATAGCAAGATGATACTAAGTTGTAATACTTCAATAGAAGTATTCTTCTCTTTGCACTTGAGTGTTGAGGCTTGAATCACTTTGAAACAAAGATTAATGTATATATGATCAAAGGATTTTTAGAGGATGGAAATGGATGTTTAGATCTGAAAGTTTTTAGTGCAAAAAGGTGAGAAAAATCTGTGGAATGAACCAGTATTTATAAATGGAAAAATACTGTTTGGGAGCGTGCCCGGTCCCCTTAATTGGGTGCCGGTCCCCTTAATAATTAAGGGGACCGCCTAGTATAATTAAGGGGCCGCCTAATAAAAAAATATTTTTTCTTCAGATTTTTTGTCTTTTTGTGGGGGAGGTTTTTCCTGAAGAATGTAGCCGTTTTTTGGGTTGAAATTTGAATTCAAACTATTTATTTTGAATAAAACATTTCTTATAAATACAAAATTGTTTTGTATAAGTTTAAAAATGTTTGTCCCACTTTAATAAAATGTAAGGTTTGTAAAAATAAAAATTCCTTTGATCATAAAATGCATTAGACACTTTGTTTATTCATACCTTAAGTGATATGGATGCTAAAGCAAATACTTACGACTAAATACTTGTTTACGTCATAATTTGTAGTTCAATGAGTTTACGTTTTGTGATTATCAAAACATAGAGATATCGATATATGTTAATAATGTTTTTAGGCATTATTTATATCAACAATCTCCCCCTTTTTGATGATTACAAAACCTAAACTCATTAAGTCTAAAAATTAATTTTTTTTAGACAAGTACTTAGTGAGTTTATATTCACTTCTCTCCCTTTTTGTAGAATCAAAAAGGTTATGCCGGCTAGCTTCATAAATGAAGTTAGACAGGATGAATGCTCCCCCTTGATGTGTGCTCCCCCTCGTTCGATGGCACCAAGGGATCGAGATATGGAATGCTCGCAAGAAAAATATTAGAAGCACAAGCATATATAGAAGAATATGCAATATATAAATAACAAGCATAGCAAATAAATATTAAGGATACATAACAATTAATTCAAAGAGATTATGTTAAAGATCCTAATTTGCTAAAGAGAGCCATCGGACTTGCTTGTAACAAAAGGTTGGTTGATTCGTATTTGAAATTGAAAATCATAAGCATATAGTATGCTTAGATGGTTGATGATGGAGTGTTTGGAATGAAGATGGTTGAGTTAGGGTAAGGTGGTTGGATTAATGGAGGTATATGTTTGGGTCATGAATGTTGGAGAGTTTGGTTGTGGATGTAACAATTCGCAATTTCAGGTTAACTTTTATTCCCGAAAATTTCACTATTCACTTTTTACTATTCACTTTTCACTATTCATCTCAGAAATTTTTATTTCATATTCTCGTAAGTTAAACTATTTTAACGATAATCCGAGAGTTTGACGCTCGTCGGATCATTTCTGCAAAAATCACAAAGCCGTGTCCGAGATTTACTTTTAGGTTTAAACGTCATTCCAGCATCCCGATATGTCCATAAAACATTATAAACATTAGAAATATGATTTTCTCTCATTTTAGGATAATTCCAAAACTTTTGGAATTTTACGTTTTTCAGTTCAGCGTTTTACGCGAATTGCGCGTTTTAGACCCGTGTTTCCAGTTTTTAGCAGGGTTTTAGCACCCGATAGATCCTACCACTCATTTTATATTTTATTATTGAGTATATTGACATGTTTAACCATATTTATAAGTTTCATATTTTTAGGATACCCGGTTTTACGTTTTGAGGCTTAATCATTTACGGTTAGTAATTTACGGAGTCAAAACTAGCTACATACTTAGGATAATATCATCAAAAGTCCACACCTTGTTCTCCAAGTTCATGAACCGCCACTAGGGCGGGGGCATTCACACTTGTGGCATCATCTCATGACTTTAGCCATTAGATCAATACTTATTTACAACTTTGTCTCCAAGTTTAAGCACTTTCCTAGCCACCTTTGTAACAATTCACATTTTTCAGGATAATTACCATTCCCGGAAAATTTCACTATTCACTTTTACTATTCATTTTTCCCGAAACTTTCCCGAAAGTTGATTTTTATTTGATATTCTCGAATGATAAATCATTTCCATGGCAAATTAAAAGTTTAACTTTCATAAGCTCACTTTCGTGAAAGTTATTAAGGAATTACACGTTTTAGGGTAAAACGACATTCAGAAATTCTACGCACAACGAAATTCGATCCCGTCAGGTGACCCCACATCGGAAAAATGTTTAACACACTCATGATTTATTTGAGAATTAATCGTGACTGAGAAAAATATGACCAAAGACTTCCCGGCAGGTCACCCAAGCCTGTACTATTCTCGCATGAGCACGCTTAACCGTATGAGCGATTAACCGTGAGACCACGAAACGCGTTTCTAAGACTATTTGAGTTTTCAACTTCTTAGAAAAAGTCAACATATTCTTTCCCTCCTCCATTGACCAAAAATCATCCCTTGATGTTATAAGTCATTTCGTGATTTTTAGGCTTACGGTTTGATGTCTAAAAGACATTTAATACCAACCGACACTAGACTGAGCCCAGTCTAGACATTATAAGTCATTTTAAATCATTTTTATCACATTAGAAAAGTAACAATTTACTTTTCTCAATTTTACGCAATATTCAGCGTTTTACGCGAATTACGCGTTTTAGACCCGTGTTTCCAGTTTTTAGCAGGGTTTTAGCACCCGATAGATCCTACCACTCATTTTATATTTTATTATGGACTATATGGACATGTTTAACCATTCTTCCAAGTTCCATAATTTTACGACACCCGGTTTTACGTTTTGAGGCTTAATCATTTACGATTGGCATTTCCCGGAGTCAAAACTAACCAAGTATCTTGGATAATACCAAGAAAAGTCCACACCCTTGCTCTCCAAGCTTACAAACCGACCTAGGAGGGGGGGAGTCATCCCATGTGGCTTCATCTCATGAAATTACCCCTAGATCATCTCTAAATTACAACTTGGTCACCAAGTTTTGGTAATTTCCTACTAGTTTCCTAACCTCCTCATTTGGACTATAAATAGCCCCTCCTCCCTTCACTTGAACGCCACACACCACACCCCATTTCATTCCACACTTAGCTTTATTTCTTCCAAGTTCTTGCAAGGTTCAAGTAATTCTTCAAGATAGAAACCCTAGTTAGATTATCATTCACCAAAAACTCTTCCAATCCCTAATATACTTGGTGATTTCTCTTGAGTTTGAATCCACTCAAGTCACCTAAACCTTCATCATCCATCTTTCAAGGATACCAAGGGTAGAAAGATTGCATGAAGAGAAGTGGGTTGAAGCAAGTCTATCAATGTCCTATCCTTACATGTTAACTTCCTTTCATCTTTGAAAGCCAAAAGTTGTGAGCCAAACCCTAACTTGATTCTTGTTAAATAATCATATTCATGTTATTTACATGTTATTCTTGCTATATTATGTCTTGTAGTTATGTCCATGATGTATAAAAGTGAGCAAAACAAGTTATTGTTATTGATTGTTACAACAAGTTACTAAAACAAGCAAACTAGTGACTTTCTTGGAAAACCACGACCAAAATGGTAAAATTATAATATTGGATCATTACATATTACAGTATAGGACTTAACAAGGAAACCATAGCAATTTGAACCACCTAAAACGAGTATACGAGTCAAAAGTTACGCCCATTTGAAATTACCAAAGATTTCCGGCAAAACTGCCAAATAGCTTCCTGATCAAATTTGGGTTTTGAAAGTCACACTTCTGGTCCGATTCATCAAAAAGTTAAAACACGAAAGTTGTCCGGAACGACGTTTTCGTTCAGGAACAAAGAAGCTCGAGACCTAAAAATGCTTTCTGAGTGATAAAATTCTTCAAATTCTAAACAGCCCATTTTTAGGCGAAAGTCACTAGATTATAGTTATACTATGAAAGGAACAAGAGGTCTTATGACCTATAATCAAGACCACAACCATGGCTAGAGCCAAGGTTGTGTCTCATGACCTTGGAACATGGACCAAAGGTCATGGCTAGGCCATGACGAAATGACCATACCAATTTACATAGGCGTAAACATGAAACAATGAATTAGGCGATAACATGAACAAGCAATTTGGATCTACTTCACTAAAAGGAAACCATGAGATATTACCAAGAGAAAATGGTCATTCAAGACTTATGAAACTACCCCTAATAACAATCTTCATGTACTAATAAACTTTCCTAAGTTTATTCAAATATCGGACATGTAACTTTTCGGATCAAAACTTATATCTATATATTTCATCAACTACTACAATAGTAGGGAGCCTCATGTGAGGAGTTCATCATGTAAGCCGTCGAGTTGAGTTGTGGATTTACGAGTTAAAGTGTCCTGGCTCCTCGAACGCTTACTAACATGACTTCTGAAATATGTCAGCCCGAACGGTAGTAAACGATATACAAAACATACATGTTCATGAATCTTTTCTTTCAAGGACATACAATATACATCATACCACATCATGGACTAAATGCAAGATATATATATAGGCACTCCGTTATATTCTCTACACAAATCCTAAGTCGCAACATTCTATTATAGGTTGCTCGTATAAACCTACACGATCCAACCATCACCTTCATTACTTGCTATTCTACTTAAGGTGAGTTCGTAGCCCCACTTTCTATTGTTTAACTATTTTACAAACCCATGGGGGGAATACATGCTATTATTTTTCTACTCGAACACGATGCTTTCTACTGTATGCTACCCGACGATGTTTTATTATCACTAAGTAACGATTGCCATGTTCGAAGTCCCTATATCATGAACCATTAGTCACTACCTTTAGTGAGCGCGAATATTGTGAATAGATCTATTGGGATTGACGGATTCCATTTGTGTTGAACAACGATGAGTTCACACAAATGCACTATATTTGAGATTTAGCGGTATAATGGCAAAAGTACCTCGATAGGGCTTCTATAATGCCAATTTTGTTGGTTCGATGTTAATGTTTTGGTTGCATGAGCTTAGTGAAATAAATAACGATTTTGTTTTCTAACTATGAGTGTGAGTCTATAGCTCACACTACGATTATTGTGTTCAAACGATTTAACTAAACTCTACGAATTCCACTCAACCTTTGTGTTGACCTCTCAAGCATGTATTTCAGGTTCATGACGATCAAGGATGGCACGGAAGGACACGGATACTCAAGAGGGCTATAAATTTTATTATCATTCAAAACTCATTTATTATACCTTGTAAACATGGAACCAATTGGGACCTCATTTTGAAATCTCTGATATTTATATAATTTGAATGATACATCTTTTAAAACGACTCAATTGGAGTTCGTTTTCTATTATTATGTCTATTGTGCCGTCAAGTAACACCCAGTTTGAATTCCGCTGCGTCCATGAATTGGGGGTGTTACAGATTGGTACCAGAGCCATGGTTATAGAGAAACGGGTCTAATTGAGACCTAAACTATAACTACAACTACAAGCAAAACCATTTTATAGCCTTCCGCTCTTCGTGTCTTCCATCCTCCAGACGATTATGGACTTTGTAAGCATGTTATGCTACATAAACATATAAGTATATTTATATATACATTCGAGTTATTTTCAATCATTTTATCTAAACATATCTACACATGCCTATTCTATGGCATTTCGACACAACTACATTCTCCCAACCATGTTCCTACTCCAACATTTTATATCCAAGATATTGTAACGAATTACGATGGTCTTTTCTATTTCCCGAACATTGTATGACACAATGGTCTAATCTACTTCCGAGACATTGTGATTTGTGCAATGGTCTCTCGAATTATTCCACCACCTCATCAATATCATTTCATATGATATCAAAAACCCATCACAATCTATCGATTTCCAAACAAGAAATATGAATTTCTAAAGGACAAACTAATCCATCATCGACAAAAGCTGAACTTTCTCTACATCCATCAAAGTTTTCTTCTGAAACCTTCATTGTTAAAAGTTTGTAATTCTAGCCCAGTATAGACTGTTTTAGAATTACTTCAACTTCCTTTCCACACATATCTACCCGTACTATCTTCTATGCAATGGAATGTGAAAACATACGTTACAAGTCTCTTATGGCGGGACTTGCAACTGAATGGTTTGACATCGCCTTTGTTTAGTGGACAGTTTCCCGAAAGCAACGGACGTATCACAAGTATACCTAATTTAGGTATTTGAAAATTTTATCGAACCTTGGCTAAATATAGACTAGTCACCTATATTTAACCTAGGGACAGTGGAATATAGTCTGACTAACTATATTCGACTTAAAATTTTCAAATACTGAGAGTAGTTGTACTAGGGTTATGTTTAGGTTGATTTCCTACTTGAACTCGATAAACCACCAGAATACATTAAAACGATCTAGAGACACGATAGTGCCTTACCACTCAGCGAAATCTTAATACCTTATTTGTACTACCAAATTTCATTCTTGAAAGTTTTCATTTATGAGATAATCCGAACTACTATCTTGGGATAGTTATCAATTCTTCTCTTCATCCTGTAGAAGTACCATCCTGTTTAGGTTCTAAGGATACCATTCCATCATAAACTTTTAAAATCTCTTAAGATTTTTAAAGCAAACTCAACATCTATACCTTAGAGTATTAATGTTAAGCATACACTACACACTTTTGTTCGTCAACATATCACATCATTATCTTTACAATCGTTGGAACCACAAGCTCATTAACAGATGTTGATGCACTTTTAAAACTCAAATCATCCTTAGCTACACCACAAGTACCCTAATCAGCTTTACAAGTTTGAATATTCAATCTTATACTTTTGCAACACCAGTATCATCTCGTAATACCCTACCTTGTAACTCACCGACTAAGTATGAATGTTGTGTAGGATGATTTGTAATTATTTGAATGGATTGGGATGCCTTTTCATTTAAATAAAGACATTGTAAATCACTAAACCATAAGTTTATATTTCCTTATCTACATTGTTTGGGATGCCTCTCTATGTAAATAAAGAATTATAAACAAGTGGGCTTATTTGTATCCGAAATAACATAAGTATGAAGTCAATAAACACTAGGTACAACAACCGATTACCTACTAGGCTATGATTGCAATTACTATCTCAAATTCCTATTAATATTCGACTGCTATATCAATTTCCTTTGATATTCGACTATTACCATACCTTTCCTACATAAAAGTAAGCCTCATCCTACACCATACACTGAAACGACAAATCAAACTACACCACTGGTAATCCCAGACTATAGTCCTCATAAGTAACCACACATCTTTATCGACACCACTCCAACATATGACACACAAAGAACTTCGGGACGAAGTTCCCCGTAAGGGGTAGAGACTGTAACAATTCACATTTTTCAGGATAATTACCATTCCCGGAAAATTTCACTATTCACTTTTACTATTCATTTTTCCCGAAACTTTCCCGAAAGTTGATTTTTATTTGATATTCTCGAATGATAAATCATTTCCATGGCAAATTAAAAGTTTAACTTTCATAAGCTCACTTTCGTGAAAGTTATTAAGGAATTACACGTTTTAGGGTAAAACGACATTCAGAAATTCTACGCACAACGAAATTCGATCCCGTCAGGTGACCCCACATCGGAAAAATGTTTAACACACTCATGATTTATTTGAGAATTAATCGTGACTGAGAAAAATATGACCAAAGACTTCCCGGCAGGTCACCCAAGCCTGTACTATTCTCGCATGAGCACGCTTAACCGTATGAGCAATTAACCGTGAGACCACGAAACGCGTTTCTAAGACTATTTGAGTTTTCAACTTCTTAGAAAAAGTCAACATATTCTTTCCCTCCTCCATTGACCAAAAATCATCCCTTGATGTTATAAGTCATTTCGTGATTTTTAGGCTTACGGTTTGATGTCTAAAAGACATTTAATACCAACCGACACTAGACTGAGCCCAGTCTAGACATTATAAGTCATTTTAAATCATTTTTATCACATTAGAAAAGTAACAATTTACTTTTCTCAATTTTAAGCAATATTCAGCGTTTTACGCGAATTACGCGTTTTAGACCCGTGTTTCCAGTTTTTAGCAGGGTTTTAGCACCCGATAGATCCTACCACTCATTTTATATTTTATTATGGACTATATGGACATGTTTAACCATTCTTCCAAGTTCCATAATTTTACGACACCCGGTTTTACGTTTTGAGGCTTAATCATTTACGATTGGCATTTCCCGGAGTCAAAACTAACCAAGTATCTTGGATAATACCAAGAAAAGTCCACACCCTTGCTCTCCAAGCTTACAAACCGACCTAGGAGGGGGGGAGTCATCCCATGTGGCTTCATCTCATGAAATTACCCCTAGATCATCTCTAAATTACAACTTGGTCACCAAGTTTTGGTAATTTCCTACTAGTTTCCTAACCTCCTCATTTGGACTATAAATAGCCCCTCCTCCCTTCACTTGAACGCCACACACCACACCCCATTTCATTCCACACTTAGCTTTATTTCTTCCAAGTTCTTGCAAGGTTCAAGTAATTCTTCAAGATAGAAACCCTAGTTAGATTATCATTCACCAAAAACTCTTCCAATCCCTAATATACTTGGTGATTTCTCTTGAGTTTGAATCCACTCAAGTCACCTAAACCTTCATCATCCATCTTTCAAGAATACCAAGGGTAGAAAGATTGCATGAAGAGAAGTGGGTTGAAGCAAGTCTATCAATGTCCTATCCTTACATGTTAACTTCCTTTCATCTTTGAAAGCCAAAAGTTGTGAGCCAAACCCTAACTTGATTCTTGTTAAATAATCATATTCATGTTATTTACATGTTATTCTTGCTATATTATGTCTTGTAGTTATGTCCATGATGTATAAAAGTGAGCAAAACAAGTTATTGTTATTGATTGTTACAACAAGTTACTAAAACAAGCAAACTAGTGACTTTCTTGGAAAACCACGACCAAAATGGTAAAATTATAATATTGGATCATTACATATTACAGTAGAGGACTTAACAAGGAAACCATAGCAATTTGAACCACCTAAAACGAGTATACGAGTCAAAAGTTACGCCCATTTGAAATTACCAAAGATTTCCGGCAAAACTGCCAAATAGCTTCCTGATCAAATTTGGGTTTTGAAAGTCACACTTCTGGTCCGATTCATCAAAAAATTAAAACACGAAAGTTGTCCGGAACGACGTTTTCATTCAGGAACAAAGAAGCTCGAGACCTAAAAATGCTTTCTGAGTGATAAAATTCTTCAAATTCTAAACAGCCCATTTTTAGGCGAAAGTCACTAGATTATAGTTATACTATGAAAGGAACAAGAGGTCTTATGACCTATAATCAAGACCACAACCATGGCTAGAGCCAAGGTTGTGTCTCATGACCTTGGAACAAGGACCAAAGGTCATGGCTAGGCCATGACGAAATGACCATACCAATTTACATAGGCGTAAACATGAAACAATGAATTAGGCGATAACATGAACAAGCAATTTGGATCTACTTCACTAAAAGGAAACCATGAGATATTACCAAGAGAAAATGGTCATTCAAGACTTATGAAACTACCCCTAATAACAATCTTCATGTACTAATAAACTTTCCTAAGTTTATTCAAATATCGGACATGTAACTTTTCGGATCAAAACTTATATCTATATATTTCATCAACTACTACAATAGTAGGGAGCCTCATGTGAGGAGTTCATCATGTAAGCCGTCGAGTTGAGTTGTGGATTTACGAGTTAAAGTGTCCTGGCTCCTCGAACGCTTACTAACATGACTTCTGAAATATGTCAGCCCGAACGGTAGTAAACGATATACAAAACATACATGTTCATGAATCTTTTCTTTCAAGGACATACAATATACATCATACCACATCATGGACTAAATGCAAGATATATATATAGGCACTCCGTTATATTCTCTACACAAATCCTAAGTCGCAACATTCTATTATAGGTTGCTCGTATAAACCTACACGATCCAACCATCACCTTCATTACTTGCTATTCTACTTAAGGTGAGTTCGTAGCCCCACTTTCTATTGTTTAACTATTTTACAAACCCATGGGGGGAATACATGCTATTATTTTTCTACTCGAACACGATGCTTTCTACTGTATGCTACCCGACGATGTTTTATTATCACTAAGTAACGATTGCCATGTTCGAAGTCCCTATATCATGAACCATTAGTCACTACCTTTAGTGAGCGCGAATATTGTGAATAGATCTATTGGGATTGACGGATCCCATTTGTGTTGAACAACGATGAGTTCACACAAATGCACTATATTTGAGATTTAGCGGTATAATGGAAAAAGTACCTCGATAGGGCTTCTATAATGCCAATTTTGTTGGTTCGATGTTAATGTTTTGGTTGCATGAGCTTAGTGAAATAAATAACGATTTTGTTTTCTAACTATGAGTGTGAGTCTATAGCTCACACTACGATTATTGTGTTCAAACGATTTAACTAAACTCTACGAATTCCACTCAACCTTTGTGTTGACCTCTCAAGCATGTATTTCAGGTTCATGACGATCAAGGATGGCACGGAAGGACACGGATACTCAAGAGGGCTATAAATTTTATTATCATTCAAAACTCATTTATTATACCTTGTAAACATGGAACCAATTGGGACCTCATTTTGAAATCTCTGATATTTATATAATTTGAATGATACATCTTTTAAAACGACTCAATTGGAGTTCGTTTTCTATTATTATGTCTATTGTGCCGTCAAGTAACACCCAGTTTGAATTCCGCTGCGTCCATGAATTGGGGGTGTTACAACCTTCCTAACCTCCTCATTCATAGTATAAATAGCAAGCTAATCCCTTCCATTCTTCATCACCAAAAACGCCACACCATTAAATCTTAGCACCATGATCCTTTGATCATCAATATACAAGTTACACTACAAAGTTTAAGGT
Organism: Artemisia argyi; assembly: GCA_030686995.1. Taxonomy (NCBI): domain Eukaryota; kingdom Viridiplantae; phylum Streptophyta; class Magnoliopsida; order Asterales; family Asteraceae; genus Artemisia; species Artemisia argyi. The sequence goes on from CM060703.1 coordinate 90,697,879, forward strand.
CTTAGTATTCTCTACCTAGTTCTTAAGTTTGTTTGGTGATTCCATGGTTGAATTAGGAGCTACACAAGGTGATTAGGGGCTGAAGTGAATGGTTTTCACAAGGTTTATATCAAGGCTAGCAAGGGTTACAAGAGTTGTGGTGAAGGGTTTGCAAGCATAGGTTTAGTGTCCTAGTTCCATACTTGACTTCCTTTCTTTAGAAAGCCAAAAGTTGTAAGCAAACCCTAACATACTCCTTGCTTAATTATCATTTTCATGCTCTTTGTGTTCCTTTCATGCTATATATGTTCTTGTTATTGTGTTCATGATGTTTAAAAATGGATAAAACAAGTATTGGTATACATATGTTAACTTATGACAAGTAAACAAGCAAACTAGTGATTTTTATGGAAAACCACGACCACAATAGTAGAACTTTGATATTTGACACTTACTTACTGTTAAAGAGGACTTAACAAGGAAAACATAGCAATTTGAATCACCCAAAACGAGTACACGAGTCAAAAGTTATGACCATTTGAAGTTAGCGAAACCAAAACGGCAAAACTGCCTAAATAGCATTCTGATCAAATTTTGATTTTGAAAGTCCCACTTCTGGTCCGATTCATCAAAAAGTTAAAACACGAAAGTTGTCCAGAACGACGTTTTTGTTCAGGATCAAAGAAGCTCGAGCCCTAAAAACGCTTTCTGAGTGATAATGTTCTTCAAATTCTTAACAGCCCATTTTTAGACCAAAGTAACTATATAATTGTTATAATTAGATGAGACCAAGAGGTCTAATGACCTAAAGCCAAGACCACAACCATGGCTAAAGCCGAGGTTGAGTCTCAAAACCATGGTAACAATGACCAAGGTCACGGCAAAGCCACGGCTAAAGACCATATAACTTTTAAAGATCAAAACTTATATATATATATATATATATATATATATATATATATATATATATATATATATATATATATATATATATATATATATATATATATTATCAAATACTACAATAGTAGGGAGCCTCATGTGAGGAGTTCATTGAGTAAGCCGTCGAGACGAGTTGTGGATTTACAAGTTAAAGTGTCCTGGCTCCTCGAACGTTTACTCCATGACTTCTGAATTATGTCGGCCCGAACGGTAGTAAGAGATATACAACCTATACATGTTTCATAGACCACTTATATTCAACGACTTACACTATATACTTAGTACTACATCATGAACATTATGCAAGACATACATAGGCAATTCTTCGTATTCTTAGACGTTACTCCAAACCTAAGTCGCAACGTTCTACTATAGGCTGCTCTTAGAGACTTTCGCGATTCGACTACCATTTTCATTACTCACTACATAGACTTAAGGTGAGTCATAGCCCCTACTCTTTTCGTACTTGTTTTAACTCTTGGGGGGGATACATGCTCAACTACTTGCTTACTTGTACAAATACTCAAAACATTTATACTTGATTGTTTTATACTTGATTGTCTTATACTTGATGGCATTATACTTGATTTCATACATACATGACTGTCTTTTATCTTTGGGAAGTGGCTCCCAGTAAACTTATATCTTTGGGAAGAGGCTCCCAGTTTTCTTTGGGAAGTGGCTCCCAGTTGTCCTTGGGAATTGGTTCCCAAAGTGAGGTCTTCGGAGATGAAGTAGAGACTCACTACTAATTGCTTAATTGTCTTGATGAACTTATACATGTCTTTATTATACTATATGTTAGCAGTGGGTTGTGAACACACAGGTTACAAGTCTCTTATGGCGGGACTTGTAATTGAGTGGATTCACGATGCCTTTGCTGTGTGAACATTCTTTTAAGGCTTTTCAACTGTTTTAAGACAAACTCTATGAACTCACCAACCATTGTGTTGACACTTTAGCATGTTTATCTCAGGTTAGTAAGGCGATAGCTAGTGCGTGGAACTTAGAGTCAAGCTGCATATTCTGAAGACTTACGCTTTTATCATTTACCATTCAAAACTTTGTATACATTTATGTATCATACTTTGGAATCTCAAGATTTTAACTTTGAATTTATTAATCGAATGGTAACTTTTCAAAATGTCTCATTTAGAGTTCGTTTTCTATAACTTGTACTTTGTATTATGAAGTAGCACCCCTATGACACAGTCTTCCGCTGCGGTATTTTGGGGGTGTTACAGATTGGTACCAGAGCCTTGGTTATAGAGAACTAGGTTGCATTTAGTGCCTAGACTATAACTACTATATACGTTAAGACTCTCCTCTTTATTTTCCTTACACACACTACATACGCATACGCTTTTTGGTAGTTGTTGGTTTAGTTCCACGCTGTTAGATGATGTGACTTTAGTATTATAAGGAACCCCAGAGATTAGCCGAGTCATTAAAAACATGGAGCTCAATAATAACTAATTATTTAACTTGATCTTGTGACAGTTCTTGTTTGATGAGACACAAGATTTGAGTTAAATAATATTATTGCTTAGCTTTAGGGATTTGATGACTTGATTATCTTACTATCGGCCTCAGAAGGCGGATTTTGTGTCGGAAATTCTTAAGTAGGATGATTTAGAATCTCCTTATTTAAATGGATTGGGACGCCTCTTCATTTAAATAAAGAAATTGTAAATCACCGAACCATAAGTTTATGATCCCTTACTTACATAAATTTGGACGCTTCTTTATTTAAGTAATGTGTTATAAATAAGTGGGCTTAATTGTTGCCAATACGACTCCTTAACCAGAACCTTAGACGAATCAGAGTGAACACCACTATTTTAGAGATCCTGAATTCTCCTAGACACACTAAACTTCGGGACGAAGTTTCCTTAAGGGGTAGAGACTGTAACAATTCGCAATTTCAGGTTAACTTTTATTCCTGAAATTTCACTATTCACTTTTTACTATTCACTTTTCACTATTCATCTCAGAAATTTTTATTTCATATTCTCGTAAGTTAAACTATTTTAACGATAATCCGAGAGTTTGACGCTCGTCGGATCATTTCTGCAAAAATCACAAAGCCGTGTCCGAGATTTACTTTTATGTTTAAACGTCATTCCAGCATCCCGATATGTCCATAAAACATTATAAACAATAGAAATATGATTTTCTCTCATTTTAGGACAATTCCAAAACTTTTGGAATTTCACGTTTTTCAGTTCAGCGTTTTACGCGAATTGCGCGTTTTAGACCCGTGTTTCCAGTTTTTAGCAGGGTTTTAGCACCCGATAGATCCTACCACTCATTTTATATTTTATTATGGAGTATATTGACATGTTTAACCATATTTATAAGTTTCATATTTTTAGGATACCCGGTTTTACGTTTTGAGGCTTAATCATTTACGGTTAGCAATTTACGGAGTCAAAACTAGCTACATACTTAGGATAATATCATCAAAAGTCCACACCTTGTTCTCCAAGTTCATGAACCGCCACTAGGGGGGGGGGCATTCACACTTGTGGCATCATCTCATGACTTTAGCCATTAGATCAATACTTATTTACAACTTTGTCTCCAAGTTTAAGCACTTTCCTAGCCACCTTCCTAACCTCCTCATTCATAGTATAAATAGCAAGCTAATCCCTTCCATTCTTCATCACCAAAAATGCCACACCATTAAATCTTAGCACCATGATCCTTTGATCATCAATATACAAGTTACACTACAAAGTTCAAGGTCTTAGTATTCTCTACCTAGTTCTTAAGTTTGCTTGGTGATTCCATGGTTGAATTAGGAGCTACACAAGGTGATTAGGGGCTGAAGTGAATGGTTTTCACAAGGTTTATATCAAGGCTAGCAAGGGTTACAAGCGTTGTGGTGAAGGGTTTGCAAGCATAGGTTTTGTGTCCTAGTTCCATACTTGACTTCCTTTCTTTAGAAAGCCAAAAGTTGTAAGCAAACCCTAACATACTCCTTGCTTAATTATCATTTTCATGCTCTTTGTTTTCCTTTCATGCTATATATGTTCTTGTTATTGTGTTCATGATGTTTAAAAATGGATAAAACAAGTATTGGTATACATATGTTAACTTATGACAAGTAAACAAGCAAACTAGTGATTTTTATGGAAAACCACGACCACAATAGTATAACTTTGATATTTGACACTTACTTACTGTTAAATAGGACTTAACAAGGAAAACATAGCAATTTGAATCACCCAAAACGAGTACACAAGTCAAAAGTTATGACCATTTGAAGTTAGCGAAACCAAAACGGCAAAACTGCCTAAATAGCATTCTGATCAAATTTTGATTTTGAAAGTCCCACTTCTGGTCCGATTCATCAAAAAGTTAAAACACGAAAGTTGTCCGGAACGACGTTTTCGTTCAGGAACAAAGAAGCTCGAGCCCTGAAAACGCTTTCTGAGTGATAATTTTCTTCAAATTCTTAACAGCCCATTTTTAGACCAAAGTAACTATATAATTGTTATAATTAGATGAGACCAAGAGGTCTAATGACCTAAAGCCAAGACCACAACCATGGCTAAAGCCAAGGTTGAGTCTCAAAACCATGGTAACAATGACCAAGGTCACGGCTAAAGACCATATAACTTTTAAAGATAAAAACTTATATATATATATATATATATATATATATATATATATATATATATATATATATATATATGTTATCAAATACTACAATAGTAGGGAGCCTCATGTGAGGAGTTCATTGAGTAAGCCGTCGAGACGAGTTGTGGATTTACAAGTTAAAGTGTCCTGGCTCCTCGAACGTTTACTCCATGACTTCTGAATTATGTCGGCCCGAACGGTAGTAAGAGATATACAACCTATACATCTTTCATAGACCACTTATATTCAACGACTTACACTATATACTAAGTACTACATCATGAACATTATGCAAGACATATATAGGCAATTCTTCGTATTCTTAGACGTTACTCCAAACCTAAGTCGCAACGTTCTATTATAGGCTGCTCTTAGAGACTTTCGCGATTCGACTACCATTTTCATTACTCACTACATAGACTTAAGGTGAGTCATAGCCCCTACTCTTTTCGTACTTGTTTTAACTCTTGGGGGGGATACATGCTCAACTCTTTTCGTACTTGTTTTATACTTGATTGTCTTATACTTGATGGCATTATACTTGATTTCATACATACATGACTGTCTTTTATCTTTGGGAAGTGGCTCCCAGTAAACTTATATCTTTGGGAAGTGGCTCCCAGTTTTCTTTGGGAAGTGGCTCCCAGTTGTCCTTGGGAATTGGCTCCCAAAGTAAGGTCTTCGGAGATGAAGTAGAGACTCACTACTAATTGCTTAATTGTCTTGATGAACTTATACATGTCTTTATTATACTATATGTTAGCAGTGGGTTGTGAACACACAGGTTACAAGTCTCTTATGGCGGGACTTGTAACTGAGTGGATTCACGATGCCTTTGCTGTGTGAACATTCTTTTAAGGCTTTTCAACTGTTTTAAGACAAACTCTATAAACTCACCAACCATTGTGTTGACACTTTAGCATGTTTATCTCAGGTTAGTAAGGCGATAGCTAGTGCGTGGAACTTAGAGTCAAGCTGCATATTCTGAAGACTTACGCTTTTATCATTTACCATTCAAAACTTTGTATACATTTATGTATCATACTTTGGAATCTCAAGTTTGTAACTTTGAATTTATTAATCGAATGGTAACTTTTCAAAATGTCTCATTTAGAGTTCGTTTTCTATAACTTGTACTTTGTATTATGAAGTAGCACCCCTATGACACAGTCTTCCGCTGCGGTATTTTGGGGGTGTTACAGTGGAGAGTTTGTAGCGGAAGAGGTTGATTAAGGTTTTGGATGTTGTTCAAGTGAGGGTATTGGATGTGATCTAGTGAGAAGATATTCAATCCAAGTGAAGTGTTCATTGAATGCAATGGTTTTTAGGAGAAAGATGCAACAAGGTCAATTGTTTACATGCTTCTCAAGTTGATTTATGTTGTGTGGTGATGAGGGTGATCTAGATGAAGGTGGATCCAAATTGCGTTGAGTAAGATGTAAGGCTAAAAGAGCACTAAGCTCATGGGATTCTTTTAGCGCCTCAATGAACATTAAGTGTTCGGAGGAAGGTGATAGTTGTCTTGGGTGAGGGTTTGAACTTGCAACATAGGAATGGCATGTGAAGTTGTAGGATGTGATGGTGATACTCTTGGTGGTGGAGACATGTTTGAGCTTGGGTAATCATGAAAACATGATATGGGTGGAAGAGATGCTTCATGAGTGGATGGTGTTTTTGTTGAATGAGCTACATGTAAAGTGTTGGTAATGAGGTTGGGATTATTGTTTTGGGATTGTGCATGCTCATCATAAGAAGGAGCATTAGTGGAAGCACGAATGGATGATTTGTTGTTAAATGGATCATTTGTGTGGGAGTGAGGTTTAGGTGTTGGTTGATTATGAACAACATTGCTTGAGTTGTGAAAAGATTATGAGGTTTGAGTGTAATGTAGAAGGATATGGGTGAGTAAAGGTTTTTGATATGTAATGTTGGTGAGAAGGAGAGTGGGGTGTTAGGTATGTAATGTTGAAGACATTGGAGGAATTTGGTGTTGGATGTTTGACATCATCATTTGGTTTGACGGGCTTTTAATAGAAGTTAGGCTTTCTTCTCCAAACGGGTTATTTGGTGGTTTTGGTTTAATGGGAGAGGTCACGAAGAGATGAGTATAGATTGAGAGGAATGAGAGTGTTTATAATGTAGGATTGGTGGGATTAAGGATGTATAAATTTTGATAGAAGGTTTAGGATAAAATAGGTTTATGAATTTTGGGAAGTGTAGGATGAAATGGGCTAAAAAGTAGAAAAAGGAAACAACACCTTTGAACATCAGATGGCCGGTCCCCTTAATTGGAGGCCGGTCCCCTTAATAATTAAGGGGGCCGCCTTATGATTTAAGGGGGTTGCCTATCTGGTGATTCCTAGATTGCCAGAAAAGGGTTTTTGGTAGTGAATTGCAGAAAGGTTGTCTTTTTGGTTTCAAACAAGTCCAACTCTTTGAGGCAATTAAGCGTATACTAATTATGTAGGCAATTATGTAGCCAAAGCATGTTAATCAAAGAGATTAAGTAAACAAGCAATTTCATCTAGCATGCAAACATACTCATCAAGCAAGTAAAATATAAGTGCTAGGAAACAATAAGCAACATCAAGTATTTCATAACTACATAACTAGAAGGATTAATCCTAATGTGTATCAATGTGCAGTAAGTGGGTAGTTATGATAGCATGGATTTCTAGACTTGTTACAAACAAAGTCTTAATGAACAAACCATGGTCATCTTGATTTGATTTAGTTCACTTATAAGTGTCATTTATATAAATATAGATGACAAATATGAGATCACCATGCATGATTTTAAAAGAGACGTTTTTAGCATTATTCAACAATGTTTGAAAGTAAGTTTTCACTTAGATGTGAGAGTTATTTGAATAAAATAGATTGGGTTTTTATTTCAAAATGTGTGAATGAACAATAAAGAATATTTTCCCAATCTTTAGTTTTGTTCAAAACAAAATTGTGGATATTGATAGTGAAAACATGTTATTTAAAAGTGGGATAGTTATTTGAAAAACTATTTTCCAAAATGTGAGGTTTTTGCATATTTTTAGAGATATTAGATTTCTGACAACAAATATCATAAATCAAATATTTTAAAAAATGTTTATTAAAGATCTCATGCTCAAGAGGATTGGTTAAGCTTATTATTATCTCATGCTATCGTTTCTACATATCCTATGATCCTAAAGGAAATGAAGACGATAATTTATATGTTAGATGCGAGAGTGTTGAATGGGGTATAACCTAACATCTATAGTTCCTTTGTTTTCGCACGCTTATCTAACTTAATGCCATAGTCTACGAGAGCTTGTTTCATCCATAGTTTTCTTACGCGAGGGATCTAATCCTACTTCTATATTAATGATCGATCCACTTAACTCATTTCACTTCATCACCATGAGTTTGCTAATAGTGGATATAGAAGATTTCCATTTTCTATTTCGTTCGGCAATGAACAATTTTATCTTATTCCTAGGAGAGTCAACCAATGATGTTTCTAGGTTATAAGAATATAAGCTGTTATGTACACATATATGTATAGCTAAGCATTAATCTAACTAATCATATATCTAAGCATGCAAAATTATAGCGATGAACTTAAAAGAAACGCGTAGCTTTTAGTCTTCAATGGAATATCTTCAAGCACTTCAAGTGACCATGTTGACTTATAGAAGTCATTTGTAGATGATATTCCAACTTCTTCCAAGATTGACAGCTTAGCCACTTGGGTCCCATTGTCTCATTGGTCCAAAGTTGTTTGGTCCAAACATATTCAACATTTGGCTAGGATGCATGTATGGTGGTAGTATTCCCCAAGGATTGTAACTTGGTTGATAATTCCACATTTGATTACTAGTGTTATTGTAGTTTTGTCTATTTTGGTTTCTTCTAGGTTGAGGTGTTTTAGATCGAGTATGAAGATTATTTGGTTTTCTCGGTGGTGGAGTTTTAGATCTTAATTTAAATTTAGAGGATCCTACTTCGTTCTTTAAGGATGGTTTATAAAAAGTTTTTACTTTTTCATCATATTCAATGGGTATTTTTCTATCTTTTGTAAGTATATACTTAGGTTTTGATTCTAATGATTTTTGTTTACTAGATTCACATTCAAACTTTATACTTTTATTTTCACTAGTTGAAACATTAGTTGAGGTTAATCCTAGACCGGTTTTATATCCTGAAGTTTCTTGAACACTTATTATTTTCTTAAGTGGGTTACTACTATTTTTAAACTTGTCAAGTTTGAAAATTTCATCTTTAAGTTTTTCGTTTTCATTATTAACCTCTATGCATGTTTTACATTCTATAAAAACTTCTTTTCCTTTTTCCAAATGATGTAGTCTAATTTTTAATTCGAGTACTTCATTTTCTAATAGATTATTAATATGTTTTAGTGACTTATTTTTAGCTATAACCTTTTGACCTAATTTGCATAACCTATTATATTCACTATCTAGGTCTTTTTCGTCTAATGATAAATTTTCGTCACTAAAGTATTCGGTTTCGGAACGTACCTCGCTTGATGTCTTAGCCATAAGACATTTCTCCTCAGTTGTGATTTCTTTCTCATCGTCATCGCTGTCACTCCAAGCTCCTCCAACAAACGCCTTTTGATTTTGATTTCTTGACATCATTGGACATTTTCCGATGAGATGATTTGGATCACCACATTTGAAGCACTTCCTATCACTTTTACCATTTTTGTCATCTTATTTCTTTGGTTTGCTTTCCTTTCATTATGCGGTTGTCTAACGAATCTTCCTCGCCTTTTGAAGAATTTCTTGAAGTCTCTTACGGCCATCGCATATTCTTCGTCATCACTTTCGGAGGTTGAGCTATCCTCGTTACTAGATTCCTTCCTAGCTTTCAACGCAATTGACTTGCTTTGCTCTCTTTTTCCATTGACCATCTCAGAGTCTTTCTTTATTATTGCTTCGTAGACTTTCAGGTTGCCGAACAACTCATCAAGTTGAAGAGTTGACAAGTTCTTCGATTCTTCAATCGCCGTAACTTTAGCTCGCCATTTTGGATGAAGAGCCCTAAGAAATTTCCTAACAAAATTCTTACTAGAAAAATTCTCATCAAGTGCTTTTAAACTTGGGATGATAGTGTTAAACCTAGCAAAAGCATTATCTATTGATTCCTCCTCCGGAATCGTAAATTGTTCATATTGTTGAACAAGAAGATCTATTTTGTTATCTTTAACTTGACTATTACCTTGGTGAGTGATTAGTAAAGAATCCCAAATTTCTTTTGCGGTTTTACACATAAAAATTCTTTCATATTCCTTGCATGGTAACGCATTATAAATAACCATTTTAGCCTCATTATTTTTTGCTAGTTTCTTTTTCAAATCATTATTTTGTTTTTCAAAAGATACAATTTCATCCATTTTAGTTTCAAAATTATATTGAATAGGGGGAAAATCACCAAAGGTAATGACATGCCAAAGATCAAGATCTTTTGATTTCACATAACTTTCGAATCTATTTTTCCAATAAAGAAAACCATCACTTTCAAATAGTAGTGGTCTTTGCATAGATTGCCCTTCTAAATATTTTTCCGATTCCATAGATTCATACAAGTTTTAAAATACAATATATTTTAAAAATCTTGTTTAACGTAGCTCTGATGCCAATTGTGGAAAACTAGAAGGGGGGGGGGTTGAATAGTTTTGCGTCTTTTTCGTTTAATAAAAGTTTGCTTTTAAGGAATTGATGCTAATTGTAAAAACCTTTGAAGCTAAAGTATAGATACAAATTAACTCACATACATCACATAGACACTACTTATTTAAAGTGTTGAATAGAAATTATAAATTCATATATCTCACTTAAATATAAGTTTGTATTTATATATGTATATGTGTTTTAATAATTGTATATACTTATATTTTACTAATGTACAATTAATGTTGTAAATGGAACCTAGTTTGATCTTTATGTGAAATCAATATATGCACAACACACAATTATAACAATGTACGAAAAGCTAATAAGTAAGCAAGCAAAGAGTGAGAGATGGAAAGATCAAACCGAGAGACAAAGGATTTATAGTGGTTCGGCTACAAGGACACCTTCCTTGCCCTACTCCACTCCCCGAGCACCGAACTCGAGAGTTTTCTTCACTAAGTCAATAACCTCCCTTATGGCGGAGAAAACCGTACACACCAAAAGCTTACACCAATTTACGACACAAAGCAAAATGTCGAGTTCTAATCGTAGCTAGAACCAATCTCACAACAAATATCACACCACACCTTCTTCACACCTTTTCACTTCTTCTATACTTCTTCACACCACAAGTATCTTCACGCCTTCACAAATACTTTACAACTTCAATGTCTTACAACTTCACAACTTCAAGGCACTAACGTCTTCACAACTTCAAGCCACTAATGTCTTCACAACTTCTAGCCACTAATGTCTTCACAACTTCAAGCCACTAATGTCTTCTAGTCTTCTCCACTTGAAAGCTTCAATTTCTTCACTACTAGTCACTATTGCTACTATCTCCTATTACCACTACTATCCAACACTACTTCACTTCAAGTTCCACTTCACACTTACAACAATTCTAGATTTTATAACTAAATCTAGCTAACTAATACATACACCTTATTCATCAAAATATGAAGGATTTACAAGAAGAGATAAACAAGCAACTTAGATAGCAAGATGATACTAAGTTGTAATACTTCTGATAGAAGTATTCTTCTCTTTGCACTTGAGTGTTGAGGCTTGAATCACTTTGAAACAAAGATTAATGTATATATGATCAAAGGATTTTTAGAGGATGGAAATGGATGTTTAGATCAGAAAGTTTTTAGTGCAAAAATGTGAGAAAAATCTGTGGAATGAACCAGTATTTATAAAGGGAAAAATACTGTTTGGGAGCATGGCCGGTCCCCTTAATTGGGTGCCGGTCCCCTTAATAATTAAGGGGACCGCCTGGTATAATTAAGGGGGCCGCCTAATAAAAAAATATTTTTTCTTTAGATTTTTTGTTTTTTTGTGGGGGAGATTTTTCCTAAAGAATGTAGCCGTTTTTTGGGTTGAAATTTGAATTCAAACTATTTATTTTGAATAAAACATTTCTTATAAATACAAAATTATTTTGTATAAGTTTAAAAATGTTTGTCCCACTTTAATAAAATGTAAGGTTTGTAAAAATAAAAATTCCTTTGATCATAAAATGCATTAGACACTTTGTTTATTCATACCTTAAGTGATATGGATGCTAAAGCAAATATTTACGACTAAATACTTGTTTACGTCATAATTTGTAGTTCAATGAGTTTACGTTTTGTGATTATCAAAACATAGAGATATCGATGTATGCTAATAATGTTTTTAGGCATTATTTATATCAACACAAAAAAACAACTAAATAATCAGATAAACCAAATCATCTGTCAAACTTAGGGTCAATATAGAAGCGATCTAAGTATGTTACCATATGCTTCCGATCTAACTTAGGGTCAAACTTAGGGTGTAGTAGTGAGAGAGAGAGAAAGAAAGAACAAGGCAGTTGTGTGTGATTGTCGGATAGAGATTAAGTATATGTTGGAGTGTGTGAAGTGTGTTTGAGAAGCTTTGTAAATAATATATATTATAAGTGATGTGTGTTATAATATATATTAATTATAAGTGTTGACCGGTCAATGTGTGTAGGTGCTAATGCTTAAATTGATTGTATATATAGCTTAATTTGTTGTATTTACTTAAAATGTATAGATAAGTTTAAAATGATTAAAAGTATAAAAACCAAAAGTATTAAAAGTTTCAAGATCGGGATCAGATCCTACCCAGGATCGTTGTCGTCTTTGCAAGATCATGATCGTATTATCGGATCGGGATCGTAAGATCCTACTAGCTATAATGTAATTTTCTTAATAGTCTCGCTCTCTTTAACATGCAGTTTCCTTGTAAAATCGGATACATGAACTTGCATGCATGCCTACCTTAACTCATTAGTACTTGTTTGAGTCAAATGCGTGTATCAAGTCACAATGAATGTTTTGCAGTATTGAATGGATGAGTTACACCACCGCCAAACTCATTAACTCTCTAGAACTGACTCACACTTCACCGCCTTATCTCGCCGTGGTTCCACCAACCATTGATCCTCTACGCCATCACCATCATCAAGACAAGGGAACTATATGGGAGAGTTTGTTTGCTTTGGTTGTTTGGTTCGAGTTAACCAATACATATTTTATATTACTTACAAGCTCGAGAACTTAACAATAACTCGAGTCGAACTTATATAAGATTGAGCTCAACTCATTAAACCTTTTGAGCTCATTTGATAGGCTTTCAATCTCAAAAATTTTAATCAGGCGCTCAAGATCTCAACATCCGCCTCTATTTTTTCCCCAAAAATCTCAATCTCCCGCTCAAGATCCCGCCTCTTTTTCCCCAAAATCAAAACACTAACACTTACACTAGTCGGATCTATCTTCTCTCTATTCATCTCTTCTCCTTCTCTCTAGAACCGACTCACACCATGCATCGCCACACTTCACCGCCATATCTCGCCGTGGTTCCACCAACCATCGATCCTCCACGCAATCACCGTCATCAAGACAAGGGAACTATATGGGAGAGTTTGTTTGCTTCGGTTGTTTGGTTCGAGATAACCACCACATCCACCACCATCACAGTCAAGCCTCCATCACCCTCTCGATCATGTTATCTGGGATCGGAAAAGTTTGAACTCGGCTTGAGCTTGACTCGAAAATCTCAATTTATCTTTAAAGATGTGTTTTCTGACACAAATTAAAATTGAAATATAAGATAACCTAAGAATTGAATTCGGTTCGACTTCAGCTCGAAAAGCTTGATACATTCATAAATAAATATTTACACTTACTACACTTAAAAAAAATACATATTTTATATTACTTACAATCTCGAGAACTCAACAATAACTCGAGTCGAACTTATATAAGATTGAGCTCAACTCATTAAACATTTCAAGCTCATTTTTCCCCAAAATCAAAACACTAACACTTACACTAGTCAGATCCCACCCCTAATTTTTCCCCAAAAAATTCAATCTCCCGCTCAAGATCCCTCCCTTTTTCCCCCAAAATCAAAACACTAACACTTACACTAGTCAGATCTATCTTCTCTCTATTCATCTCTTCTCCTTTTCTCTAGAACCGACTCACACCATGCATCGCCACACTTCACCGCCTTATCTCGTCGTGGTTCCACCAACCCTCGATCCTCCACGCCATCACCGTCATCAAGACAAGGGAACTATATGGGAGAGTTTGTTTGCTTCGGTTGTTTGGTTTGAGATAAACACCACATCCACCACCATCACAGTCAAGCCTCCATCACCCTCTCGATCATGTTATCCGGGATCGAGAAAGTTTGCACTCGGCTTGAGCTTGACTCGAAAAGCTCGATTTATCTGTAAAGATGTATTTTCTGACACAAATTAAAATTAAAATATAATATAACCTAAGAATTGAATTCGGTTCGACTTCAGCTCGAAAAGCTTGATACATCCATAAATAAATATTTACACTCAGTACACTTAAAAAAAATAAAAAGATAAAAATAAATAAAACATATTTTATATTACTTATAAGCTCGAGAACTCAACAATAACTCGAGTCGAATTTATATAAAATTGAGCTCAACTCATTAAACATTTCAAGCTCAATTTTTCCCAAAATCAAAACTCTAACACTTACACTGATCCCGCCCCTAATTTTTTACCAAAAATTTCAATCTCCCGCTCAAGATCCCTCCCTTTTTCCCCCAAAATCAAAACACTAACACTTACACTAGTCAGATCTATCTTCTCTCTATTCATCTCTTCTCCTTATCTCTAGAACCGATTCACACCACCGCCACACTTCACCGCCTTATCTCTCTGTGGTTCCACCAACCATCGCTCCTCCACGCCATCACCGTCATCAAGACAAGGGAACTGTATGGGAAACTTTGTTTGCTTCGGTTGTTTGGTTCGAGATAACCACCAGCATCACAGTCGAGCCACCATCACCCTCATCTCACCTATCCTACTCTGTTCATGGGTATGCTCAAACACATATTTAATTTATATTTTCTTAAATTTGTAATCGAATATAAAACGATTTAAATTGATTTACGTGGATTAAACTAGCCTAAAACATGTTTTTGGTTATAAATTCGTGTGGTGGTAATCGTTGCAGGTAGACTTATTAAGACGAAATAGTTTTCCTGTTTATTGGAATGGAGACAATTGACGTGTTCTAAGAGGCCACTGTTTTGCTCGTAAAGGGAGTCTTGATTGGTTTCCACTCTGGGAGGATGTTGCTGAACAGTTGGAGTTTGCTTATCGCATTTGCGTAAGTTATATATCAAAAGATTAACATAACATATGTTATATAGGAAATTAACTCAAATATGGTTGCTTTTTGTCAAACTATTTCATTTGTACCAAATGTTAGTGATTTGCTTGCTTGGTAATGTGTTTGACATTTATTCGTTCCACGTTTGGCACTGCATAAAATTGCAACCAATTGTATATTATTTGTTGCCCGAGTCGATATGCAACCCGTATGTTTGTTTTTAAGGCTAAACTTATATTTGGGACATCTAATGTTGTCGTCTTTTATGTTAGCGTTAATCACGTTACTTGTTTCTTGCAGGGGGTACATGCTATTTTCACGGGTGAGGATGATACATGGGATGCCTGGCTAAAAATTCCCTCATATGGACTTTTGATGCTTACTAATTTTCGAGGCGTGGGTATGCTCCATCTCAGTCACCAAAGCCAACCAATGTATATTTTTACGGTTTCATGGTTGGCAGATCTTATATTATGCAGCGTTATTAGTGCCTTAGTTTCTTACATTTCCCATATTTTTTTTTGTAGAAAGAAACTGGCATTAGACTCGGATGTAAGCCACTTTTTATGTTGTTAACAATTTCATTTTCTAATGATAACACCATTGTATTTCTTAATTTATATTGCAGGTGACCACTCCAATGGCCATTGAAACTTTGGAAAACGTACCAGTAATGAAAACAGTGGTAAGTAATAAAGCATCCACCTTTGATTTTTTTAGTTTTACATACATGACTAATGTACCATGTTTTATATATACATATAGGAACCTGTTAAAACTATCGGACATATGAAAACGCTTGAGCCACGACAAACCGGTTCTACAGGTTACACCACCAACTATGATACCAAATATTAGTGAACAAAATGCAGGACTAAATATATATATTTGCTTCACTTATATACGTTCTGTTATATATATATACACACACATATATATATATATATATATATATATATATATATATATATATATATATATATATATATATATATATATATATACTAGCAGTGGTAACTCTGCTCCAGCAGTACTAACGTGGTACTAGTATTAACTCTCCTATCATGTTTGTGCAGATAGTTGAACCAGTGGCTCATCTAGTTATGTTATGTTGTGAGCTTTGACATGTTCTAGTCCTGCTCTCATCCTGATGTGTTGATATGCAACAACCTACATTTTCAAGGCTTTTATATCCAGATGATGAGATTAGATCAATGGGAGAAAAACTTGTAAGTTTAACTGCAAATTTTATTAGTATGTTCATTGTTTTGGATTAAAAGTCTTCATGATGTTGTTTGAATTACTGCTGATCATGTTTGTGTTGATATTGCTTAGATGGATTTAGTGCAGCTCATGAAATTCAAAGAAAATGTGGCCAAGTATTTACTACTGCTAGTACAAAAGTTACTACTGCTAGTTAAAGTTGGTACTGCTCAGAGATTAAGACCCCTCGAAGTTGCTACTTGCTTATGGAAAAGATTATAGATACTTATAAAGAAACTATTGTAAGCCGACTAGGACTCCTTGGTGTATAAAAGGATTTCCAATTTTATATTTTGTTCAGTTATATACATTCCAATTTTATTGTATTTGAATTTGTTTTGATATAAATTTGAATTGTTTTGGTATATATTGATTTTTTAAATGTGACTAAAAGATGCATATAGTCACACTTATTAACACTTTTGGTCACTGTTTGCTTTAGTCTTTGTGTGACTAAATATTACCGAAGGCCACACAAACATAAAATTCACGTGGCCATTGGATGATCTATAGTCACACAAAATACACATTTCTTCACTTTAAACAGCATATGGTCACACTTATTTACACTTTTGGCCACTGTTTGATTAATGGTACGTGACTAAATACCCAAAACAAACATGCTTTGTGTGACTAAATATTACGAAAGGCCACACAAACATAAAATTTACGTGGCAATAGTCACACAAAATACACATTTCTTCACTTTAAACAGCATATGGTCACACTTATTAACACTTTTGGCCACTGTTTGCGTAATGGTATGTGACTAAATACCCAAAACAAACATGCTTTGTGTGACTAAATATTACAAAAGGCCACACAAACATAAAATTCATGTGGCCATTGGATGATCAATAGTCACACAAAGTACATATTTCTTCACTTTAAACAGCATATGGTCACACTTATTAACACTTTTGGCCACTGTTTGCTTAATGGTATGCGACTAAATACCCAAAACAAACATGCTTTGTGTGACTAAATATTACAAAAGGCCACACAAACATAAAATTCACGTGGCCATTGGATGATCAATAGTCACACAAAATACACATTTCTTCACTTTAAACAGCATATGGTCACACTTATTCACACTTTTGGCCACTTTGTGTTAAATTGTATGTGACTAACTCCAAAAAAATAACACCCATTGTGTGACTAAATCATCACAAACGTCACATTTATTGTATATTCATGTGGCCATTGGATTATCAATAGTCACACAAAATACACATTTACTTGAATATATCATCTCAAATGTCACATATATTATATATTTATGTGGCCAAAGGACGAACAATAGTCACTCTCAAAAAGCATTCGTGGACTATAAGGTGTTTACGGTCACTGATAATGACTAATCCAACAAAACTTGTGCCTAATTTGTCACACATATTCGGGGTTTTGGTCACTATTTTTTGATGGAAAAGGCCACGAACTCAACAATGTGACCATATGCCACCTACGGTGGCGGGACTTTTAGTGACACACAACGAAAAAAACGTGTGTGACTATAGGCATATCGTCACACATTTTTGGCGTGGCCAATACAACGTTTTGTACCAGTGTCATATTTTATATGAACTATTGTCCTTTCGCCATTCTTACGTGAGCATTTTATTTCTTATGTAATACGCGTGCTTAAACCTACGTTATTAGGTTTTAACATCATAAACACACTCTATTAGGCTTATTACACCTTTAATATACTTGTTGGAGTATATTGATAAGTTTTAACATTTTTGTAAGTATTATATTCATATGTTACCCGATTTTATGTTTTGAGGTTTAAAGGCTTAAACATTATTAATTATCGGGATCAAACTATACTCCTTAGAAGCCTTACTTCACCATGAAGCAAGTTAATATAAACTCACCACCTCATAAGAATGAGGTGGCGTGGAAATATTAATCACCAAGGCAACATGGCCCTTGATGAGCTTACTATGTGTCTAAGAAGCCACATAACCACGTAATATTATATTTAAACTTTCATTTATAACTACACTACTAAGAATACTCTTGCAAAGTTACCAAATAATCTGTTTTGGTCTGTTGCCATACGTACAACAACATATCACAATTAATACTTATGTTTTAAATCAAGACATTAGTAATACTACAAAGATGAAGGCCATAGTGATTGCTACATAGTTCAAGAGTGGTTTTGTTAATTCCAAGCTCACAAAAAGACTTACACAAGATCAAGGGCTGAAGTAGAAGACTAGTACAAGGTTTCCTTAAGGCTACAAAAACTTGTGTTAAAGATTGAAGGACTTGTTGGTGATTGAAAGATTAGAGTAGTGGTTCTTGGTTTTTGGTGTTTTCCATCCAAGAATTTGTAAGACTATATTTTGTTTTCAAGTCTTTCATTCATGTTGATGTAATTTATACCTTGTACAAGTCTTATATGTATTTTGACAAGATGTGATGTTGTTCATAAAGTTTTAATCATGAAAATTAACTAGAACAAGCTCTAGATATGACTTATGAAGCTGAAATTCTGAACAGCCCCAAAGAATGATTAAACTGATCATCTCAGTAAACTTTGAGGTTAAGGCAATGAGATAAGCCGATAGAGCTATGTCATGTGGTCGTTTCACTGGGTGGTGTACCTCATAACTCATCCCGATGAATAAACTAGAGCTAAAATGGTAAAACATGTCAAAATCTGAAAAACAGAATTCATTGGACAAAACGGGATAGTTCTGGCCATTTCTGGAACTCGTCGTAGTTTTATGATATGAAGCTAAGACATAAACTTAAACGTAGGGAAAAGCCTCGCATCCTAAAGTTTTGTAGAACTCAAGATATGGCCTTTGCCGCAGGACTGCATAGTACTGTCCAACTTTCTGTGCTTAATCACAAGTTAACTTTGGTGCTTGAACAAAAAGCTTACTGATCTGGAATTAAAACTCAATTTAGACCCTTTTTTGGTGTGAACCACTGAAAGTGTAAAACACGAAAGTTGCTTAGAATAATGTTTTATGCAACAAAACACGAGCACGTAAGATGAAAGTAAAAAACGAAGGCTGTATACTATAAAAACCAACTAGATCTGTTTAGACTATAGAAACAGTCATGGCTAAAGAGCATTGGTGGCGTTTTGATCTCTTGAGGCCGAGACATAGCCAAGTCTAAGCCAAGGCTGTTGTCTCAAGGCCTTCTAGCCAAGACATAGCCATGGCAATGGCCTTGGTTGTTGTCTCAAGGTTGTGTGTCTAGCAGCACGGCTAGCTTGGGTTCGACGGCTCAAATCTTGTTTTTGAGATTTGCTTACCAAATTGAACCTTTTTCCCAACCTTGACAACCTAGAAAAATGACTATATCACATATTAACTATATAAATATCATTTTCCACAAAGTTACAACTTTCACTTGATCCGCGAAATTGTAATACCTATTGTTATATCTAAATATCGTTTTGAACACTTTACTTGACAAAGTTATGAAACGCCGTTAGCGATTTCATCACAACACACTTAACTATTAAATTAGTAACATTCACATTTGACAAGTGTTACGCTAAACCATTTCATGACATATAATTTAAACCATTTCGATATCACACTAAGCCAAACCACATTTTAAGGATACTTCACACCATTACACAACTTAACACATATGTACAACATCTTAATCAAGTCAATGACTTTACACTCGTAGGTTATCGTTAAATATTGTTGTCCTGCCATACATTATCTGTCGTATTAAACTACTACTGATTACTACAGTGAGTTCATAGCCCCTACTTTTGTTTAAGTGATATATAAACTCTTTGGGGGAGATACATGCTACTGTTTTTACTATGGACAATTACTTGTAAACTGAATGCTTTCCTGAATATATATTATTGCTTGGGTCTAAGTTCCCTATGCCACAAGTCCCCCACATCATGGACCATTAATCACTTGCGAGTGAATGCTGATATAGTAGATAGGCCTATCGAGATTGACGAGTCTTGTTTGTGTTAGCTGGATAAGTAACCAAACTTACTATATTTGTAACTCTAGGTATATGGACAATACTTACACGGGGCCATTATTATTCTATAGATCATTGTTGATATATACAGTCAGTTTGAGTTCCATGAGTTTAGATGCAATAATATACTTACCCGATGATTGTATTCGTTGCAATTATCACTTTAACTCTGATAACTAATTGTCTACTACTGTTTTGCAAACCTATGAATTCACTCAACCTTTGTGTTGACTTTTTAGCATGTTTATCTCAGGTTTGAAAGGAAATAGTTGGCATGTGAAGGCTCACGGGAATACATTTTGAAGAAAATGCATATATTATGATTCGAAAAGGTTTACAACTTTAATGTTGTACATTTTGTAAACTTGTGGAACCTCTCTCTGTAAACTCTGACATTTTAATCGAATGATAATTTGTTTCAAAACGTCACATTTAGAGTCGTTTTCTATATCTTGCGTTGGGAACCATGAAGTAATACCCCAATGATACAATCTTCCGCTGCGATAATTTTGGGGTGTTACAATCTCGTAAACGCTTCCCCTCAAGTGATGCACGTAGATGGTTAAATATTTTGAAGAATAAGCTTCCCCTTAAAATTTTACTAAGCATCACATGAATCTCGGACTTTAATTGACTTCAACGTCATCCAAGATTCAAAGGCGTCGTTGGACCTATTGAA
Organism: Artemisia argyi; assembly: GCA_030686995.1. Classification (NCBI taxonomy): domain Eukaryota; kingdom Viridiplantae; phylum Streptophyta; class Magnoliopsida; order Asterales; family Asteraceae; genus Artemisia; species Artemisia argyi. Next base: position 90,718,725 of record CM060703.1, read on the forward strand.
CTATATCAGATAATAATCAACGGAAACGAACCAGTAGAAACCGATCCGCAGAAACCAACTATATATATATATATAAAATATATATATATATATATATATATATATATATATATATATATATATATATATATATATATATATATATATATATATATTTATTCAATTGTCCCATAAGAGTCTTGGTCAATTCCCATTTAGTTACAGCATGCCACATAACAGGTTTTGCATCAGCAGAATCATCATCATCATCAACCTTGATGAAGTCTCTTTCCTCAGCAGGCAAATTAAGGTGTCTAGAAGGCCTCTTCTTTGCAATGCTCTTATTCCTCTTACCAGGAGTAGGAGAAGAAGAAGAAACATTGGATGTATCAGACATAGGAACTTCTAGTTGTACACCAGGTGTAGAGGATGAACCATAAGTAGGCAGACCTTGAGAATCAGTAGAAATAGGTTTGCTGGCATCAGTAGGAACAGGTTGTGTATTCTCAGCAGGAATAGATTGTTCCTGGGATGTATCCATAGGAGTATATGCCTGAGTTGCTATATCCTGAGGGATGGAAACTTCCTCAACATAAACAAATGGCTCAGGAGGTGGAACCTCGGGAGAGGGAGGTGGATCCTTTGAAACAGAATGAGGATCCTCAAAAGGAACAGATCCAACATATTTGCGGTTATTCATTATTTATTTTACTCGTAAAAAAATTCGAAAAACTATTTTATGAAGCGTACCCGCCCATCGGGTGGGTAATGAAGCTAGTCATTGTAATAAATTGATTCCACATCAAAATGGTAGGATTGAGTTGATGAGAAGAGATCAATATAGATCTCATTTTTGCCATAGAACTAATGAACCAATCATAGCCACCTATTTTTATTTTCCACATTTTTTTTAAAAACAAAATATCTTGCAAATGGTAAATCGTCAAGCTACAAAAAAAATACCATCGCGACGAGAATTAAATCATCTTTCTATAGATATGCATTGTTATATACTTTCGACGAACTTTTTTTTCGACGAATTTTTTTTTTAAAAAATTCCGCCCAGAAAAATCATATATGATTTGTGAAAATCATATATGATTCGTTAAAATCAAATCATATATGATTCTTACGAATCATATATGATTTTTAAAAATCATATATGATTTGTAAGAATCATATATGATTTGATTTTAATGAATCATATATGAGTTTCACAAATCATATATGATTTTTGCAAATCATATATGATTTTTCTGGGTGAAAAATTTGAAAAAAAAGTTTGTCGAAAGTATATAACAATGCATGTCTATAGAAAGATAATTTAATTCTCGTCGCGATGGTATTTTTTTTGTTGCTTGACGATTTATGGTTTTGCGAGATATTTAAGTTTAAAAAAAAGGGGTGGAAGTTTATTTTTTTTTATTTTGATAAAAAAATAAGTGGTTAAAATTGCTTGATTGGTTCTATGGTAAAAGTTGAATCTACAAAGAACTTTTGTCTTGAGTTGATTCCCCCAGACAATCTAGATGGTTCCACTTTTTCACTTTTTAATTTGTACTTTTTTGATTTGTTTAATATTTTTTTTTTGTATATAGCCATTTTCAAAGAAACATGTGGCTGTCAATTCTTTTTTATTTATTTCCTTTTTATTTTTCTTTATTTTAAAAAATATATATTTATTTATAACTCATTTTTATATAAATAATATATTGATCAGCAGAAACAGATGATGATCCTTCAACAGATTCCAAGACAGAGTGTGAAGCCACCACATCAGCAACATCCTTAGTAGTATCAGCTGTATTTGCAGACTTCAACCTTTTTGCACCAAGTTCTTCCAAAAGACTTTCAGGCCTCTTCAAAGGCTCATTAACCTGAATCCCAGATTTCCTAAGATTAGATTGAATCCTTTCATACTGCTTAATGAGTTCAGCATCTAAGAAACCTTTCACATAACTCATAGTCCAACATCATCCATATACAGCAGAACTCTGATTTTTAACAAAGTTTCTCATAAAGTCCATCATCTGAATATGAGACATGGGCTTCTCTCTCTTCTCCTTTGCTTTTCTCTCAGCTTCAGCTCTCTTCCTTTGATTACCCAATTCAACCATCAGTTTAACATAGTCATCCCCATCAAAAGCATCTCCTAAATTTTTTTGAGCTAGAGATGGATTTGTGGTGACTTGAGTGACACTGTTGTCCTAATATTCAGCAGTAAAGTTGTGTGAAGCCTCATCCAACTCTCTCTGTCTCTCAGGAGGTAAGGTACTTGGAGCTGGAAAACCTTCTTTATTCAAATCATCTTGAATTTTCTTGGCTAATTCCTCATTAAGTCTCGATTCTTCTTTCTGCCTAGCCACATTAGCGAACTCTTCAGCTTGCAATTGTTGAGCATACTCTGCACCAAGCCTCTCTTCTTCTATTTGCCTCTTTGTTCTTTGTTTAACAGGAGGATCTGCTTCCATCAGGATAGATTTTCCTTTGTCTAATGGAACAGAGGAAACACCAAGTGGAGTAGTAAGAATAGGAATAGAAGGAATGGTTGGCTCAACAGTGGTAACAGCAGAATCAAAAGTATGAGCAGGAATATCACCAGCAAAAAGTCCATTAGTGGGAACCTCAATAGAAGATAATCCAACATCAGCATGAACTTGATCAGCAGGAATGTCACCAGTAGAAAGTCCTTCAGCAGGAATGGGGATACTAGAAGCAGTAATCCCAGAACTACCAATAACATTCAACTTGTACCTTTCAAATGCTGATACCTCATACTTCCTTCTAAGCCTCTGTAGTTGTCTTCTTCTTGAATATGACAACTGAAGTTCAACTTGTATCTTCAATTTGAACATCTGCAGCCATTTGAACATTAACATCATCCACAGTAGCACTTTCCAAAGAAGCTTTAGCCAGCAGGTGAAGACCATCCAAATCAATATCATCCTTAGCTCTATCCTGTTCTTCATCAGAATCAATCAGCACCCCCTTTCTCTTTCTAGTCTTTAACCTATCCTCCAGTTTCCTAACCCTTTCACCAATTTGAGAACAACATTTCCAAGTGTTTCCTTAGTATCCTTGAGATCTTTATCCAAGGTATCAATCTTGGTCAAACACCTATTCACTAAATCAGACATAGAGGTGAGATTATTAGGATCCTCAGCTCCACCAACAAGAGTACCTGTGGTATTAGGAGCATCATTGGTCCTGAATGGAAAATCATGAAATCCTGCACCTATATAGTCATTATCATCAAGAAAATGTCTAAGAGGACTGATGAGTGTGTAAATACTCATCATTTTTACCAATTCTGAACTGCCAAAACATACAAAAACACCCAAATATGTATCAAAATACTTAAAATATCTTAGAGGTGTGTTTTATATGTTTCAAACACAAAATATGCAAAAACAAATGAAAAACGTACAAAGTTTGCATATTTGGCAGTTTCAGTCCCTCAAGTTTCATAAATTTGCAAAACTAGTCCCTGGTAAATCAAAACTTGTACAAATATCATAAAAGGTCCTTGGGATTCATAAGTTGTAAGAAATAGTCCTTTAAAGTTAAAATTTACAAATTTACAACTTTGGTCCCTCAACTTTGGAAAAGTGTCAAAATCAGTCCCTGGGTTATTTAAAATGGAAAATTTATCAAAATAACCCTTGAACTATTCCTAAATGACATGTTTGGTCCTTTTTGTTAATATTTGATATTTACAGGTTTAACCCTTCAAGTTTCAGAAAATTACAAGAAAGGTCCCTGGAGTTTGGTGAATTGTCAGTTTTGGGCATTTTAAAAATAGAAATTATCAAAAGTGGTCCTTGGATAATTCAAGATTGGCAAAACTCACCCTTATGATTACTTTTGGAAGTTTACATCACAGGTCCCTCAAGTTTAGCTTAATTACATTTTTGGTCCTTGTGATTTAATAACCAAAAACCAAATCCGGATCTAATAAATAAAACAAATAACCCAACACAACCCATCCCCTCAGCCCACCAACAAGCCCAATCCATTCCCTTGTTTGACCCCGGTCAAAACCATAACAAAATACCACTCCCCCCTTTTTTTCTTCTCCCTCAGCTAAACCACCAAACCACCAGGTGGTATTCCCCCTGCAAAACCACCCAACTTGCACCCTCATCCACCATCCCTTATCCCTTACATTCCCCAATGCACCAATTAATGCCACCCCCCCCCTGCTACACGTTACCACAGTCCCAATTGGCATAAAAAGCATTTTCCCGCCAAACATGAAAAGAGAGCTGAGATGATCAAAAAGTCATGCTAGTTGGTGGGATATGATTATTGGGACCCACTGAGCTCAGAAAATCAGCTATAAAGAGAAGAAGGAGCTGAAGTGAGCAAGAGTTAGTTAATTTTTAGTTGTAGTTTAGTTTTAAGTAGTTTTTTTTTAATTGTCATTCCTAGTAGCTATACTTTGTAATCTCCACTTTCCGTAATCAATATAAGTTAAGTTAAATACGTTTGATATCAATCTTTGCACAAATTCAGTACTTTATGGTAATTCTAAATTTCATGTTGAGCTGAGAATTTGAACCTTATTAAGTAGTAATTGAAATAGGTTCTTTGTTGTTTCTATAAGCTTATACAAGTTTATCATAGCTTGTTGTAAGTTACATTAGTGTAAATCAGTACCATTCAAGGATGATGAAGAAAGTCAACAAAAGTCAACCTGAGGGGCATTAAGCTAATTCTGGGTTAAAAAGCTATTGAGGAAGGCTTTTCTGGGGTCTTGTAGCTTGTGAGAATAAGCTGGGTTTTACTCTGGTCCTTGGTTCATTTCAGTATTGGCTTGAAAGCTTTTGTAAGTTTTTTGCTTCAAAGTTTCATAGTATTCAAATGCAAATCTGAGATTCTATGTTTCTGTCTATTTAAGTTGAGTTTAATTGATTAAATTGCTTCTGGTAGTATAATTATAGCTGCTTTGATCTTTAGTTTAGTGATTTGTGGTCTCAATAATGATTTCTTAGTATAATCAATGAATTAAGGAGTGTTTGGGATTAGTATTAATCCTGGTGTTCTTGTTATGATTTTATTGTTGTTTCAGCATGGTTAGATTGTTTTAAGTAATATTAGCATAAGTAAATCATCAAACCTTAGGTTAATACACTTAAAAGTCAAAAGTTGGTCTAAATCTTTCTTATTTGCATACTGTTGGAATATTAGAATAGCATAGGCTCACATTAGGCTTTAAACTTGTCTAGGTTGCTTGTTTTAACTTCATTTAGGCTAAATATACATAATTCAATCCTCTCATCTCAGTACAAAGTCACCAAAGTCACTTTGTGTTCAAATCTTAAAAAGTCAAAACTGTTTTGTTGTCAGTTTTTCCAAAACTTGCACGATTTTTTGTGATTTTTGTGTTTGGTATTAAGGATTGAAACTTTCACATCTTGTAGTCCCCTAGCTAATCTTCAGGAATCAGGTTTCATTTTATTTTTATGGTTTTTAGTGTGGGCCCCACTGCCCCTCAAAGTCAGCAGCATGGCTGGATTCCCACTGCTGCAACAGCAGCATTATACCCATCTGTCTCATTTTGGTGGGTCCCACAGGGCACCTCAGTGGGTCCCACAGGCCCCCCTTGGGTTCTTTGGACTCCCCTCCTAGCTGTCTAGATAGATCAAGCTTCCTTTTGGGCTTAAGACTTCTTGCCCCTAGCTTATTTTACCCATCTTTGGCCCTTTTGCCACTGCTGCTGCTACTACTCTTGTTCTTATGGTCTGATCTTGTTGATTGTTCCTGTTTGTTGTTGATTGTAGTTGTAATTGTTGTTGTTGTTACTGAGTTTGCTTAAATTCTTGCTTATTTGAGCTTATTGGTTCATTTTGTGAGATTGTGTTATGTTTGGTTGTGCCTAATTCATTGAACCAAAAGAAAAAAAAATGTGTGTTCATGAACTGAGGATGGATTTGAAGTGCATAAGAATCATTTGATGATCTCAGTTGAAAAATAGTTTTCAAAAGTTGCTTATGGTTGGTATTTAAGTGTTTTGAAAAAGAAAAAAAATATATATAACTTTCAAAAAGCCAAGGGCAGGATTCGAACCTGTGTCCCTTGGCTCACATCTGAGCACACAACAACACACACACTACCACTGCGCCCTAGGGTCTTTTTCAGTTAGTAAATGCAAAAATTAATACTTAACATAGTTTATCCTTTTTAGGTTAATTAGATTAACAGCTTTTGAATTGCTTATTTCAACTTATTATTTACAACTTTTTGCTACCTTTTATTTTTCTTAGATTTTAATTAGTTAAAAGTATTTGTTATAAAATTTTCAGATTTTTAGAAAATAGTTTAGTATTTATTAAAATTAAAATTAGTTAAATTAGGTATTAAATAATAATTAGTATTTAATTATTAAATTAGCCTATTTATTAGTATTAGTGAAATTTTATATTTTTATAAAGTTTCTAATATATTAATATAGTTGTAAAAAAAAAGTTTTATAATTTTAACTTTTAATTTAGTATTTTTTATAATTAATTTAGTTTAAATAGTTTAATTAAGTTTTATTAGTTTTTAATTAATAAAAATTAAATAAAAAGTCTAAAAAAATATTTTCTTTTTTCTAAAATTTTCTTTTGTCTTCTAGTACGTAGGAAAATAATTTTCATGTCCGTAGGCTTAGCGTAGCATTAAATTCACTTTTCTTTTGCGCACTCGCGTTTTATTTAAATAACTTTCGCGTTTTAGATTTTAAATACGTTTTTAGCTTCCCTAGTTTCCCACAATTGTTCATAACCTTAAATTAGCTTATTTCCATTAGCGTAATCAAAACCAAACCTTTATATACCCTTTCCTATCCAAATTCACCCGATCAAAACCCATTTTAAATACCATCCACACCTCGTCGGGACATAACGACCCGGGGAAACCCTATACTTCCACGGAGATTGATTCTAGGCTATCTTTGACTTGTTGACCTTGGTCAATAATAATAAGACGGTTCAGGCTCAATCAAGGACTAGGTGTGGAAAGTCTTGTATACTGTGGTGAGTTATGGATTTGGTCAACAAAAGTAGTGTAATAACCTATAAAATTTCATCAATATCATTTCCACCACAAGGTAATTTAATAGGTAAATTTTTAATTTTCATTACATGCATGACTCTTTAGACATGCTCGCGTATCCACCTATGCCCAACACCACTATGTTTACCTCCTGTAAACATCCCGGTATGTCAATTCTAGGTTATAAACATCATTACACTAAGTAAACTATCACTCTAGTACACTATACTCATCAGAAAACCCTAATTTCACCTATGTGTTCCCGGTTAGATTTAAAACCCTAATTGCTTATCTAAACTAGCTTGAAAGTGTTCAAGGCTTAGGTATAAGTTTCATTAGCAACTTTAGGATATTTTAGACTTCCTAGATCATACTACAAGCCCCTAGAACGCAGGTACAAGTCCCTTAGGCACAAAGCCCTAACTAGGTCATAACTTCCAAGAATTTGGTCTAAACTATCCCAAAACTTCACCATAGGCTACCACCACTTAGTATAAGCCTCCTAAGTCTTAATATTAGTTACTAAACACTCATAGGACACTAATATAGGCACTAAACCCTAAGCTAGACCTTAATCTCTCACTAAGCAAAATTAGGTCATTTAGGTCCCGAAACTAGGTCAAAATCTTCCCGAATCTTTAGTATAATCTACCACCACCTAGGAAATGATCCCTAAACCTTAATACTAGCCATTAATCACACTTAGGACCCTAATCTAGGCCCTAAATCCTAGGCTAACCCAAATCCCTCACTAGACAAAACTAGGCTAAAACTAAACCTAACAATTAAACTAAGCTACCAAAGAACCACAAACCACCCAAGAAAGTACCCAAGCAGCTTAAACACCTTAAGTAGGCACCCTAGCACCTCCCAATCTAGCACACAAGTAGGTGCATCACCTACTTGTCACCCACTTGGTGTTTCGGCTATTTTACACCACAAACACCCTATATCAGCCCCTACCTAGTTTTAGCTCATCTTTGTCATTTCCTAGACTCACCAAATCCACCCCTAGCTTCCATGAGTCAAACCCCCCCCCCCTCCTTGACACCTAGCATCTCAAAATGACACCTAATACCCTCGTTAACCCTATAAATACCCCCTCCCTTCACCATTTCACTTCACACCTTCCTTCTCTTCTCTACCTCACCTATTCTGTAGTAATAAGTCCCTAAGACCAGTAGGAGTCGAGTACAATAGCCCTAGTACTAGTCGAGTTGTAGTTTTGGCCTAGAAAACACTAGTTTTCACTTTAAGCCTTCCCTGACCTAGGTAAGCCTCAAATTTGATCCTATTAGCCTTAGTACAGACCTAGGATAGTTATGATATACCTTAGAACCCATAGGAACCTTTAGATAAGCCTTGATCATTTTCATTTAGAACTTTTCATTTTAAAACACTAATTTTAGATAAATACATGTTTAAGTGCTAAATTGCCTTATTATGTGCTATAATCTGATTTAGGAGACTTAGTTAAGTATATATTAGCTTAACATAAGCTAGGGAACTTAGTTGTTTCATAAAAATATAGTTTACTTGAATTTAGGACTAGTTTTGCAATAGTTTTCATGCATAGGGATATATATGGTAAATTTCTGAAAATATAAAGTCTAGGGTCTTTTTTTGACATATCTTAGAAGTAATAAGTATAAGTACCTTTTTTGCAAAGTTCTATAACCTTAGGATAGAAAGTAAAATAAGTTATAAACTTAAAAGGACTAGTTTTGCAAATTTTGTTAAGTTAAGGGTATAAAGGGTAAATATTGAAAGTTAGTGTAGTTTAAGGACCATTTCTGCCATTTCTTTAAAATATATAAGTATAGGGACCAATTTGGTAAAGATAGAAAGTTATATGCCTAAATGTTATAAGTTTATAAGTTTAGGGTAGAAAGTGTAAATGTGTAAACTTGAAGGGTATAAATGGACTATTTTCATAATAAGCATAAAAACCTATTTTTGAGTTAGAAACATAACACAATACTAGGGAGCTACATGTGAGGAGTACCATGTGGATATTTCATTTTGACGAGTTTGCTGGGTTTACGAATTAAAGTGCCCTGGCTCCTCAAATGATTATTGCATGTACTTTTGGATTATGATGGCCCGAACGGTGTTATGCTATAACTAAAACTTAATAAAAACATAACTCCATAATAGGGAGCTTCATGTGAGGAGTATTAACTTCTGAATTATGATGGCCCGAACGGTATTATGTTGATAACATAATACAATAGCTGGGAGCTTCATGTGAGGAGTCATATACTTCTGAATTGTGATGTCCCGAACGATGTTATGTTATATCTATAAACTTTAAAAGTAATTACTTAAAAACCTAGACTAAGACTTGACATACATACACACACACACACCAAACCCTACTTCCAGGATACGTTAGTCAGCAGTCTAATCCCTGAGTCACTTTTCACATCAATCACAACATTCTAAAGCACAGGTTAGTTCATAGCCTCACTATTTTTAAATGCTTTACAAACCCTGTGAGGGGGATACATGCTACTTGCTTTCTTTAAACCGAATACAAGTCTTTTTCTTTGGTTGTTGCACGAGTAAACTATCTGCCACCCCTATACAACAAAATTCACGAACCTAATCGCTTGTGATATTTTACACAAGTGAACGCGAATATAATTGATAGATCTATTGGAGTTTGACAACTCCCGTTGGTACTATCTCTAACTGGAGAGTACCAATAAGTATTATATTTGAACCCTCACTGAAGGATTAACTTTGGCAAGTTATCCTTCCCATCCCCTCATGGTTGGGTCTGCAGCTCCCATGACCCAGATTGTTAACGTGTTGTTCATGAGCTTAGTGCTATACACCCCCTGTCTTTAGTATTGTACTGATCATACAATGCTGACAGATACAAACTATTTAAATACGATTTCTACCATTCTACATGGGTGTATAACAACGTAGCCCATGCTTTACCAAACTTGTATTCATACCACTACTAACACTTAAACCTATGACTCTCACTCAACACCTAGTGTTGACTCTTTAAGCATGTATCCTAGGTATATAGCTGTTACGGAGCTATGGCAGGAAGCGGCATTGAACTTGGAGGACTTTCAAACCAGTTATCATTCAAACATAACATTTCACACTTAGATTCACGGGACCTCTTCTTTATAAAAACTCTGATATTTTAATGAATGATAACTTATTTATAAAAACGTCTCTTTTCGAGTTGTTTTCTATTATTGTGACTGTGATTCCATGGAGTAATACCCCAACCCTAAATCCGCTGTGAACTGTGAAAATAGGTGTGTTAGAAATTGGTATCAGATCCTCAGTTGTAGAGAACAAGGTTAAAACCTAAACTACAACTACTTTTCTTAAGCCCGAGAAAGTCCTCAGTGCCACTGCCATCCTCCGCAACAACATAGGCTACAGGTTAGTATAATACTTAACTGCTTAACTGCTAAATGCTGCATATCATCCCTATTATTATTTAACTATGTCTACACCCTACCGCTCTACCCCCATCTCATCTAGTTTACGTCCGGAGACTGCTCTTTCCTCTCCGAGTGTACTAGATTATCCCTCAAAACACTATTTCCCCGACTCTTTAGAAAACTCTAGGAATAATATAGTTACACCAAATCTTTTAGTTTTTACACATTTTCTAGACAACCCACACTTAAAACATTTAAGGGAATTTTATGCAAACATTCCACCTATACCTTCACCAACCCCTATTCCTTTTCACTCTACTTTACACCCACCAACATTTGATCCTCAAGGATTTTTCATTTCATGAGGATCAATGTTACCTAGGAGACCCAGTTATCCTTTATCGCACTTACCTAGTAGTAAACCTAGCATATTTAGGAAACTACCCTATACCTTAGTACCTCCCTATATCCCCACAAATCTTCCCACCTCATCTTGGAAATTTGGAGTTGGAAGAGATTCCCATAGGACACACTTAGAACACTAGGTTGAGAACATCCTGAATAGTTTAGGTGAACTCTTTAGTGACCTTTTATTGAAGATAGAAAAAGGTCATAGCGATAGCTAGGTAGTAACCAAATAGGATTTGTGCCCTAGAAAAGAGAATAGATGATAACCATCCACTTACCCACTTAGATATAGGAAGTCCTTGTCACTTTAGGTAATAGGTAATCTTAGGAGAAAACATCAACTAGTACACTTTAGTTGCCTGATAAGCTTTAGGTTAGAATTCCATCTGTGACATTTCAAAATTTTCATGTCATTAATCTTAATAGTATTTAACTATTCAATTTTTTTTAAATAATTAACTTCGTAGGAAGTTATCCGTGTTTTGTCAAAACACGTTCAATTAATTCAACCACGACTAGACTATGTACACTCTACACTTTTTATGCATTTTTGGTTCCTTACAATCCTATTTTAAAAGTCCTAATTTACTTTTTCTAATTTTTACGTAAACCTTGCACCTTTACGTTTTACCCGATTTAAATTTACGTTTTAAGGTTTTGACAAAGTGAACCAACCCTAGACTATGATAATCTATATATTTTATGAATTTTTAAACTATTTCATGTTTACAAAAGAGTTTTATACTTTTTGTGTCATTTTTTATAGTTTACATCACTTTTATCAAGAACCGGTGTCACCAAACGCGTTTTCAACTCACGGTTTCATTTTTAACGACGTTTAAACACTCCGATAAACCCATGACTCATCTAATATATTAAAAGTAGTTATTTTAACAAGTTTTAACATTTTTACAAGTTTATTATTTTTACGTTACCCGCTTTTATGTTTCGCGTCTTAAAAACTACACGTTTTCAATTACCGGGATCAAAACTACACACAATATACCAAAACTACACAAAATAACTCATCCCCTCCCCCACTCACTTAAAACCACGACCATGTGGTTAGATTTTGATGTGGTGTCATGATCTAGCTACTACTTGTACACTTGGAACATGTCTTTTGCATGCTACCACTACAACACATATCTTACATAGTTAGTATCACCAAAACTTCCATCTCTTTGTCCCTCTCTTTTGTTGAACGACCCACACACACATATAACAGCCCCAACAACCTTTGTATTTGATTTTTACTTGATCTTGTTCATCTCCAATTGAAGGTTCAAGTGTTCTAGCTTAGTTTCTTGGGTTATTTCACTCAAAACATCATCATAATCTCATCATTTCTATGGTTGATATGGAATATCTCAAGAAGTTTTACAAGAGCTTTTGTTGGTGATTTTTCTAAAGCTTTTCAAGTTTTCAAGAAGTGGTGATTCTCAAAGTCCTTTCAAGAAGTGTTGGTGACAAGATTTGGTGATCATGAATTAGAGGAAAGGTGCATGCAATATCACCATAATCTTGATCTCTATTTTCATCTTCAAAAATTTTCTTTCTCCTATATTTTATGGCTTATAATAGGTTATTGTGGCTGTAGATTGGAGTTCTCAAGATCCTCTACAAGTTCATCTTTCAAGTCATAAAAGATCCTTGCTTGGTGGTGGCTTTGGATAGCCCTTGTTTCTTGTTCTTGAAATTTATCTTGTCCTTCTCTTTTGTAAGAAACTCTTTTATAAATTTTCATTGTATTTATATATTTTTTTTCTTCTTGTTCACTCCTGTAAAATTTGATATTTATTGATGTAATGGTGTAACATATAAATTATGGGGCTTGGTTAGGCTTGGTACATGAAACTAGACCACTAAAAATCCTAGAGGACTAAACATGCAACTGTGATTCTGAATCAGGGGCAAAAATGGAATAAACTGCACTAATCAGTAAACATTGAGACTAAACTAAAAATATGGGGTTGTAGGTCTATGTCTTGTGGTCGTTTTGACGGGTATTTCATTAAATAACTCATTCTGATGATTAAACTAGAAACATTTTCGTAAAACATGTCCAGTTCTGAGTAACAGATTTGAAACGGGCAAAAGTCATTTTTTTTGTGAATAACCCTCTATTTCTCAAAGAATAAAAGTTTTAGAGGACATCTTAACTTAAATGTGGCCAAAAACAGGGAACAAATCGGGTTAGTAAAACTCTAGATATCACACTTTTCGTGAAACCATTGAAAATTTGAAAGCTGAATGGATTGATTGTTTGGTTAAATGGACTGTTTTGCTAATGTTACATAATTTTTGTCCAAGTGGGACCCACAAATCTCGTTAATACAGAAGTAGACCTTTCCGGGGATATAAGGAACGAGACTTGTGGACTTACGGTTTGCAAATGATGATTTCCTAAACATAGACAAGTTATTTAAATGCTAACAGCACTAGGTATAAAATGAGTATAAATTGTTTTACACTTTATAAAGTTGGACCTTTAAAACATTTTGAACCCCCCTAATATATTTTGAACCCTGAGGCCTAAAGTGAACCTTTTTGACCAAAAACTTGACCCATGGACTAAACTTGAACCTTAGAATTAATTTGAACTTTTACATCAAAATTGAACTTGGGGTAAATGTAAGTTTCATACTTATATAAATACAAGGGTACATTTTTGGGTAATTTGTAAGTAATTAACTTAAACCTTGTGATGTATCTAGGAATATTGTACCAAGCTTAAGTAAGATCATATTCTGTATATTACCAAAAGTACATCGATATCTATTTTCATAAACGAAGACAACGTATATTATTTAGGTTCATCGTAGAGCTTTTGCGGCTATTCCTTCACTTGCTTGTTCATTGCTATTTTCTTTGCTTTAAGGTGAGTTCATAGCCTCGCCTTTACTTACTTAAATGTTTTATAAACCTCGCGAGGGGGATACATGCTAGTTTTTACAAACTGAATACAAGTAGTTTTTGGTATGCTGGACCCGATCATATGATTGTAGATATTGAATGCTTTTTGCCAATTAAGTCCCCTCTTGAACCGTTAATTACTCGAGTAGTAAACGCTAGTATTATGGATATACATATTAGGCTTGGCGGGCTTGTTCGGGATACGGACACATAATAGTTAGAATTGTGGTAAATGGCAAATTTTACCTTTCCGGGGCATTATTAAATTACGTTAAGGTTCGGTAACATGAACTCAATACTATAATCAAATAAACCGACATGTAATTGCAATACTTGTCGCCCGATAAATAATGCTTGTATTCAACTTATTACTTATTAAACTCTATGAATTCACTCAACTTTATGTTGACTTTTTAGCATGTATTTTCTCAGGTATTATTTTGCTAGCTGAGCATTGGGAGCAATCGGAGTCGCGTGGATATCAAACATTGAAGGACTTGTTTTCTTCACATTCGATAATTATTTTCTTTTAATATGCAAATGAGTCATTTTTGAACTCTTGTAACTTAAGTTTTAAATATAAATTGTTGGGACCTTTGTACTCTGATTTATCAAATCGAATGTGACATTTTATTAAACGTATCTTTTGAGGTCGTTTTATGTAACTTGTTTTAATGAATTATGAAGTGACACCCAAATTGGTAATCCGCTGCGTTGTAAATTTTGGGGGTGTCACAGAATGGTATCAGAGCATTAGTTATAGCGAATTAGGTCATTTTCAAAACCTAAACTATAACTGATTTTCAAATTTTTTTTTAAGTCTTTCACCATTGTTCGATATCCGCGCACGCTTGCTCCCAGGTAACTTATATGCTCTATTTTGCATCAATACTTCTATTATATGACTAATGAATATATCCCCTAGTCATGATTTTCCTCTCTCATGCCTACTCTTACATTCTTGTGATCTATGAATTTTTTTTAAGACATTGTGGGTTACACAATGGTCTCATTTACTTCATTAACATTGTGAGTTGCACAATGGTTTCTTTTATTTGTCAGACATTGTAGGTGATTACAATGGTCTATAAACTCTTTCATAACCTTATATATTATCATTACATCTAACGGCGAAACTCGTTACAATTTATCAATTCCTCTTGATTTCTTTACTCCCCGTAGACTTATGTTTCCTGAGCATTTCTGCACTTTTTTTTTCAAATTGATACAAATTATATAGAAGACTATCTATATACACTTGATTTTCTCTTGACTATTTATACCTATTTACAAGAGCGTTACTTTTTATTTGTATAAGGATATTTATTATAAACGTTTTATCCGACTCTTTACACTCAGTCTCTATAGCACCATGTCAATAAATTACCCCACTACTACCTTACAAACTAATAACATGATGCACCACTATTTTAGCTCTGACTAGTTCAAAATTTACTATTTTGTTACCCCTTTACAAATTATTTGGTAAATTACCTTGTAAAACTAGTTTACTACCATCTTTTAAACCATTTTCGCTAAAATTTTAATACAATGCTTTCCACTCTCTTACAAACTACTTTGCCATCATCTATAAACTAAATTACTCGTTTACTTTAACCTCTTATGAACGATGTGGTGATCTCTGAAACATTTTCGCTACTTTAATTTATTTCCTTTTTATGATATTAACATTCGGTGTACTTTGTCAATTCCACTAGCTATTTTATTATTCAACCCTGAGTGTCAACATTCTTCTTATGCCTTTGAACCGCGTATGTTGTTTTCATTATCCATTGTTTTGAAATCTTCCAATTGATGGGAGTACGACCTTAACTTGTCATCCCAGATCATGCTATCCTTTGGCACTTACCTTTGCGAATGCGATTGACTAATGTCATATTATTATTCTCGTTACTTCTCATGATTTTGATGAATCATGTCGTTAATTAGACATCCTTTTATTTATTATAGCACTTAATCTTGTTGTGTATTTTTTTTAGTGACGGACATACTTAAGTAGGATGATTTATAATCGTCTTATTGAAATGAATTGGGACGCTTCTTCATTTGAATAAGGAAATTATAAACCGCCGAACCATAAATTCATAAATTTTCACTTACATGGATTGGGACGCCTCTTTATGTAAATGACGAGTTATGAATAAGTGGACTTATGTGTATCCACCATAGCGTGTGTACAAATCATTCTTTGGGCTATGAACTCCTCTCGACTCGTAATTTGTAATGTGGATTTTTCCGATTTTGTATCAACCGCCGCGAGCTTGATAAGCTAATAGTAATGTACTATTATCCGCTTCCACGAATTGACGACTTGATAAATTCCTTGTCTCCTATTGTCTTATCACCAACACTTTTATTCAACCTTTCCTTTAAGGACCCTCATGACATTCTATTCGTTCCCTCGTACCATTGCTTACACATTAGGTGATTTCTATCACTTGTTCTATCTTCGTTGCTACCTTTTTACTTTGTCAAAATCCCGAGCACAAAATGCATTAAGCACCTCCATGGGCTTCTATAAAATTTTTATACATCTTTATAAAAATTTTACAAAGATTTCACAAGTGATTAAATTACCAAAATAACATTTTTAAGTTAAAGAATCGGTTCTAACCACCCTCTTTTGTAAAAATCATAACCAATATTTATAATGACACCATGCCCTATATTTCAAATTACACATTTTTTTTATATACATCATATTTTAATCACGTCTTCAGGATATGACTGATTTAAACTTCCTTTCAACTAATGATTCTTAAAATTTTGAAAATAGACATTCTACAATCACAACCATAAACCCGAATTTCAACATGGTTTTTATACATGCTTTCATCCTAAAAATCTTTAAAACGACCAAAAATGATTAAGAAGAATTGAGCGCCGGGACGTCGCTCTCTTAAGGGGTACGTGCTGTGCCATTTCAAAATTTTCATGTCATTAATCTTAATAGTATTTAACTATTCAATTTTTTTTAAATAATTAACTTCGTCAGAAGTTATCCGTGTTTTGTCAAAACACGTTCAATTAATTCAACCACGACTAGACTATGTACACTCTACACTTTTTATGCATTTTTGGTTCCTTACAATCCTATTTTAAAAGTCCTAATTTACTTTTTCTAATTTTTACGTAAACCTTGCACCTTTACGTTTTACCCGATTTAAATTTACGTTTTAAGGTTTTGACAAAGTGAACCAACCCTAGACTATGATAATCTATATATTTTATGAATTTTTAAACTATTTCATATTTACAAAAGAGTTTTATACTTTTTGTGTCATTTTTTATAGTTTACATCACTTTTATCAAGAACCGGTGTCACCAAACGCGTTTTCAACTCACGGTTTCATTTTTAACGACGTTTAAACACTCCGATAAACCCATGACTCATCTAATATATTAAAAGTAGTTATTTTAACAAGTTTTAACATTTTTACAAGTTTATTATTTTTACGTTACCCGCTTTTATGTTTCGCGTCTTAAAAACTACACGTTTTCAATTACCGGGATCAAAACTACACACAATATACCAAAACTACACAAAATAACTCATCCCCTCCCCCACTCACTTAAAACCACGACCATGTGGTTAGATTTTGATGTGGTGTCATGATCTAGCTACTACTTGTACACTTGGAACATGTCTTTTGCATGCTACCACTACAACACATATCTTACATAGTTAGTATCACCAAAACTTCCATCTCTTTGTCCCTTTCTCTTGTTGAACGACCCACACACACATATAACAGCCCCAACAACCTTTGTATTTGATTTTTACTTGATCTTGTTCATCTCCAATTGAAGGTTCAAGTGTTCTAGCTTAGTTTCTTGGGTTATTTCACTCAAAACATCATCATGATCTCATCATTTCTATGGTTGATATGGAATATCTCAAGAAGTTTTACAAGAGCTTTTGTTGGTGATTTTTCTAAAGCTTTTCAAGTTTTCAAGAAGTGGTGATTCTCAAAGTCCTTTCAAGAAGTGTTGGTGACAAGATTTGGTGATCATGAATTAGAGGAAAGGTGCATGCAATATCACCTTAACCTTGATCTCTATTTTCATCTTCAAAAATTTTCTTTCTCCTATATTTTATGGTTACAATAGGTTATTGTGGCTGTAGATTGGAGTTCTCAAGATCCTCTACAAGTTCATCTTTCAAGTCATAAAAGATCCTTGCTTGGTGGTGGCTTTGGATAGCCCTTGTTTCTTGTTCTTGAAATTTATCTTGTCCTTCTCTTTTGTAAGAAACTCTTTTATAAATTTTCATTGTATTTATATTTTTTTTTCTTCTTGTTCACTCCTGTAAAATTTGATATTTATTGATGTAATGGTGTAACATATAAATTATGGGGCTTGGTTAGGCTTGGTACATGAAACTAGACCACTAAAAATCCTAGAGGACTAAACATGCAACTGTGATTCTGAATCAGGGGAAAAAATGGAATAAACTGCACTAATCAGTAAACATTGAGACTAAACTAAAAATATGGGGTTGTAGGTCTATGTCTTGTGGTCGTTTTGACGGGTATTTCATTAAATAACTCATTCTGATGATTAAACTAGAAACATTTTCGTAAAACATGTCCAGTTCTGAGTAACAGATTTGAAACGGGCAAAAGTCATTTTTTTTGTGAATAACCCTCTATTTCTCAAAGAATAAAAGTTTTAGAGGACATCTTAACTTAAATGTGGCCAAAAACAGGGAACAAATCGGGTTAGTAAAACTCTAGATATCACACTTTTCGTGAAACCATTGAAAATTTGAAAGCTGAATGGATTGATTGTTTGGTTAAATGGACTGTTTTGCTAATGTTACATAATTTTTGTCCAAGTGGGACCCACAAATCTCGTTAATACAGAAGTAGACCTTTCCGGGGATATAAGGAACGAGACTTGTGGACTTACGGTTTGCAAATGATGATTTCCTAAACATAGACAAGTTATTTAAATGCTAACAGCACTAGGTATAAAATGAGTATAAATTGTTTTACACTTTATAAAGTTGGACCTTTAAAACATTTTGAACCCCCCTAATATATTTTGAACCCTGAGGCCTAAAGTGAACCTTTTTGACCAAAAACTTGACCCATGGACTAAACTTGAACCTTAGAATTAATTTGAACTTTTACATCAAAATTGAACTTGGGGTAAATGTAAGTTTCATACTTATATAAATACAAGGGTACATTTTTGGGTAATTTGTAAGTAATTAACTTAAACCTTGTGATGTATCTAGGAATATTGTACCAAGCTTAAGTAAGATCATATTCTGTATATTACCAAAAGTACATCGATATCTATTTTCATAAACGAAGACAACGTATATTATTTAGGTTCATCGTAGAGCTTTTGCGGCTATTCCTTCACTTGCTTGTTCATTGCTATTTTCTTTGCTTTAAGGTGAGTTCATAGCCTCGCCTTTACTTACTTAAATGTTTTATAAACCTCGCGAGGGGGATACATGCTAGTTTTTACAAACTGAATACAAGTAGTTTTTGGTATGCTGGACCCGATCATATGATTGTAGATATTGAATGCTTTTTGCCAATTAAGTCCCCTCTTGAACCGTTAATTACTCGAGTAGTAAACGCTAGTATTATGGATATACATATTAGGCTTGGCGGGCTTGTTCGGGATACGGACACATAATAGTTAGAATTGTGGTAAATGGCAAATTTTACCTTTCCGGGGCATTATTAAATTACGTTAAGGTTCGGTTACATGAACTCAATACTATAATCAAATAAACCGACATGTAATTGCAATACTTGTCACCCGATAAATAATGCTTGTATTCAACTTATTACTTATTAAACTCTATGAATTCACTCAACTTTATGTTGACTTTTTAGCATGTATTTTCTCAGGTATTATTTTGCTAGCTGAGCATTGGGAGCAATCGGAGTCGCGTGGATATCAAACATTGAAGGACTTGTTTTCTTCACATTCGATAATTATTTTCTTTAAATATGCAAATGAGTCATTTTTGAACTCTTGTAACTTAAGTTTTAAATATAAATTGTTGGGACCTTTGTACTCTGATTTATCAAATCGAATGTGACATTTTATTAAACGTATCTTTTGAGGTCGTTTTATGTAACTTGTTTTTATGAATTATGAAGTGACACCCAAATTGGTAATCCGCTGCGTTGTAAATTTTGGGGGTGTCACACCATCTTAGGATATGCACTATATATAATGGTACTAACTAGGATGCCTATACGATAAGTTATGACACTATACCCTAGTTATAAACCCCTTAAGTACTTTCGGTACTTCCCGACCATTCCTTATTAGAATACTTTAGGATACCCTGAACCCTAGGAAATTATCCATCCTTAGTAAATATAACAAGTTGGGTACTTGTTATGATCTACTCGAGGTTTTAGTATACCCTATGAGTAATACTACCAGATATGTATTACTCACAACCCCTAAGAATTTGGATTTGGTAGCTTTGACACCTTAGAACCCAACACCTCATAAGATAGAAGGATATTTCTTAGGAATATTATTCTTGAACTTCAGGCATTATAGGGTTAAACCTAGGACATTAGCCTTTAGATAGTTAGTAAGTGATGATAAAGTGAGCTCCGACAAATAAATCCACTCCTTATAATCACCCTTTACCACAAAAACTCCCTTCCCTTTTCATGCCCGGCAATTTGCCCAAAACTATAACACCCCCATTTTAGGATCACAGCGGAGAGGGACATGGGATGTTATATACTAGTCACATTGTACAAATATAGTAAACAACTTTAAAACAAAGTCGTTTTTAATAAAAGTTCATACTTCACATTCGATAATTCATCAGAGTCAACAAAAGTCCCAAAAGGTTTTAGCATAATCCAAAGTTACATAAGTTTAAAAGTTTGAAACATTATCGAATGAAATTTTTTAGTAAAACATGGGCCATTATGTAGATATCCATTTCTTGCGCCGCCCATCCGAGCTGAAGCCACCTACGGACCTGAGATAAACATGCTAAAAAGTCAACATAAAATTGAGTGAATTCATAGAGTTTAATAAGTAATAAGTTGAATACAAGTATTATTCATTGGGCGACAAGTATGATCAGTACTTGTCGGGTTATCTGATTATAGTATAGAGCTCATGAATCCGAACCTTGACCTAGTTTAATAGTGCCCCGAGAAGGTAAAATTTGCCATTTACCACATACTCTCAATACTATGTGACCGTTATATGTGAGCGCGACTCACCCGGCCAAGCCCGCCCAGCCTAATATGCATATTCATAATGCCAGCGTTTCCCTACAGAATTAACGGTTCATGATGGGGACTTAATTGGCAAGAAATACTCAATATCTATAATCATGTAATCGTGTCCAGCATACCAAAAATTACTTGTATTCAGTTTGTAAAACTAGCATGTATCCCCCTCGCGAGGTTTATAAAACGTTTAAATAAGTAAAAGGCGAGGCTATGAACTCACCTTGAATAAAGGAAGTAGTATGAAACAAGCAAGTGAGGAAAATAGCCGCGAAGCTCTACGATGAACCTAAATAGATATACGCTTGTCTTAGGTTCTTGAAAATAAACATTGATGCAATATGGCTATATATAAATTATTATCTTACTTATGCTTGGTACATAATTCCTAAATATATCAAGTGTTCGCAGATAAACTTTTAAAGATATAATTATATGAGTTTTTGAATCCTTTTTATACTTTTAAAGTCAAAGCTATTAATATTTCTATAACTTGCACATCTTAGAAAATCCGTTACTCTTAAACCGTATGTCGAAAAATTAAGTTTCTTATATCCCCGGAAAGATATTCATCTGTACTAACAAGTTTTGTGGGTCCCACTAAGTCAACATTACCTAACAGTAGTAAAATTACTAGTTTACCATAACTACTCAGTTCTGAAAATATTAACATCACAACAGTCCCACGAAAGTTGCGATATATAGAGTTATACAAGTCCAATTAATTCCCCATTTTCGGATACATTTAAGTTAAGTTGTTATCTAAAACTTTTATGTTTTGAGTAATAGTGGGTTATTCACAAAAAATATGACTTTTATACCTTTCAAAACTGTTACTCAGAATAGTACATGTTTCACCAAAATATTTCTAGCTTAATCATCGTATTATCGTAATGATTTATTCGATGAAATACCCGTCAAAATGACAACAAGACATAGGGCTACAACTACATATTTTTAGTTTAGGTCCAATGTTTACTGATTAGATCAGTTTATTCCATCTTTTCCCCTGATTCAGAATCACAGTTTCAAGTCTAGTCCTCTAGTGTTTTTATTGTTTTCTAAGTTATGTACCAAGCCTAACTAAGCATAATAACTTATTTAATGTTCAAATACATCAAGATATATAACATTTACAGTAGTGAAAGTAAAAAAAAAATTAAAATGAGTGGAGAGTTTTCTTACAATAGTTAAGAACAAGATGATACAACAATCAAGAACACTAAACCTAGTTTATCCCAATCAACTCTTGCACCTTTTCTTTACCCCATATCAACCCAAATTTTAATCACCAAAACTATTGTAAATACTTGAAAATTCACAGCCCTTAAACCCTTGAAAACTCTTAGAAAAATCACCGACAAAAACCCTTGAAGATGAAGACTTTGAGGAAGAAAAGAACCAAGGAATATCTAGAACACAAGGACCATCATTCTTGCACCATCATTTTAGTAGTAATCAAGACACAAATGTTGTGTTTGTTGTTGTTATCTCACATCAAAAAGAGAGGAGAGATCAGAATTTTGGAGTGAATTGCATGTAAAATGAGGGTGATATGCTCTATGTGAGCATTCTTACTAACTACTTGTTAGTAGTTAGTGGAAAATGATGGCATGTCATCTCTAACTCATGCACACCACAATCTCTTGCCACATAGGGGGTAAGGCAAGAGTTAGTGCAGAATTTATGGATTAAAATGAGTTATAGATGTATTGTGTAGTTTATTTTGCTCCCGGTAACTTAAAACGTGGAGTTTTAAGACGCATAACGTAATACCGGGTAGAAATAAAATGTAAAATTTGTAAAAATATGAATTGTTTTCACAATATATTTTTGAAGTAAAGATGAGTGGTGAGTTCATCAGAGAATTTATTTGAGGTTAAAACGTGAAAACATGAATTTAAACCGCGCAATACGTAAAAATAGGATTGTAAGGAAACAGTGGTGCCTAGAAAGTGTAGAGTAGGCATAGTATAGTTGTGGTTCAATGAATTGAACATACACAGATATTTTCCGATGAAGTTAATTATTTGAGATAGAATAGTTTAATAAATAAAGTAGTAAAATAAATGACATGAAATTTACGAAATGTCACAAAAACCTCCATCTTTCCTAATCACATATGGAATAAATAGTGATACTTGTTAAACTTCTAGTTATGACAAGTTATTTATGACCTTATGCGATTTCGATTTCATTCCTTAATTCATGACATTGCATGTCATGAGTTACAACTCCTCCCGTACACTATCTTTTTACACTTAAACCCTTAAATCCCTTAAATCACTTTTCCCCTATCATTTCATATGATACTAATGATGAGAATCTTTATTCTACATCATAATGATCTGAATTCTTTCTGAATTCAGTAAACTACCCTTTGTCCCTCTCTAATCCCCATTCCTCCAAAACATCTTAGTTTCCTCTAGTTTGAGAGCCTTCCCCAAACTACTCCTATATGCAAGTATATAATAGTATTATATACGAGCATACTTCTATCCTTCCCTCTTTACTTCCTACTCCCCTAGATCACTATGATTCCCAAATTAGTTTCCCCTCTTAGAAAACTCGTAGTACACATTCTAGGATTCCCATAATTGAGGTTAGAAATAACTTTAGGATGCCCTTAGGACACATAAGGATACCTTGAATCACCAAAATAGGCTATCTCTAAGAAACCCTTGAGGAAATAGAAAATAAGATTAGGAATCTTTGAGGTTTTTATAGGTTAGAAACCAAACTAGAGAAAAATCCCTAATCCCGATAGGTAGAAACTAGGAAAACATCTCTATAAGATAGGATTTAGCCTGTGATAAGAATTATACTAATATCGAGGATATTAGAATTAGTCACAAATTAGACTTTAGGAATCTTTTAGATACAACTTAGGAAACTTAAGAATAACAAAGGATTAGATTAGTACACTACTGACCTAGAAATTTAAGCTTTTAGTACCTAGTCTAGTAACTGGGTTGGAACACGTATGAGATATTAGACCCTTATTGTATTTCCCATAAGACTTTGAGGATTTAGAAATTCCTAGGAATATTACACCTTTAAGATATCCCGAGCCTACCCTAAGCTTTATAAACCCAGACTTAGAACTCGAGGTTACTAGTTATAACTAGGAATAAGACATTTGAGGATTTTAGTCTACCTATACTTAGTTTCTTAGGAATTGACACTCCTTAGGTTACACATTAGAATCCCACTCGGAAGACACTATTGATATTACCCTAACTGGTTTTAAATACTTAGGATATAAGATAGACAACATAGGTCAAAAGACTGTTGATATAAATAATGTCTAAAAACATTATTAACATTTATCGACATCTCTGTGTTTTCATAATCACAAAACGTAAACTCATTGAACTACAAATTATGACGTCAACAAGTATTTAGTCATAAGTATTCACTTTAACATCCAAATCACTTAAGGTATGTATAAACAAAATGTCTAATGCATTATATGATCAAAGGAATTTTTATTTTTACAAACCATACATTTTTTATAAAATGGGACAAACATTTTTAAACTTATACAAAATGTTTTTATATTTGTAAGAAATGTTTTATTCAAAATAAACAAAATGTCTAATGCATTATATGATCAAAGGAATTTTTATTTTTACAAACCATACATTTTTTATAAAATGGGACAAACATTTTTAAACTTATACAAAATGTTTTTATATTTGTAAGAAATGTTTTATTCAAAATAAATATTTTGAATTCAAATTTTTACCCAAAAAACGGCTAGATTCTTCAGATAAACCTTCCCCACAAAAGAACAAAAAAATTTCTGAAGAATTTTTTTTAATAGGGCGGCTCCCTTAATTATTAATGGGACCGCCCCCTAATTAAGGGGACCGGCCACGCTCCCGAACAATATTTTTTTCCCTATAAATACTGGCTAAAATCTGGCATTTTCCTCACATTTTGCACTATAAACTCTCTGATATAAATCTTCTATACCATTCTCTTAAACCTTTTGATCATATAATCATAAGCTTTTGTTTCCAAGTGATTCAAGCTTCAACCTTTCAAGTACAAGAGAAGAATACTTCAATCCTTCAAGAGAAGAAGTATTACAACTTGTTGTGACCTCCACATCGAAGTTGTTAGAGCATCATCCATTATATCTATTTCTTGGTGTAACTAGTTGTGAATATTTGATAGAAGATAGATTAGTAAGGTGTGTAGATAGAGAGACTGTGAAGTAGATAGTTGTGAAGATAAATAGGTGTGAAGAAGTAGTGTTGTGATTAAGTAGTGACTAGGTGTGAAGAAGTTGTGTAGAAGGTGTGAATAAGTTGTGACGAAGTTGTGGTGTGTAAGGTTTTCTCCGCCATAAGGGTGCTTGTTGACATGGTGAAAAAAACTCTCGAGTAGGTGACTCGGAGAGTGGAGTAGGGCAAGGAAGGTGTCATTGTAGCCGAACCACTATAAATGCTTTGTCTCGCGGTTTGATCTTTCCATCTCTAACTTATTATCTTGCTGATATCGTTATTACTTTCGTAGACATAGACGTGTATATATATATATATATATATATATATATATATATATATATATATATATATATATATATATATATATATATATATATATATATATATATATATATATATATTTAGGATCCTCTAAACCTAAATTAAGATCTAAAACTCCACCACCAAGAAAACCAAATAATCCTCATACTCGATCTAAAACACCTCAACCGAGAAGAAACCAAAATAAACAAAATTACAATAACACTAGAAATCAAATGTGGAATTATCCACCAAGTTACAATCCTTGGGAAATAATACCACCATACATGCATCCTAGCCAAATGTTAAATATGTTTGGACCAAACAACTTTGGACCAATGAGATAATGGGAACCAAGTGGCTAAGTTGTCAATCTTGGAAGAAGTTGGAATATCATCGACAAATGACTTCTATAACTCAACATGGTCACTTGATGTGCTTGAAGATATTCCATTGAAGACTAAAAGGTACGCATTTCTTTTAGGTTCATCGCTATAATTTGCATGCTTAGATAAATGATTAGTTAGATTAATGCTTAGCTATACACATATATGTAAATAATAGCTTATATTCTTATAATCTAGAAACATCATTCGTTGACTTTCCTAGGAATAAGATAAAATTGTTCATTGCCAAACAAAATAGAAAATTGAAATTTTCTATAGCCACTATTAGCAAACTCATGGTGATGAAGTGAAATGAGTTAAGTGGATCAATCGTTAATATAGAAGTACGATTAGATCCCTCACGTAAGAAAACTATGGATGAAACAAGCTCTCGTAGACTATGGCATTAAGTTAGATAAGCATGCGATAACAAAGGAACTATAGATGTTAGGTTATACCCCATTCAACACTCTCGCATCTACCATATAAATTATCGTCATCACTTCCTTTAGGATCATAGGATATGTAGAATCGATAGCATGAGATAATAATAGGCTTAACCAATCCTCTTGAGCATCAGATCTTTAATAAACATCTTTTAAAATATATGATTAATGATATTTTTTGTCAAAAATCTAATATCTCTAAAAATATGCAAAAACCTCACATTTTGGAAAATAGTTTTTCAAATAACTATCCCACTTTTAAATAACATGTTTTCACTATCAATATCCACAATTTTGTTTTGATCAAAACTAAAGATTGGGAAAATATTCTTTACCATTCATTCATACATTTTGAAGTAAAACCCAGTCTATTTTATTCAAATAACTCTCACATCTAAATGAAAACCTACTTTCAAACATTGTTGAATAATGCTAAAAACGTCTCTTTTAAATCATGCATGGTTATCTCATATTTGTCATCTATATTTATATAAATGACACTTATAAGTGAACTAAATCAAATCAAGAGGACCATGGTTTGTCTATTAAGACTTTGTTTGTAACAAGTCTAGAAATCCATGCTATCATAACTACCCACTTATTGCACATTGATACACATTAGGATTAATTCTCCTAGTTATGTAGTTATGAAATACTTGATGTTGCTTATTGTTTCCTAGCACTTATATTTTACTTTCTTGATGAGTATGTTTACATGCTAGATGAAATTGCTTGTTTACTTAATCTCTTTGGTTAACATGCTTTGGCTACATAATTGCCTACATAATTAGTATATACTTAATTGCTGCAAAGAGTTGGACTTGTTAGAAACCAAAAACACAACCTTTCTGCAATTCACTACCAAAAACCCTTTTCTGGCAATCTGGGAATCACCAGATGGGCGGCCCCCTTAATTATTAAGGGGACCGGCCTCCAATTAAGGAGACCGGCCATCTGATGGTTGAAGGTGTTGTTTCCTTTTTCTACTTTTTAGCCCATTTCATCCTACACTTCCCAAAATTCACAAACCTATTTTATCCTAAACCTTCTATCAAAGTTTATGCATCCTTAATCCCACTAATCCTACATTATAAACACTCTCATTCCTCTCAATCTCCACTCATCTTATCATGTCCTTCCCCATTAAACCAAAACCACCAAGAAACTCGTTTGGAGAAGAAAGCCTAACTTCCATTAAAAGCCCGTCAAACCAAATGATGTTGTCAAACATCCAACACCAAATTCCTCCTATGTCTTCAACATTACATACCTAACACCTCACTTTCCTTCCCACCAACATTACATATCAACAACCTTTACTCACCCATATCCTTCTACATTACACTTAAACCACATAATCTTTACACACTCAAACCTCATAATCTTTACTCGCCTCAACCTCAAATTTCATCTCCTAGTGCACCTAATGAACCATCTATAACACTCTCCTACCAAGAAATTCCTTCCATGAACATCGCTCTTTCACTCTCACCAATCACATCACTTGATACTCATTTCCCATCTTCACCAATAACTCCACCTAGTCATCCTCACAAAAAGATTCAACCATATAACCCTTACCTACACTCTACAAAGTGTGTCATCACCACTACAACTTAACCCATGAAGGTCAAACCATATTTCATGATACACAAACCTCACGTTCACTCAAATGAACCCTTTCACAAACCTCATCATAATAACCAAACGTCTATCCTTGTTCCCCAAAATACACCTTCATCTCACCCACATAAACCATATGAAGAGCATGTTCAATCTCAAAACAACAATCCCAATCTCATTTCTAACACCTCACATTTTTGTTCAACCAACCAATCTAACATCCAAAACACTCTCCACTCAAGGAACATCCTCCTCTTACATACCTTTATCCTCATCTATTTGTGATTACTCAAACTCACAAATGTCTCCACCACGAAAAGTATCATCACCACCTCCTACCAACTCACATGTTATTCTTATGTTGCATGTCCAATCATCTATCCCTAATAAAAACCACACTCCACCATCATCACCTTTCTCTAAACACTTGAAGTTCATTGAAGAGCTCAACGAAGCCTATGAGCTTAGTGCTCTTCTTACCTTACACCTTGCTCAATGCAACTTGGAATAAATTTCCTCTAGCTCTCCTTCATCACCCCACAACTTGAAACAAGTTGCAAAACATGTCAACGATTTTCCTTGTTGCATCTTTCTCCAAAAACAAACCATTTCATTGAATGAACACTTCACTTGGATTGAGTATCTTCTCACTAGTTCTCATCCAAAACCCTCGCTTGAACAACATCCAAACTCTCAATCAACCTCTTCCGCTCCTAACTCTACACCTCTAAACTCACCACCACTAAACTCTCCAACACTCATGCACCCAAACATATACCTCCATTAATCAAACAATCCTACCCTAACTTAACCATTTTCATTCCAAACACTCAATCATCAACCAACCTCTTTGGCAAATATATGCTTAGACATAATATATGCTTATGATTTTCACTTTCAAATATGAATCAACCAACCTTTTGTTACAAGCAAGTCCGATGGCTCTCTTTGGCAAATTAGGATATTTAACTTAATCACTTTGAATTAATTGTTATGTATCCTTAATAGTTTTTTTGCTATTCTTGTTATTTGTATATTGCATATTCTTCTATATATGCTTGTGCTTCTAATATTTTTCTTGCGAGCATTCCATATCTCGATTCCTTGGTACCATCAAACTA
This sequence comes from Artemisia argyi, assembly GCA_030686995.1. Taxonomy (NCBI): domain Eukaryota; kingdom Viridiplantae; phylum Streptophyta; class Magnoliopsida; order Asterales; family Asteraceae; genus Artemisia; species Artemisia argyi. The sequence continues at coordinate 90,747,852 of CM060703.1, forward strand.
GGGGGAGCACACATCAAGGGTGAGCTTTCATCCCGTCTACCTTCATTTATGAAGCTAGCCGGAATAACCTTTTTGATTCTACAAAAAGGGGGAGAAATGAATATAAACTCACTAAATACATGTCTAAAAATTAATTTTTAGACTTGACGATTTTAGGTTTTGCAATCATCAAAAAGGGGGAGATTGTTAATATAAATAATGTCTAAAAACATTATTAACATTTATCGATATCTCTATGTTTTGATAATCACAAAACGTAAACTCATTGAACTACAAATTATGACGTAAACAAGTATTTAGTCGTAAATATTCACTTTAACATCCAAATCACTTAAGGTATGTATAAACAAAATGTCTAATGCATTCTATGATCAAAGGAATTTTTATTTTTACAAACCATACATTTTTTATAAAATGGGACAAACATTTTTAAACTTATACAAAATGTTTTTATATTTATAAGAAATGTTTTATTCAAAATAAATATTTTGAATTCAAATTTTTACCCAAAAAACGGCTAGATTCTTCAGATAAACCTTCCCCACAAAAGAACAAAAAAAATTCTGAAGAATTTTTTTTTAATAGGGCGGCCCCCTTAATTATACTAGGCGGCCCCCTTAATTACTAAGGGGACCGCACCATAATTAAGGGGACCGGCCACGCTCCTGAACAGTATTTTTTTCCCTATAAATATTAGCTAAAATCTGGCATTTTTCCTCACCTTTTGCACTATAAACTCTCTGATATATATCTTCTATACCATTCTCTTAAACCCTTTGATTATATAATCATAAGCTTTTGTTTCCAAGTGATTCAAGCTTCAACCTTTCAAGTGCAAGAGAAGAATACTTCAATCCTTCAAGAGAAGAAGTATTACAACTTGTTGTGATCTCCACATCCAAGTTGTTAGAGCATCATCCATTATATCTATTTCTTTGTGTAACTAGTTGTGAATATTTGATAGAAGATAGATTAGCAAGGTGTGTAGATAGAGAGATTGTGAAGTAGATAGTTGTGAAGTAGAGAGGTTGTGAAGTAGATAGTTGTGAAGATAAGTAGGTGTGAAGAAGTATTGTTGTGATTAAGTAGTGACTAGGTGTTAAGAAGTTGTGTAGAAGGTGTGAATAAGTTGTGACGAAGTTGTGGTGTGTAAGGTTTTCTCCGCCATAAGGGAGCTTGTTGACATAGTGAAGAAAACTCTCGAGTAGGTGACTCGGGAAGTGGAGTAGGGCAAGGAAGGTGTCCTTGTAGCCGAACCACTATAAATGCTTTGTCTCGCAGTTTGATCTTTCCATCTCTAACTTATTATCTTGCTTATATCGTTATTACTTTCGTAGACGTATATATATATATATATATATATATACATATATATATATATATATATATATATATATATATATATATATATATATATATATATATATATATATATATATATATATATATATAGTTGCTCATATAGTGCTAGTGTTGATTTTACTTAAAGATCAAACAAAAGTTTCATTCACAAAACAAAGTCTTTACAATCAAACTAAAAAGATAACATACATATAATTGATCATTTCGATCAAGTATAGTTTTCATACAACATATAATTAAGGATTACATAATAAACGTTTACTTACTTATCTCTCGTATATAGCTATAATTGTTTATATTATGCATGTGTTGATTTCACATACTTAAGTTACATTATTATTATTGGTCATACTTAGATATAGTTGTTCATATTGTTCAAGATTTTAGTTCACATAAGATCGAATCAAAGTTTTAAAAGTAAACTAGGTTTTAAAACTAAACTAAGTTTTCATAATAAAATTAATAAGACGTAAAAGTATTCAACCCCCCCGCCCCTTCTAGTTTTCCACAAAGACTAAGCATGAAACCCTACCTAAGCATAATAATGTTGATATAAATAATGCCTAAAAACATTATTCATATTTTTCGATATCTCTATGTTTTGATAATCACAAAATGTAAACTCATTAAACTAGAGATTATGACATAAACAAGTATTTAGTCATAAATGTTCACTTCAACAACCTAATCACTTAAGGTATGAATAAACAAAGTGACTAATGCATTATATGATCAAAGGAACATTTACTTAATCACTAGACTTTTTATATAATGTCACAAACATTTTACATCTTTTAGAAAATCATTTTTGGTACTAAATTAAAATGTTTAATTAACCATAAATATATAAATTCAAATTTTCAACCAAAAATGGTAAAAATAATCTAGAAAAATCTTCCTCACAAATGGACAAAGAAGTCCAACGTTCTGGAAGGGCGGCCCCCTTAATTATATTAGGCGGCCCCCTTAATAATTAAGGGGACCGGCCCCTAATTAAGGGGACCGGTCCTGGCTATAAATACTGGTTCATTTTCATGGATTTTCCTTGCCTTTTTGCACAAAAACTTTCTGCCCAAATCTCCCTAAATCAATTATTTGATCATATAATCATAAGCTTTTGTTTCCAAGTGATTCAAGCTTCAACACTCAAGTGCAAAGAGCAGAATATTTTTATCAATCAAGACTAGAAGTATTACAACTTAGTATTATCTTGCTATCTAAGTTGTTTGTTCATTTCATCTTGTAAATCATTTATTCTTTGGTGTATAAAGTGTGCATATTAGTTAGTTAGATTTAGATATAAGATCTAGATTTGTTGAAAGTGTGAAGTGGTACAAGAAGTGAAGAAGTAGATGTGCATAGGATTAGTGGTAGGAGGTATAAGAAGTAGTAGTAAATTGAAGTAGTGGTTAGTAGTGAAGATATAGAAGCCATATAGTAGTATAGAAGCCTTGAAGTAGTTAAGAAGTTGAAGCCTCAAAGTTGTGAAGACATAGAAGCCTAGAAGGTGTGAAGACGTAGAAGCATTGAAGTAGTGAAGACATAGAAGCTTTTAAAGTAGAAGAGGGCTTGTAGCGGTACATAGATAAAAGCCTTCAAGTAGAGACATAGAAGTACTGAAGTTGTGAAGACATAGAAGCCTAGAAGTTGTGAAGGTGTGAAGACACAAGAGTTGTGAAGACGTGTAGAAGGCGTGAAAGGGTGTGAAGAAGTTGAGGTGTGATTGAAGTTGTGAGATTAGTTCTAGGTTCGATTAGAACTTGACATTTAGCTTTGTGTCGTTAAATTGGTGTAAGCTAAGGTGTGTACGGTTTTCTCCGCCATAAGGGAGCATATTGACTTAGTGAAGAAAACTCTCGAGTTCGGTGCTCGGGGAGTGGAGTAGGGCAAGGAAGGTGTCATTGTAGCCGAACCACTATAAACCCTTTGTCTCTCGGTTTGATCTTTCCATCTCACTCTTAGCTTACTTACTTATTTACGTTTCGAATATAGTTATAATAGCTTGTGATGCATTGATTTCACATAAAGATCAAACTAAGTTCCATTCACAACACCAATCTCATATAAACAAACTAAAAGGATATTATATATATATATATATATATATATATATATATATATATATATATATATATATATATATATATATATATATATATATATATATATATATATATATATATATATGTGTGTGTGTGTGTGTGTGTGTGTGTGTGTGTGCGTGTGTGTGAGTGTGTGTGTGTGTGTGTGTGTGTGTGTGTGTGTAATAGATAACATTGTAGTTTTTACTCAACAATCTAATTAAGTGGTTTTCAAATAACCAGGTCAAGCAAGATTTTAAAGTATATTGTATTTTAAAACTTGCAACGATCTATGGAATCTGAAAAATATTTAGAAGGGATTTTAACGCAACAACTACCATTATTCGAAAATTACAATTTTAGTGAATGGAAAAATAAATTTGAAAGTTATGTGAAATCAATAGATCTTGATCTTTGGAATATCGTTTCAGTTGGTGATCTTCAAACAACTAAAACGGATTTTGAAAATCAATGCAATCATCTTCAAACAAAGATTAATAAAAATACTAAAGCTAAATTAACGATTTATAAAACCTTACCAAGAGTTGAATACGAAAGAGTATTCTTTTGTAAAATGGCAAGTGATATTTGGAAATGTCTTTTAAACTTTCAACAAGGGAAATGTAATGCCAAAGATGATAAACTTAATGTTACACAAGAATTAGTCACTCTAGAAAATTTGATAGATAAATACTTAGTTGAAATAAATACAAGTGCTACTAGTTCAAATGTGGTTATTGAAGGTATCAATAACGAAGAATACACGAGCCAAATCCTAAGAAAGATTGTAAATGAATCATGGAGCGACATGGACGAAGAAGATGATCAAAATATGGCTTGTGAAGATATTCATATAGATGAAACTACAAGTATTGATGGCGAAGACTACATGCGCTAAGACCTAAGTGAACTTATAAATGAAACATGGAGCGACATGGACGATGAAAAGGATCATCGTGTGGTATGTGAAGATTGTGAAGCAAATAAAGCTACAAATAAGGTACAATCCGAAACCAAACATTTTAGCTATGATCAATTTATATTAGAGTTTTCAAAATTACAAAACAACTTCAAACATTTTTGCAACATAGACCCAAAAATCATTCTTAAAAATAAATCTTCAACATCCGTTGAAAGTAACTTTGAAAAAGAAATAATTTTAGAAGATAAAATGTCTAGACTTGAAAGTAATATTGAAATTGATCTTGAATGTAAAATACTTACTTAATATTCAAAAGTCATTTAATGATAAAACCGGCTTAGGATTTAATGCAAATGATCCTTCAACAAGTAAATTTAGGCAAATAAAATTTGTAAAATCTAGTAGAGAAATTTAGAATTAAAATTATTTACATCCATTACTAATTATATAAGTCAAGAAAGTCATTGTTTGTTTGTTAAGACAAAGTATTGATGAATTCTTTTACTCCTTGGTGACATCCTCGCCATGTGCATTCTAGTGCAATGGATGTCCTCAACTAACCATCTCGAACCCATGAAAATCTGGGTACCAAGTTGTTCTTTATGATTAGGTAATTAAAGAATGAAGAGATGATTGTATTTTTTTTTTGATCGCTCACGTTCAAAAGATACTTATGAAGACTAGTGAATCATATCACTATGAATCCTATTGTACACACGATTAGCTAATGACATAGTTGCGGCCATTATAAGAATTGATGATAAGATCTTCACTATTGGAGTGTTGTTTTGGAGAAGTATTCAAAGTAATTTCTACAAGTGATAATCAAGAAGGGTGTTTAAAATTTCATCACTTAATTAAGATGAATTGTTAGACTACCTCAAGATGAAGGAATCAAACAGAAACGTTCTTGACAAACACGACTCATGAAAAAGGAAATACCTCCATTGAAGATATTCAAGTCATCTCATCATTCTACTTTCAAGTTATCAAGTAATCAAATTCTTATGGTGGTATCTTGGGATGATTAAATATGAAGATATGAAAAATACTACTCAAGATGGTTTTGTGTATTAAGGATATTACAATAATTAATTCACATGAAAGACATGATTCACATCAAGCCACTTAGGTCGTTAAAGGCATTGAATGTTCATTTCGCTACGATATTATGTTTTGGCTAAACATTGAAGATGTCAACCAACATTCACGCGCTCACTCATAAAGAAAAGCTGGACATGAGGTAAGTTTTCTTTTCAAAAACTTATAAGTATTACACTATATCTAACTATGTCGTAATTAGTCTATAAAAATATGCTTAAGGTTGTAGGTTGCCTTGTTCATATTCTGTTAGTTGAAATTCCTAATATAATATATACTTGAACTTAGTTTAGCTGTCTCTCTAGACGTTAGATTAATTGCCCACTTGCTTATTCACCATTGAATATGGAAATCATCTATGACCGCTAATAGAATGATTATATTTACGGACATATAACCAATCTAGTAGAAATAATAGATATGTTATACTATAGCCTAGGATTAAGATATGTTATTATAGAATACTTTGACGAGATAAGTAAATATGTGCTAATTTTGCTACCATAGATGATAGGTCATATCCCTCTCAAAATATATTGCATCAAGCCTATATAATTATGTCATCACTCACTAATGCTTATAGTTTACATACAAAAAGGTTAATTGGGACAACAGGCTTAACCGATTCTCTTGAACATGTGATCTTATACAAACACTTTTCTTAAATCCATGATTAATGATTTACGTTGTCAAAAATCCAATATCATGCATAAAACTCACACTTTGAATAATAATCTTTTAAATAACTATCACATTTTTCAACAACATATTTTGGAATTTGAATAACCACAACTTTATCCTAATCAAAAATCAAAGATTGAGAAAAATTATTTTTCTCTTTTATTGACACATTTTGAAGCAAAACCCAATCTATCTTACTCAAATATACACATGAATCTACTTCAAAGCATTGTTGAATAATGCTAAAAACATTTTCTTAAATCATCTATGATAATCTCATATTTGACATATATTTTTTTTCTTTATGACATTCATAATAAAACCAAATCATTTCAAGAGAATCATGGTTTGCCTACTTGAATCTTGTTTGCAACAAGTCTTGATGTCCTCACAATATTATCTCTCCTTTTGTTGCACATATGCACCACTTAGAATCAATGAAGTAGTTCATTAATCTTATTAGTTAATCATTAGCCTAACATGATTTGTTGTCTCTTAACTTATAAAATTTGCTTGCTTGATGATTAGGATTGCATGCTTATTAAAGATTGCTTTGTTAACTTAATCCATGTAAATAATTTGTTTTATATACATGTTTAGCATATCCTATATTTCCTCAAAGAGTGAACTTGCTTAAAACCAAACCAAAACACATAACCTTCTCTAAAAATTTCTGCCAAAAACCCATTTTTGGTAATCTCGTAAACACTAGTGTTAGAATATGAGAATCATGACAATCATAAAATAGGTAAACACATATGCGGAAGCGTAGGAACATCTATAACACATAAGAGATTAACATAAATTAAATAGGAACGTACCGTAGTGATTCTAGCCCGAACAAGAATCAAAAGCAATTGTCTTTAACAATATGAAGAACCCTAATTAGGGTTTATATGGATCAATGATTAACCCCTTACCGTTTTGTTAATCGATCCCTTGATAACAACAAAAGTATGTTGTTACCTCGTTCTTGTACACACAAACTACCAACGAATAAAGGTTTGATGCAAGTAAACAAAAACACTTATTTTGGAATAACCAAAATCGACCCAAACCTTAGGAGGGGTTTTGGATGATCGGCCAAAAAAGAAAAGACAAGGAGAAAAGATTTAGGGTTTAGTGTGTGTGCACAAAAGATGTGAAACCCTAATCCTTGGCCTTGTATATATACTAGAAGATATCTTGGAGCACAAGACAAACATGGGTTGGGCTTCCCCTCCCCATGATCGACCGGCCATGGACCCCTATGGGGTGTTCCAGAACCTTCTTGACTCCCAAGTTACATTCTAGTCCATATCTTTCGTTACTAATGACAGTTAGTCCATACGGTTAATAACTAACGACCATTTAGTCCATTAAGTGTTTATAAATATATATATACGATACGTTTAACATATATATATTTATTATTCATTATTCTTGTTTGTAAAGTGTGCAATCCCGAGGTCTCGGGTTCGATACTAGACATTTACATATTAATGTTTATCCATATATTTAACAACTAGATGGGCGGCCCCCTTAATTATTAAGGGCACCGGCCCCTATTTAAGGGGACCGGCCATCTGATGGTCGGGGTTACTGTTTTCTTTTTCACTTTTTGACCCATTCCCACCCTATACTTCCCAAAATTCACCAACATATTTTGTCCTAAACTACCCCTCAAAATTTACCTTCCTAAACCACACTTTTCTTACACTATAAATACATCTCCTTCGTCATTAATTATCATCCAACCAAACATGTCATCCCCCAACAACCCAAGATCTAAACTCTCAAGAGTTACTAAGATCTCTGTAAAACCCGTTTGGAGGAGAAAGATTGACTCTTGTCAGAGCTCAAGTGATGATGTTCCAAATCAACCAATACCCAAACCTTATACTCATACAAATAACCCATCTCACAAACAAAGCCAAACACCCATACATGGTTCCACCAACGCTTCTTCTCATGATGAGCATGCACAATCCGAAAACAACAATCCTAACCTCATTGCCAATACTTCACTTGTTGCTCATTCAACAAAAACACCATCCACTCATGAAGCATCTCTTCCATCCATATCATGTTTTCATGATTACCCAAGCTCAAACATGTCTCCACCACCAAGAGTGCCAACACCACACCCTACAACTTCACATGCCATTCCTATGTTGCATGTTCAAACCTTCACCCAAGACAACAACCATACTCCACCACCATCACCTTCCTCCAAACACTTGAAGTTTGTTGAGGATCTAAAAGAAGCACATGAGCTTAGTGCTCTTCTAGCCATACATCTTGCTCAACGCAATTTGGATCCACCTCCATCTAGCTCACCCTCATCACCACACAACCCAAATCAAATTGAGAAGCATGTCAACAATTGCCCTTGTTGCATCTTCCTCCAAAAACAAACCATTGCATTGAATGAGCACTTTACTTGGATTGAGTATCTTCTCACTAGATCTCAACAAACACCATCACTTGAACAACATCCTAACCCTCAACCAACAAACTCAACTCCAAACTCACCACCTCCAAGCTCTCCATCACCAAATTCACCAACATCCAAAAATATACCTCCATTGAGCCATCACCATGATCCCCACTCAACCACTCTGGCCTAAGCATACCATATGCTTATGCTTTTCCTTTTTCAAATAAAACACTTCAAGCTTTTGGGATACAAGCAAGTTTGATGACACTCTCTTTTGGCTAAATAGGATGTTCTACTTGGTTTAGAATTCTAGTATTATGAATGATGTAACAATGATTATGTGTTTGGCATAATCATTTTGAATCAATGAATGCTTTAATATGTGTTCCTAATATTCCTTTGCCATGCTTATCATTAGTTGCTATTATGCTATATATATATATATATATATATATATATATATATATATATATATATATATATATATATATATATATATATATATATATATATATATATGCTTGTGCTTATAATATTTTTCTTGCAAGAATTCCATAGCTCGATCCCTTGGTGCCCTCAAACGAGGGGGAGCACACACCAAAGGGGAGCTTTCAATTACGTCATCATTCACACATGAAACTTGTTGGCTTAAACCTTTTTGTTTCTACAAAAAGGGGGAGAAGTGAATATAAACTCACTAAATACTTGTCTAAGTATTAATTTTTTGATTTAATGAGTTTAGGTTTTGTAATCATCAAAAATGGGGAGATTGTTGATATAAATAATGCCTAAAAACTTTATTCATATTTTTCGATATCTCTATGTTTTGATAATCACAAAATGTAAACTCATTAAACTAGAGATTATGGCATAAACAAGTATTTAGTCATAAATGTTCACTTCAACAACCTAATCACTTAAGGTATGAATAAACAAAGTGACTAATGCATTATATGATCAAAGGAACATTTTCTTAGTCACTAGACTTTTTATATAATGTTACAAACATTTTACATATTTTAGAAAATCATTTTTTGGTACTAAATTAAAATGTTTAATTAACTTTAAATATATAAATTCAAATTTTCAACCAAAAATGATAAAAATAATCCAGAAAAATCTTGCCCACAAATGGACAAAGAAGTCCAGCGTTCTGGAGGGGCGACCTCCTTAATTATACTAGGCGGCCCCCTTAATAATTAAGGGGACCAGCCCCTAATTAAGGGGACCGGCCATGCTCCAGAATAGTACTCTTCTGGCTATAAATACTGGTTTATTCTCACAGATTTTCCTTGCCTTTTTGCACAAAAACTTTCTGCCCAAATCTCCCTAAATTAATTCATTGATCATATAATCATAAGCTTTTGTTTCCAAGTGATTCAAGCTTCAACACTCAAGTGTAAAGAGAAGAATACTTCTATCAATCAAGACTAGAAGTATTACAACTTAGTATCACCTTGCTATCTAAGTTGTTTGTTCATTTCATCTTGTAAATCATTTATTCTTTGTTGTATAAGGTGTGTATATTAGTTAGTTAGATTTAGATATAGGATCTAGTTTTGTTGAAAGTGTGAAGTGGTGCAAGAAGTGAAGAAATAGAGGGGCATAGGATTAGTGGTAGGAGGTATAAGAAATAGTAGTATATTGAAGTAGTGGTTAGTAGTGAAGATATAGAAGCCATATAGTAGTATAGAAGCCTTGAAGTAGTTAAGAAGTTGAAGCCTCAAAGTTGTGAAGACATAGAAGCCTAGAAGGTGTGAAGACGTAGAAGTATTGAAGTAGTAAAGATATAGAAGCTTTTAAAGTAGAAGAAACCTTGTAGCGGTACATAGATAAAAGCCTTCAAGTAGAGACATAGAAGTATTGAAGTTGTGAAGACATAGAAGCCTAGAAGTTGTGAAGGTGTGAAGACACAAGAATTGTGAAGAAGTGTAGAAGGCGTGAAACGGTGTGAAGAAGTTGAGGTGTGATTGAAGTTGTGAGATTAGTTATAGCTTCGATTAGAACTCGACATTTAGCTTTGTGTCATTAAATTGGTGTAAGCTAAGGTGTGTACGGTTTTCTCCGCCATAAGGGAGCATATTGACTTAGTGAAGAAAACTCTTGAGTTCGGTGCTCGTGGAGTGGATTAGGGTAAGGAAGGTGTCCTTGTAGCTGAACCACTATAAACCCTTTGTCTCTCGGTTTGATCTTTCCATCTCTCACTCTTTACTTACTTACTTATTTACGTTTCGAATATAGTTATAATAGCTTGTGTTGTGCATGCATTGATTTCACATGAAGATCAAACTAAGTTCCATTCACAACACTAATCTCATATTGTTAGGATTAAAAGTGACGATCATTATTGAGTCAAATAGTTAGTTAAATATATTCATGTAATAGTTAGTGAAATGCTAGTCTATTAAGATTATATAAAAGCCTTAATGGCTTGGCCCAAAAGTAGGCTCAAGAGAAAGCCCATGGTGGCAAATGTAAAAACTATAAATACCCTCCTAAGCTTGTTAGTAAGGGTGGGAGTTCATGGTAATACAATGTTTATTTCACACATAGTGCTCTCCACCTCTCTCTCTCTCTCTACTTTCTCTCTCTAGCTCTTCCATATCTCTCTAACATCATAATCTAAGGTGATAAAGATAGATCTAAGGTCCTACAAGTGGTATCAAGAGCCAAGGGATAATATAGGTTGTTTTATGTTAGAATTGGTCGAAAAAACTAGGTTTGAAGGCTTATTTTTGGATCTCGTTACTGTTCATCCGAGATTTTATCGAGTTAGGATCAGGTTTTACTGAGTTAGGAAGTGCGGAATTCTAGGGGTATCGAGTTAGACAGTCTGCTTATCGAGTTAGTGGAGTAACTTACCGAGTAAGCTGAGTTATTACCGAGTTAGGGTTGTGTTTTATCGAGTTAGACTCCGAATTGTCGAGTAAGTGTGCTGCTTTATTGAGTAAGGGAAGGATTATATCGAGTTACTATATTGGCGAGTTAGCCTTGGTTCCTTATCGTTCATCGAGTAAGGATTTTTATTTGGTTAATACTAAATGAAACTATACTCAGTTCGTCTTAAATTATCGAGTTAGCAACTGTTTTATCGAGTATTGGTTATCGAATAACATAAACCTTATCGAGTTACACATGGTTATCGAGTTACACATGGTTATCGAGTAAGCAGCCATACCAAGTAAGACAAGTTTTATCAAGTTAGCTCTTATCGAGTAAGGTGCTGGTATTATCGAGTAATGACAAGTTCTAAGGTTTACCGAGTAAGCAAAAAAAATATTTTCAAGGGGAGACTAAATGTTCCATTTTTAAGCGAAATTGAAATTTTGTTATAACGTTGAAAATTTTGACCCAAAATTCAAATTTTTTCGGTATATTTTGGCGTCAAAATTTTTAAAACTCAAATTTTTCTGGTAACCTTAGAATTTCATTTCATAGTGATTTTCAAATTTTGGGAGAGAAAATTTTCAAAATATTTTTGGAGGGAAAATTCGAAATCACTAAAATTAACCATATACGCTTTTCAAACTTCGCCAAAAACATCTAATCCTCAACAACAACCTTTGTTATCTTCAACGATCCAAGATCAACTTTATCACACATCAGAACCTAATGGAAAAAGTAATGCAAATGAAGGAGAGAGATTTTAATAAAAAGTTTACAGTGTTCAAGTCACAGGTTGAGAAGGTTATAAACATATTAGGATATGAGTCAATGTTCGAACAAGCATTTGAATACTACGTCAGAGTCTGATTTCGTAATTTCAAAGAGAAACTTATCCAAACCCTAAATCAAGTTGAAAAACTACTCAATGAGGAAGAACTTCATACAACTGCAAAGAAGCTCTTAAAGTGATCCAAACTCAATTTCAGAGAATCTTTAACCCTTGGATAATGAACCAGTCAGAGTTTATCGATGCATTTTACCAAAAATAATGGGTAAGCTATGCGACCTTCCGAACTACATGCATCAATCAAATGGGTGACCTCGAAAAGATTCTTGAAACTAAGGAAGCTGAGTTAAATGAAATTGAGAAGCTGAAACGGGAAAGAGTGCAGATTGAAAAAGATATGCAGTTAAAGGAAAGAGAGCAGATTGAAAAAGATATGCAGTTAAAAGAAAGAGAGCTAATTGAAAGAGAGATGCAGTTAAAGGAAACAAAGGTGATTGAAAGAGAGACAGACAAAGATTTTCAAACAGAAGAGGAAACGGTCAATGAGGGTGATACATCAAATGATAGTTTGGTTTTCACGGGAAGTGATTCATCTTCAGAATAGCAGGTTGAATGCAGCAGTCCTAGCTATGATTCAGATACTGATAGTACACAAAGGAATGAAGATTTTTGGGATACAGAAGATGATTATATCACACCTTCATTTGACACAAAAATATTGGCTACGGTACAATATTCTAACAATAATGATAATGTTGTTGTGTTCGATAATGTGTTTGCTCATAATCAGACACATCCTGAGCATTCTGAGTCTATTAGTGACACATATGTGGTGGAACAAAATGATAGTAATACTACTTTTGCTACTCCAGATATGGATCCTAATAAAGGTGAGCCTGCCCAGGATGGATCTTCTTATGAAAAAGATCGTGCTTTATTTGCTTCTTTAATCAATAATTTCAAACATGAACTTGAAATGTGCAAAAACGACAATCGTGAAGCTAAGCAAGCAAATGTCTTTTTGAACAAAGAGCTTGAGAGATTTAAGGAAATGGAAAAACGTTTTGAAAATGCAACAACAAGAAATGCTGAACTTGAAATTGAAATCTCAAACCTTAAATCTCACACTAAAACGTTTGAAATGTATGGAGAGTCTATCAAACCACTTTTAAAACAAAAAGAATCACTTGAAGTTGGTTATAGAGAAACTGTTCTTCGTGAAAAACGTTCCATTCAAAAACTGGACGAACAAATGGTTCTTAACAATAGAAAGGTTCAAGCGCTTTTAAAAGAGAACATTGATTTAAAAAGTGAAAATTCAAAGCTTCAGAAAACCACATCAAATTTTGAGATTGTAAACACAAAACTTGAGAATGAAAACCAAGAGTTTTTGAAACGAGCAAATGATCTTGAAAATAAACTTCAAAAATTGGGACAGACTTCTCAGACTGTCAACATGTTACCTACAAAAGATGATGAAATTTCTAAACAAACATCTGGAATTGGTTTTGTGAATAGTGCTCATGTGGAAAATGAAAAACCATGTTTTTTAAACAAAGTGCAAAAGTTGACACCTATTTTGTATAACGCTGAAGATATGGGAAAAGGATTGTCACCTGACCTTTTGTATGTGTCTCAAGATGGTTTAAAATTTGAAGAGGAAAAAAGTTTAAAAGTAAAACAAATAAAAAAACCCATTCTCGTACCACGGCTTTGTGTATGGTTGTACACAATTGACAGGTATACCAAAAGAACTTTTCAAAAGAAAAGACACAAATGTGATAAGATTTTTCAAAGAAGCTCAACTTGATACTTATGATGCTAATTTATGGAAAAATAAAGCAAGAAAACAGTTTTGTGATCTTAAACAGCACATTGAGCAAACGTTAAAGGTCATTTAGTTTAAGCAAGAAAACATCACAAACAACGTTTTCTCTAATCCTTTTTCATCAGCTTTATGCCTTAAGATAGAAGTCAAAAAGATTTTGAAAGATGAGATTGAACCTCGTGTGAAAGATATCAACTTATGTTTTGAGTACTTTGAAAAACATCTTGTAACTGAAATGAGAGAAGATCTAAAGTAGGTTCACTCTCTTGAAGACGAATTTGTTGAAAAATGCTTAATTCTAGACATTCAAAAAGAATTTTTCGCAAATCAAATAGAGTCGTTCAAGTCAGCATCTGTCAGCCATGAGTATGAGAATGAGAATTTTGAACAAACATCTACCTTGAAATCTGAAAATCTTTGTCTCAAAAAGAAAATCACCGAGCTTTCAAAAGAAGCAACTGATGTCAAAGCAGAATTGTCAAAAAGAACTGCTCAGTTTGAGAAAGATCTTGCAAAACTTGAAGCGCAAAGTATCTCTTTCCAACTAAAACTGCAAGAGAAGAATGAGAAAATGTTTTCAGCAAACTCTTTGACATCGGTGCTTAATGAAAAAGAAAAGATTTTTGAAGAAACTTGTGATGATGCCAATATCAAGTTCGATTTTGACGAACTTGATACAAAAAATATTGAATTGGAACATGTTGTGGCATCATTAGAAAAAGAAAATGAGCATTTGAAACAGACTTTGTAACACCCCAACCCGATAAGGGTAAAAGTATTACGTTATGGTGACATATCAAAGCAAACACAAGCATAAGACTTAAATAATACAAATGAATCTCAAAGGTTACAAAGGATAAATCCGAAGTATAAGGTTACAAATTAAAATAACAATAAATACTAAGTCTGAAAATGTAAGCACTTCTAGTCATCTCTAATCCTGAATAGCTATCAAAGTGTAGTCTTCTAAGGGCTTCTATGCACTCTTCACTCATATCCTAGCTTCCCACTAAAACCTGTCGCAGGAAAAAAAATGTGGCTGAGCTTAAAAAGCCCCATGAACAGATATAAACAAACAAAAGCTAATAACAAAAGGGAATCCAAAATGAATCCAAGCAAACCTGCTGAGACGAATATTAAATAATATGGAACATGTGATAGAATCAACAGAACACGATCAAAGGGAATAAGTATAAGGAATATCAAATGAATCAAAGGAGAATGAAACGAATCATAAGTGTAAGCAAATGAACTAAGGAAAGCAAAAGTCAATAACAATAAAGAAGTTAGAACAACAAGGATCACATATATAGTAGAAGTAACAGAAATGCCCAACAATCATATATCAAATTGTAGATAGAGTAGCTAGCTCGATGTACCAAATGTGAAATGGAGTGTATTGCACACACATACCCATTCACCAAATTTAAAATGAAACAAAGTACCTAGGATGCATCCATACGCTCCCTGCAAAACAGATATATATGCACAAAGCTCTAGGCTAAGTAAACATATGCAATAATAAATATAGGCCTGAATAGCTATAGCATAATAGGGAACGCTGTGGACAAAAACCCACCTCCACAGATAGTGTCAATACCACTGGTGCATCAGTGGCAAAGCCATGGAGTCCCCATGACTGGCTACAAATTTATCAAATAATGGGCAACAAATAGGGCATAGGAATGCTATAAGAATAAGAACTATAGCATGCAACAAATATCAAGCAAATCATAACAAAAGTGGATCAATCAAATACGAATCAAACAAAGGAAAGCATAGCAATGGTTCAAGTCAAAGGTCAAAATCAAAGATTCATATTATGAGGTTCAAATCAGAGGTTTATAATAGCAAAAGGGTTCATAGCAAAGGTTTAAAATTTGAAGTTATATAATCAAAAGATGTTAAAGAAAGTCATGAGAAATCTTAGAGAATAAAACAGATTAAGGACTTTTGAAAATTATTTAAAACCTTTTTATCGTAAAAGTATTCCTTTAAAAAAATACATTTCATAAAAGTCATTAAAACCTTCATATAAAACTGGCATCGTATCGTAATCACATAAATCATTTCAAAAATAGTTTTTTCTCAAAAGTCACCAGGTTATATTTTTAAAAGGGTCTTCATACTAATCATACTATCAAATGAAACAAGAATATCAGGCGTATAAAGATCAGAAATTATAATAGTGGCAATGGAACGGATCATAAGAAACCTTACTAAAAGGTTAGAATATCTGTGCCTTAGCAATCAAAAGAAGAAATGAACAGATCACGAGGAAATCACGTGCAACCCTTCCTCAAAAATCTACATGAGTTGTAATAACGAATTACTTAAGGTTCATTAAGTGTTATACCGATTCTTAATTACTTCGTACTCTTCATTAAAGTTATTATGGTTTCGTTAATGAAATTATGTTAACATGTGACCAAATATTTCATATTAAGTGTTTAAATGCATTTTAGGGGTTTATACTTACTAATGAATCTTAAATACTCGGATATTCTTCAAATGACTAGTTATACTCAAAATAAGGTCCAATTATTGAATTTTGGAAGTGTATCAGCAATCAAAAATAAAATTCACAAAAATTCTCAAAGAAACTATCGTGTCTAAAGAATCTTCTAGAATTTTCCCGGAATTTATTACCAAGTGTAACTACCTTTTGAAAAGTCGTTTATCAAAACAAGTCCAGAATGTGAAATGCAGAAACACCCTGAAAGTTTGCGTTTAGGAGACATATCAAGACCCTTCAGAAAAATCCACAAAAATTCCTGGAAGTCCCAAATAACCCAGATATCACCCCTGTTAAAGGAGAGCTCTTAACTCTTTATGGTTTGAAAATGAAAAATCAAAAACTGCTACTGATTTTCAAGAATCCGAAACACAGTTTTGACACTTAAACTTGTAAAAATAAAAAGATCATGTACCTGACCTCCAATCACCATGAAACTTATATTTCCATAAAGTAGAAAATTAGTACTAGTGTTTAGACTCAAAATTTACTTTAAAACACGTTGGCATCCTTAGTTAAGACCCCATTCTATAAGATCCAAATCTGGACAGCATAGAGAGCAAGACAGAAATGACCCAAGTTTAACTAAATCATCACCACGACTCATAACCCATTTAGATCAGTTCTTAACACCTTTGAAGGACTTAATATGACCATTTAGATAACACATGAAATCACACATACACGACATGAACTCTAGCGAGAGACTAAGTGTTGTACCCAGACTAATCCAGCCCTACGTCTAGTTCCTTTTTAGATCTGATTGTAACGCAAGTTTCATATGTTCATTAGTCAATATTTTACACACTTAAACAGCCTACATGCTGACACACTCACACCATCCGCGTATGCATGAAATAACGCCACAACAATCCACATAAAATCACACATAAAGCCCTACTTCGTCTCATTAATCAAGTGTACGCCCCACCTTTATTTTCTAGGGGTTGTTCCAAATTAAAAGCAAGTATTAAAGACCAGATTAAGTTGTATTATCAGATTAGATCGAACAATTATGGGTCGAATCAGAACAGAACTTAGGTCAATTAGAACAGAAAGTAAGGGTCGAAATACAAGCAAAAAACATCAGATCGAATACACCATGTTAGTATGTTTTAGGTTATGATTTAATGTAGTGAATCAAACGTATACACAAGCATATTTCTTATCTGATTATTTCTTGTCATTAACATATTGTATGCGTTAAGAAGAGATTAAAACGGATGAACAAGATTAAAAAGTGATACCCTTGTGATCGATTTGGAGAGAAGACGAGGAACCAGGGACTAGAACTACAACTTGAATCACATCACCCAAACCCTTGTCGATTCTAAGATACCCACGACCAGCATAACACTCCTTTTGAAACAGAAACTACCCACGATCAGTTTCCAACTTTTGAACCCGAGTCTGTCCACGAACGAGACACATTAAAGCCACCATGAAAACCCTCGTTGCACTTCTTGAATTCGAACCAGGAGAGAAGAAAAACAGCCTTTACTTGTTCGTGATTAGGGTTTATGTGTTGAAGTTAATTGAGAGAGAAAGAATCGTATAATTTTAAGAGCAAAATGTTGGTTGTTTAGCTGCAAAACAGTTCCCATATTAGGATTAAGCTAATCAATGAAGGTACCGGATATTCACTTGAAATCGTGGTATCACTTTCCAATAGAAACTATTCGACCCTATGCCTGGGTTACACGGATATCTCTATGGGATAAGACCAAGTGAAGTTCTTGTTTTAGGCACAAACCAAGAACCAGATGCGTATAGAAGTGTTTAGGGTTTTGTGTGTAGTATATAGTATGATATTGTATATCCATGCATAATGATGTGACCTCTATTTATAATAGAGAATACTCAAAACCCTAGCCCATGGTATTATGTATAATTAACGGCCCATTAATTATATCATAATAATTTCCATAATAATAGGATCAGTGGTTATCAGTGGAAACATTATCACTAGCAGTGGTAATGTTAACACTAGCAGTGGTAACAATAACCCTTGCAGTGGTAATGTTAACACATCAGTGGAAACATTAACCCTTGCAGTGGTAACATTAACACATCAGTGGAAATACACTAACAGCAGAATCTACTATCAGTAGAATCAGAACATAACCACTATTGAGTCAGGGGATTCAGTGACCAAATGGGTGTATACTCCATACCTCCAAACCCATTACCAGGTGTGAATTGATCCCTCAAGTGCCTTAATTTTCCAACAATCCTCCCCAAATTTAGTTCACTACTTTTGCATGCAAATTCAAACACAAACCAAAACAAGTGCATAAATGAAAATATCCTGAGGATTGAATTTCCACATTAGTACATATACTTTCAAATATTCGAGAATCAGGGTGTTCTAAGAATTGAACCCTTCAACCCATTTGAATACCTGATGATAAATACACACAAGTTTTCAAACACTAAAATACTCCTGACACTATAAAAGCCATGTGTCCATATCCAATTCATAAATGTTGTAAAAGCTAAAAGTCCAAAGCTTCCTGAAGCGGCAAAACTTCTACATTTACATAGGTGGTTCATCTTTAATTCATGCTCCTGCTTAGCACTTTTTCAAAGAAAATTAACCATTAAGAAGTGAAGACTTCATCCTCCTTTCAGCAGGTAACAAGCACAACCTTGGGATGTTTGTGATACATGTGCTTCAGTCCACTAAATGATCAGCTTTCCACATTGAACTCAGCTTCCAAGTTTCCTTATAAGGGAGTTGGGTATCCTTGCATTCAGTGACTAAGTTGGACTTAAAGCCATCCCTTTAGCAGACTTCAAAACCATGTCTCTAGCCAAACCCTTCGTCAAGTGATCAGCTAAGTTTTGTTGAGATTTAACAAACACTATAGATACCACCCCATTCATGATAAGCTCACGAATCATGCTATGCCTAACACCTAAGTGTCTATACTTCCCATTGTACATCTGGCTATAAGCCTTTGCCAATGTAGCAGCACTATCACACCGGATAGAAATAGGTGCTATAGGTTTAGGCCACAATGGAATCTCAAGAAGCAAGTTTCTCAACCATTCAGCTTCTTTACCAGCAGCTGCTAGAGCCACAAATTTAGATTCCATTGTTGAACTGGTGATGCAAGTTTGCTTCTTGGATGCCTAAGAAATTGCACCTCCACCAAGTAGGAATACCCAGCCACTGGTAGACGAATTGTCTTCAGTGTTATTGATCCAACTTGCATTAGTATATCTTTCTAATACTGAAGGATAACCAGTATATGAGAGACTATAATCCATAGTTCTCTTCAAATACTTAAAGACCCTCTGAATTGCTTGCCAATGATGAGCACTAGGATTACTAGTATACCTGCTCAGTTTACCCACAGCAAAAGCAATATCAGGTCTTGTACAAGTCATGGCATACATCAAGCAGCCAATCACCCTAGAATACTCAAGTTGAGATACAACTTTGCCAGTATTAGGCATTAGCTTCTCACTTGTATCCATAGGAGTACTCACTGGAGTACAATCAAAATAATTAAATTTCTTCAACACCTTCTCAATGTAATGAGACTGTGAGATAGAAATCTTGTTACTTTCATGTTTAATCCTAATGCCAAGGATAACATCTGCCTCCCCCATATCCTTCATGGAGAACTTTGATGACAAAAATTCTTTTGTAAGATCAACTTGATTTTGGTCAGTGCCAAAGATCAACATGTCATCAACATATAGACAAATGATGACTCCTTTACCAGATTCATCAAATTTGCTATATACACATTTGTCAGCTTGATTAAGTAAATAACCACTAGACAAAACCACTTCATCAAACTTTTGATGCCATTGCTTAGGTGCCTGTTTTAGTCCATAAAGAGACTTAATCAGTTTACACACCTTGTTTTCATTGCCAGGCATGATGAAGCCCTGAGGTTGGTTCATGTAAACCTCCTCCTCCAAATCACCATTCAAGAAAGCTGTCTTCACATCTATCTAATGAATAATCAGATTGTGAATTGATGCCAAAGCAATTAGCAATCTTATGGTACTGATACGTGCCACTGGAGCATAAGTATCAAAGTAGTCTATTCCTGAATTTTGTTTAAAGCCTCGAATAACTAATATTGCCTTGAACTTTTCAACAGTTCCATCTACCTTCATTTTCTTTTTGAAAATCCATTTGCTACCTAAAGGTTTGCAACCAGGTGGTAGATCAGTCAACACATAAGTGTTATTGCCCATGATAGAGTCCATCTCATCATTAATTGCTTCTTTCCAGAAAGCAACATCCTGGGACTTCATTGCTTCTTCAAATGTTTTGGGATCATCCTCCACAATGAAGCAATAAGAGTATTGGTCAGAGACCTCACTCCTTGTACCTTCAATTAAGTATAATTGAAACTCAGGTCCAAATGATTTTGGAGTCCTCACCCTATTGCTCCTTCTGAGCTCAGGTTCAGGTTGTTGTTGCACAACCTCAGCAGGAACCTCATCAGCAGGAACCTCATCATTAGGAACCTCATCAGCAGGAACCTCTGAAACACCATTGTGGTTCCATTTGGAATCCTTTGACTTGGTCTAGGGATAGATGAGAATCTATTCTCATCAAAGATTGCATCCCTTGATTCAATTATTAAGTTAATTGAAACAGACTCATTAGGTTCTATAACATAAAACCTATATGCCATGGAATGCTCAGCATATCCAACAAAGATGCATTCAATGCCTCTTTCACCCAAAGTTTTCTGCTTTGGATCAGGGAGTCTTACAATAGCCCTACAACCCCATATCCTAAGATAATTAAGGTTAGGTTTCTTTTTAGTCCAAAGTTCATAAGGGGTAACTTTGTTCCTTTTGTTGGGAACCCTATTTAATAAATAGCAAGCTGTTAACATAGCTTCACCCCAGAACCCTTGACTCATCCCTGAATAGGACAACATGGAATTAACCATCTCCTTCAGCACCCTGTTTTTCCTTTCAGAAATACCATTTTGCTGAGGAGTATAAGGGGCAGTCATTTCATGGATTATACCAACAGACTGAAAATACAGAGTATCCATGTACTCACCTCCCCTATCAGTCCTTAATCTTTTGATCAGGGAACTTTGTTGTAATTCAACTTCAGTTTTAAATACTTTAAATTTATCTAATGCTTCATTTTTAGAATGTAATAAATAAACATGACAAAACCTAGAAGCATCATCAATAAAAGTTACAAAGTATTTCTTATTCCCCAAAGAGGGAGTAGCATGTAAATCACAAAGGTCACTGTGAATTAACTCTAAAACTTTAGTTTCACGTTTTACTCCTTGAAAAGGTTTCTTAGTTATCTTGTTCAACATACAAGTTTTACCCTTTTTAGTGTTCACATCAAAGGCTGGGATTAACCCATCCTTAGACATATCTTGCATTCTTTTAAAGTGTACATGGCCAAGTCTTGCATGCCATAGGTTTGAATCAGAAAGTTTAGAAGTAGATATAAAAGCAGAATCAATATTATCATGAACAATATTAAGTCTGAACATTTGATTACATAAATAACCAAAACCAATAAACACACCATTTTTAGATAAAACAAACTTATCAGATTCAATAACCTGTTTATAACCACAATTATTCAAAACACTACTAGAAACCAAATTCTTTCTAATATCAGGAACATGTAAAACATTAAATAAAGAAACACTCTTTCCAGAACTAAACTTCAACTCAACACATCCTTTTCCATGCACCAGGGCAGTTGACTCGTTTCCCATGTGAAGAATAGAACCATCATTCATTGACTTGTAGGTCTTGAACCAGCTTCTATCTTTACACACATGAATTGTTGCTCCAGAGTCAACCCACCACGCAACATCGTCATCCTGCACAAAGTAAATGTCAGATATATATATGTAACATAATAAATCTTAAAAGACTTATTAAACACATTCTGACCTTTCAGAGAATTGGTGTTACCATTCCCTCCACTTGTGCCTGATCCATTGGATTTGTTTCCAACTGTACCACCCTTGCAATCTTTCCTGAAGTGTCCAGGTTTCCCACACTTCCAACAAGTCACCTTAGGTTTCTTGTTAAGATCAGATTTGGTGTTATCTTGATGCTTACGCTTACCCTTGTTGTCATTGTTCCTGGAGGAGTTGTTATGCTCCACCATATTGACAACTGATGGACCAGTAGCAGTGCTACTCTTTGGCTTGTCAATGTCTTGAGCTTTGAGTGAGTCCTCAATTCGCAAGTAACTGCCCAACTCAACAAGAGTTAACTCCTCCTTCTTATGCTTAAGCATATGCTTGAACTCTTTCCAAGAAGGAGGTAGTTTATCGATGATACAAGAGACTGAAATAGCCTCATCCATGTTCATCTTGTGTTACATGAATCGACCAAGTATACTAAGAAGTTCATTGTATTGTTCCATGACAGGTCTAGAATCAACCATTTTGTAATTGTTAAAATTACTTACAAGGAACTTCTTACTTGATGCATCCTCAGCCATATACTTGGCTTCCAAGGAATCCCATAGTTCTTGAGAAGTTTCAACATTCTGATAAATATCAAAAAGAGAATCAGACATACCAGTGAGAATTAAACCCCTGCATATGTAGTCATCATTCTCCCACTTGCTCCTTGCCCTCATCTGATCCATAGTAGCGTCATCTCCAAAGTCTTCTGGAATCTCAGTAGTGAGAACATACACCACGTTCATACTAGACAACAAGAAGTGCATCTTCTTTTGCCATCTTCTGAAATCAACACCTTCAACCTTTTCCAGCTTGGAAAAGTTAGCAGCCATTTGTCTCATAGCAGCAGCCATTGATTATCACTAATAGTTTCTATTGATTGTTGGTTGTTTAGCTGCAAAACAGTTCCCAGATTAGGATTAAGATAATCAATGAAGGTATCGGATATTTACTTGAAATCGTGGTATCACTTTCCAATAGAAACTATTCGACCCTATGCCTGGGTTACACGAATATCTCTATGGGATAAGACCAAGTGAAGTTCTTGTTTTAGGCACAAACCAAGAACCAGATGCGTATAGAAGTGTTTAGGGTTTTGTGTTTAGTATATAGTATGATATTGTATATCCATGCATAATGATGTGACCTCTATTTATAATAGAGAATACTCAAAACCCTAGCCCATGGTATTATGTATAATTAACGGCCCATTAATTATATCATAATAATTTCCATAATAATAGGATCAGTGGTTATCAGTGGAAACATTATCACTAGCAGTGGTAATGTTAACACTAGCAGTGGTAACAATAACCCTTGCAGTGGTAATGTTAACACATCAGTGGAAACATTAACCCTTGCAGTGGTAACATTAACACATCAGTGGAAACACACTAACAGCAGAATCTACTATCAGTAGAATCAGAACATAACCACTATTGAGTCAGGGGATTCAGTGACCAAATGGGTGTATACTCCATACCTCCAAACCCATTACCAGGTGTGAATTGATCCCTCAAGTGCACTAAATTTTCCAACACAAAATATGGAATGGAGCATGTGATATTGTTGGAAAGGAGATCATATTCCTTGACATAAGGGATAGTATTTGACCAAGACGCTTCTTATCTTCCAGGATGTGATATGGGTTCTTCTTTGAGTTAACTTTCAAGTGTTAAGGCCCAAGTTTAAATATCAATGTGTGACAAATGGAAATCGGCCCAAAAGAACCTTAAGACATGTGATATGTCTTATAGCGTGGTCTTGTATTTCAAATTTAAGTATTTTGTTTAATTAAGTTACAATGTAACAGTTTAGGGATCTTATAATTGATTAATTATATTAGTAACTTAGGTTTTGAATTTATAGTATTCTTCTTGATTTCAAAGTTAGAGGGAAATATAGGAATTTTACTTGTTTGAAAATTTAGGGTATTACAACTCTTCCCACCTAAAAAGGAAATTTCGTCCGCGAAATTGAAGGGAAACGAAACGGAGAACACAAAAGACTGTGAAAAACTTGTTTCTCATGACTCTATCTTGTTGATCAAAATAGCTTCAGGTTCTTAGAAAGAGACATATCAAAATGAATCTGATAAAACGGATAAGATACCAAATGCAAAGGATGATAATTGTATTCCCCCCAGGGAATACATGGAAGACGTAGGATTTGACGAATACCTTGTCCATGGAAATTTAATTAGACAAATCAGATGAGAACGTATCGAATCGCAGAAAACATGAGGGTGATAAATACGTTTAACTCTTCGGTTTCTCACATAGTCTCGTCTTCAATATAACCTTTCAAAGGTATTCTCATAAACAAACAGATCTCATTTCCTCATAATCCAAAATCTCATATCATACTCATGGCATATCGTAGTGAAACATATCCAACGAATGCGGAACGTACATGCGTCGAAACATAGGTGTATTTCTTCATAGTAACATATTGAATCCATACTGACAGAAATAGATTATTTGACAACATCAAGCGGCAGAAAGCTCTACAACAGAACCTAAGATTCTTATCGACAGCACATAGTTCAACAACCGCATGTCGAGAATCCAAACATATCAAGTCATATATCAATGAAGGAAGATTTAGCATATAGGTACAATGAACCTAAAGTCTCACTAAACATAGATAATCTCAATCAGATATCAGAAATTCTAAGGCATGCCTCAAAATATCCCATGATCACAATAAGTGCACGTTATATGATGTAAGTATTATCACGTTTGCCAGGCGTCATAATACTAGCATCATATAAATATGCCCTCATGATGGCCATATTTATCTCAAGTCATGAAATAAGCAACTTATCTTAACCACCTAACAGTCCTTCTACCTCCTAGGGTTGGTCCGAATCAATCATCATTCACGAAACGAAATCAGAGAACCAAAACTTATAATAAATGTAACAGAACCTAGTAAGTATCATCCAAATTGAAATACGTCGTCAAAAGCATCAGTCCATTCACGATTTGCCAAATTTCTCATGACAGAACAATCATCTAACATACATAGAATGAAACACAGAATATAGAACCTAAATCATTAAAGGGATCTTATCATTGGAAACTTAAGTGGGATAAGCAGAAGTGAAATATGTCATCAATAACTTCATCCTTCACAGAATCAACTCATCCAAACATAAGTGGTTGCTTCAAAATTCGTCCATTCAAATACATGATTTCAAAATTTCTTCCAAACCCGAGTAGTCTGTCTATGCTTGTCCATCTGATCATAAGGTGAAACTTCAGTAACTTTCATCGATCTTGGCTCATTTCGGTGGACAACTCGGAATTCATAGTAGTACTATCTGTTGCAGCTTATGAACGCCAATCAAATACTCTTGCAGAACAAAGGGTCACTCTAACTTAATACGAAAATGATGTACATGTTCATCTTTCATCTCTGAAAGCAAACACAATGTCATACTGTGGAAAACTAGAAGGAGGGTTGAATAGTTTACCGCTTTTTAAATCCTTTTTAGCTTAAATAACCTTTGAGAACTTGACGTTTGGTTAAAGATATAAACACAACTTAATATGTTTGAATCTTTGAAAAGACTTTTCATGTGGATAACAATT
Organism: Artemisia argyi; assembly: GCA_030686995.1. Lineage (NCBI taxonomy): Eukaryota > Viridiplantae > Streptophyta > Magnoliopsida > Asterales > Asteraceae > Artemisia > Artemisia argyi. The sequence goes on from CM060703.1 coordinate 90,773,966, forward strand.
CTAACTTAACTTGTTTCATACTTTGAAAAGCTTTACTTGTAATGATCCTAACTTTGCGTGTTTAGTACTTTGAAAAGCTTTACTTATGTTTAAAGATATAAGAACAACTTTACTTGTTTTGGTTCTTTGAAAAGCTTTATATGTGATCAACAATTCTAACTAAACAACAACATATAATAAGCAAAGATAGAGAAAGAAACAATCAAACCACAACACGATAGTTTATCGTGGTTCGGCTACAAGTACTCTTTTTCCTTGCCCTACATCCACGCCCCGAGTTTCCAACTCGAGAGTTATAAACACTAATCAACAAGCTCCTTTCACCGGCGGAGAAAACCTTACACGTCGCTTATACTTTTACCGACACAAAGCTAGATGTCGAGTTCTTTTACAAGGGTACAACCACTCCCATTCGTCGCTTACACTTTTACCGACACAAAGCTATATGTCGAGTTCTTTACCAAGGGTACAACCACTCCCGTTAGTTCTTTTACTAGGGTACAACAACTCCCAACACACTACGTATTTTGAGGCCTAAAATACTAACCGATAACTTCTACATACATGACACACATGAAGTATAAACTACCAAAGCTTATACATGACCAAGCTACCAAGACTTGCAACTTTAGAGTTGAAGCTTGCAACTTCTTGAATGATCTTGTGGAGTTCCTTGCTACATAAGAGAATCACACAAGTCAACGGTTACTGAGTTAGTTGAGAGAATATGTGAGAATAAGTCCTAAAGGGTTACACAAAACAAACAAATGGTTTGGTATTTATAGCAAACTATTCTGCATGTCTGGCGGATCAGGCGGAACCCTCAGATGGGTTCCGCCCGTGTACCCCCAAGGTACCGCCGGGTCTGCAGTAGGTTTTTGCAATAACTCTTCAAACCAAACAAGGTCTTGTCTCATAACTCCTAGCAACCAAACAATGTCACATCACTTAAATCAAGTCAAACACAAAACTTGTAAGCCACACCAAAGCAAGTCAAACACATTTCTTACCATAAATACATATAGACAAAACTTGCCATAAATGTGATGTGACAATTCTATTTTAAGAAATAAGTGTGATGTGACAAGACACTTTCTAATTTAAGAAATAAAAACAATGTTTAGTTTAAAAGGAAATGTAAATATTAGTTAAACAAGACTTAAACACTCAAAGTGATAATTTACTCTTAGCTAAAGTTCATACTTTGTCATTAACAAAACTTAGCAAAGATCGTAAAATATAAATAACGTTTTTAGGCGATATTTGTATTAACAATCTCCCCCTTTTTGTTGATGACAAAACATAAACTTTATTAAAGTAAGCCATAAGATTTAGTGTTAAGTCTTATAAAGTTAGTATGAAAACTTGTTTTTGCAAAGAGTCAGCGAAGCGGAAATATCAAAAGTTGAACAAGTTTAATATAAATTCTCCCCCTTTTTGTCGAAACAAAAAGTTGAGAAGCGAAACGGAATAATGGCCATGCTCCCCCTTGGTCGATACTCCCCCTAAATGGAGTGCCAAGAGAGGAGACATGGATTTTGAACCTACAAAAGAAAAGTTAGTTTCCGCACAAGATAAGTCATGAAAGTGTTTCATGTTAAAACACAACTAAGAGTTGTGAAGTGAAATAGTACAACACTCATGCTCCCCCTTGAATATTACTCCCCTAAATGGAGTATCAAGGAAGGAAAACATGGATAATGAACCTACAAAAAGAGAGGTTAGTTTCTAAAGCACAAGATTTATGTATGGTACCATAACAAGGTATAGTTCACACATCATACCTAAATGGTCAACAAACAAAGAAAACCTTGTAGTGTAATGCAATTCATTTCATGTAAAATTTAGACTTCTTAAAAAGTCAAAGACAAGAAATTTTGGTTACACTATCCTACCTCTAGAAATAAATAAAAAGCTACAAATAAGCTACGACCATAAAAAGCTACAAGGAAATCATCATTTTCCTTTGTGAGAAACATTTTCCAAAAACAAGGATGAGGTTGTTCAAGGAAGAAAATGTGGGTTGTGGTTGTAGCGAGCTTTATTTCGAAGGTTGAGAGGATGACACGGGTTTTGGTTTGTTGGTTTAAATGGGAAACATTTTCCAAAAGAAACGGTTTTGTTTCATTTTGGAGACTCTAAACTTGAGGTGGTGTTGGTACTCTAAACTTGGTTTGTTCGTTTTAATGAGCAACATTTTCCAAAAAAAACGGTTTTGTTTCATTTTGGAGACTCTAAACTTGAGACGTTCCACAATGTGGTTTAGGATAAACCTCATTTTATTGGATATGGTGAAACAACAATGGTTTTGGGTAATGATACTCTTGTTGTGGTGGTTGGTTGTGGTCGAAAGACTCATTTTGGTTAAGCAATGACCTTGGTTATTCATTTGTGAAAGGTGGTGGTTGTTGTTGGTCTTGGTGGAAGATCATTGAGATGCTTTTATTTTCTTATACGAAGAAAATAGAGATTCAAAGTGTTGGGAAGGTTCTTGTGGTAGTGGTAGTTATTGTTGTTGTGGTGGTTGTTGTTTGAACAAAATGGTGTAGGCTTGGTTATTTGTAAATGGTTACCATGAAGGTTTTTGTGAATGGGGTGAAACACAAATGATTGTAGGTGTGTATGACCTTGACCATTTGGAAAAATTAAGGATTTAGCATAAAGGTAGGCCAAACTCTCAAGCAATGATGGTGGATGAGGTGCATCATCCAATGACTCGTTTGGTTGAAATATTGGTTGTTGATGGGTTTCCGTTTCGGCAATGGTGTTAAAAGGTGACAATGATGGAGGGCTTGATGGTTTAGGTGATAGGTTTTCAAAAGTTTCCAATAGTGGATGTGGTGATGTTGGTGGTGTATGGAAAAGTTTCATTGGTGTAAGTGTTGAAGTAGCAAGATTAAGCAAATCTTGAATAGTGATCACATTGGTATTGAAATTTGTTGAGGATGGTGTTGAGGTAGTGAGGTTAAGGAAATCTTGGATAGGTGAAGAAATGTTAAGTGAAGCATCACTTGAAGATGATGAGCTTTACTTGACGGTTTTGTTGAAGCAACAAGGTTTGACACTAATCCTAGTGGTTTTTGAGAAGGATTTTGATGGTTATGGTGTGATTTGAATTGTTGCAAAACTTTCAAATTTATAAGGTTGAAAAGGTGTTGAAATGGGTGTTTGGATTTGATGTTCTACCATTCAAAGAATGAGGTTTTAAATGATTTTCATGACCATGTCACATCATTTGATGTTAATTCAATGGAATAGAATGGAGTGAAAGATCAACATATGCACTCAATGCTTTGTGATCATAGGATGTGATTTGGTTGAAAATGTTTCAATGGTTTGAAGGATCCTTTAAAAGGGTGCCTTGGGTTAGTTATGTTAGAATTTGAATTTTTGGAGGGAAGTGGCTTCCTAATTGTTTTAGTGAGTGAGAGTTGTTCTAATATGGTTATTGGAGTTAATGGAAGATGTTTCTCACTTAGGATAATGGTTTTGACACATTACAAGTTTTGGACTTAAGAAAAATGGAAGAATTTTCTGCAGGTGTCTGGCGGAACCCTCAGAAGACACTGGCGGAACCCATTTGAGGGTACCGCCTGATCCGTTGGGCCATTTCTGGAATTCCCAGAAAATACACTGGCGGACCCCAATTTTGGGTTCCGCCAGATCCGCCAGGGATAAAAAATTAGGCAGTCCGCGTTTTTGACCGGCGAGACGATTTTCAAAATTTTCGAAAACTCCTAAAATCAAAGAGATAAGGTATTTCTGGTTAGGCAATGCAAAAATTAGACATGTAAACATACATATCATGGGACTTTGACCTTGAGGTCGAGGATTTTACTATACTTAGTAAGAATTGCCATAAGCATAGAAAAAATGACAAACACCTTAACCATTGTCATTATGCATAAAAGTTCATACAAACATAATCCAACAAACATAATAAACCATGAAAGTGAAAAACACATAATTCACGTAGTTTTAACACAAAGACGATTCTAAAGCATTCTTAAGGCAAACACTCCTTAATCGTCTCATAACCGGTCTATCCTCTTATTGAGCTTTCTTATGTACCTTCCAAAGCACTTGAAAATTCCTTTGGTTTGCTTGAACTCTTCGGATACATTTTGGAATATCCGAAAGTTGGAAAATGTATTCTAGATGTGGGAGCCTAGAGTTGGGCAAAGCCTAGAATTGGAAAATGTTTACCTTGGGCTTTGTAGGTTCTCCTATCACTTAGTGGGACAAAAGAGTGTGGAATAAGAGAGTAGTCTAGGTGAAGACCTCTAGGAGTTGATGGAATGGGAGAGATGAACCTAAAGAGACCGGTCAAGAGTATTTCATATGGCATAGATGTTGTGCCTTGCACGGGAATGTCGGTCATTTTCTTGATCATGAGTAGGCAAGGTTGAAGGGTTGTCTAACGGACAAGGAGTAGAACATGTAGCGAAGGCAACCATTGATGTGATCCAGGTTTCCTATGGTGCTAATTTCATTGACTCTAAGGAGTTCTTCCCATTCCTTGAATTGGGGCTTGAGTTCATTGAATTCCATTCCATATAGGTCCTTGATGACCTCATTTCCGGTTCTAGTTCTTCTAGTGTTGGTGGTCCTAATGAAGAGGTGATCACGAAGTTCATCTTTGGACACAAGAGGGGTATCATAGGGATAGATGCGGTCAAAGAGTGTGTCAAGAGTTGAGAGGAAGTGCAAGTCGGAGTAGATGCAACTACCATGGTTTGGGACACCTAGGATTTGAGTAAACTCCTCGAGGTTGAAGGAGTATTGATGACTACTAGCCCTAAAGTTAATAGACAAGCGACCATACTCATCCTTGGAGAGGGTGATGGATTCATAGAATTCTAAAATAAACCTAGAACAAATAGGCTCGTCGATTTCTAAGAGACACTCAAAGTTGATTGTGGCAAATTCCGTGTAGAGGTTTGTACCTTCTAAGAAGGATGGATCACTGGTTCTACCCTTATGGACATATTGTTTTTCTAAGGCTTTGAAGACAACGATTTGAGTTTGAGTAAGACCCTTTGGTTTTGTGGTGTTTGGGTAGGTACTTGATGGTGTCCTTGTGGTCGTAGTGAGTTAGAGGAGGCATGATGATTCCTAGAAAATCAAAATTTCACATTTAAGTAAATGACTATTGTAATGTGTATGTTCTAGTGTGTGCCTATATGAAAACAATGTGGAGGTGCGGTTGACTTGACTCATTTTGATGCTTAAAAATGTTTTGTAATGCAAGTGATGTTTCAATGACGTTTTTCATTTGTTTTAACAATGTGGTGAACGGTGGTAAAGTATGGGTGACGACCGAGGGTGGATATATGAAATGAGGTGGTGATTGTTTAATAACACTTAAAGCTTGGATATCTTCTTTGTGTTCTTCACTTGCTAGAAAGTGGAAGAGACGCATTTCATAATGAAATTCACTTGACTTTTGACGACATAGACAAATATGTTAATGAGAGTATGGATATGACAATTGCCCTTTGTTTCAAAGAGTGACACAAAGGTGAACATAGGTTTATGTATCATGAAAGGTGGTTTAATCTTAATAGGTTAGGTTATAGTGGGGATGACACACTTGTTTGGTTACATTGTGGAATCTTCTTGTGAAGATGACTAGGTGGAGTTATTGGTGAAGATGATATTAACTCTTGGCTTCTTTGAGGGCATGGAAGTGGTGGATGACTCGATATTGATATGACAAAGGATAACTCGGTTTCTCATTTCACATTGGTTGTTTGAGGTTCGAGTGATGAAAGGTTATGAGGAATATGCTTGAAGTTTTGCTCATTTTGTGAATCTTATGGGCTGATGGTAAGTTGGAGTTGTGAATAAAGAGGTGTTTGGTTTTGAACTTAAATAAAACATTCGGTGGCTTTGGCGGACCAGGCGGAACCAAAAAATGGGTTCCGCCCGTATGGTCTGAGGGTGCCGTGGGATCTGCAGGGAAAACTCAAAAGGAATTGTCTTGATTTTTGTGGTTTTATCCTAATGTTCAAAACTAAGGTTCTAGGTCTTATGAGTCCTTGACTAAGCCTAGGGATGATGAATGCTTCTCATTCAAGAGGTTTTGTGAAAACGTTGATAGAATGGTTAACGTATAAGACTTTCTTAGTTAAGATGTTCCTCAATGAACATTTTTACCAAGACGATGATGATGGATCACAATATGTCAATTAAGAACATAATGGATTGAATTGTTGCTGAAGTCGATGCTTCCTTTGTTGAAGGTATAACAATGTTGATAAGATGAATTCCGTTGTTGATGCGAGTTTGCTTGTTCAAGCGGAGCTTGTTGATGTGCTTCTCCATTTGATACTAATTTGAGAATCTTACGCGTTTTGGAGAATCATTGGGTAAGTAAGTATAAAAGTGCAAGTACCACTTGTGCTTTTCTTATCAACTTATTACTGACATAATTCCATTTGTCAAACATTATGGTTTCTATTCCCGTTCTATTGGGATACCATAATCCTAGATGTGTAGTACCTTATGATGTATCCAACTAGGCTCAACTAACGAGTTGTTTTAGGATCTTCGTTAACACGAGCACATAGACAAAAGCTAAACATAATGTTGAATCTAAATGTTAAGAGAACAAGTAGTCTTCCAAACATTTCTCTACGTTTAGTTTTACCTATGGATTTACTAATCTCATTCTTGATAAGTCATCAATAACTTAACCATTGAGAACAAGAGAGCAACTAGAAATGTCTTTAAGTTAAAATCCCTTGCTTTTGTGGCTTGCTTTTATTATCAAAAAGTCTTTCGAATATTGACACTATACTCACTTGATTACTTTGAAATATCAATTTCGTTTCACTAGTTGTTTTATTCTAAATTCCAAAAATTGTTTTTGTTGAATTTGTTTAGACACAACTAATGACCAATAAATCAAGTTTTATAACTTATGTCAATTTTACTTGATTCAATGTTTAACTCAAGGTGAGAAGATGTTGTTTAGTACTTTTACTCCATGCTTGTCTTGCCATCATTGGACTTTCGACTAAGTTATCATCTACCAAAGATGATATCATAGAAGGAGGAGTTTACTCGTTAAATGTCATATTCAACGACTCCACGACTCTTTGGGTTTTCTTACTTAAGACACTATGAACTCTATTTATTTTTAAAAAGTCCAAGAGGTACAACATTATTAGACTATGTGTCACATTTGATGTGTAAATCCTAGATGTTGAAAACTTATTTTCTTTCACACATCCTAATATATGCTAATGTGATTTATTTTACCTTATGTGTTTTATGTGAGATTATCATAAAGGAGTGATTGAAGAAAGACACAATTAAAGACTCAAAGTATGGTGTTTGAGAAAATTGTTTAACAAAGGTTTATTTTGCAAGCATCACAAAAGTGTTAGACATTTTAACACTTAGGAAATTTTTTAGTTAGCTCACTTGTAAGCAAGAGTTGAGTGAGACATACTCAAGAGTTTTTCGTGTTTATCTCTTGATGGTTAAATAACCAAAACACCTTATATCTCCTACTAGTACTAAAGACTAAATTCCTTGTAGCATAGAATCTAATCTTAGTTATTTACAAATAGCAGGTAGACACTCTAGAGTATTACAAATAACACATATTTGAGCACATAATGCTAGAGACAAGATATAACCAAAGTCAAGTTTAAGTAATGCGTACCTTTTAAATTGCATAGAGATGCTATCAAGCGGATAAGCATTAAGCGTAAAAACTTGGTTTGCGACATGCTTTGAAACTCAATAACTCATGTATCCAAGAAGGTTAGACAATCATATAAAAGCATAGAGTATGATAATCTTAATTCTTTTATCATGAGTTTCTATTAGAGATAGAATTATCTCTAAATCTCTCTTCTAGGTTAGACAAATTTTACTTGCTTTGTTTTATTAGTTAATGGTGCTTTTGAGTTAAATCCTAATCCGGTTTTATTTTTAAACACCTTTGACTCCTCAACAATCTTTCAAGAGATTTTGAGCTTTCATCAAATTTAACTAATAATTTTTCCTTTCTCATTTTGCATTTTAATCTCATGTTTGTAATCTAGACATAATTTACATTCTAGATTAATTTCAACATTACTCTTAATTTTAAATATTTTATCTTCTAATAAGATTTCCTTTTCAAAGATATTCTTAAGAGATTTTGAAGACTCATTCTTGAAGATAGCTTTTAGGTCCATGTTGCAGAAATGTTTAGACTCATTTTCTAGTTTAAAAAACTCTAGGATAAATTAATCAAAACAAAAGAGTTTGGTTTCAAAGTGTACCTTGCTTGATGTTTTATCTAGTATAGAATCACAAACCGGATGATTGACATCATCTTCATCCGAGTTATTCCATGAATCGCAAGCAAGACTACTACGAGCTTGACACGAGTAATCACCTTAACTAACACCTTGCTTGTTGTATCAATAAGTTGACAATGAACTACCGGATCATTGTCTTCGTCAACTTCCATTACATTCCAAGATACGCAAGCAGGTTCATCAAAACACACGTACTCATCTTCACTTGTACCTTCATTTAAAACATTTAAACTAGTAGCACATGTATTAACTTATACTAAGTGTCTATCAATTAGTTTTTCTAAAACTTCTAACTCATATGTAAGATCAAATTGATCATCTTTGACTTGACATATTCCTTGATGAAAGTTTACCATATTTTTCAAACATCATTAGCCTTTTGACAAAAATACATTCTTTCATATTTGGTACTAAAGCTTTGTAAAGCATTGTTTTAGCTTTAGTATTTTTATCAAGTTTAAGATAGTTATCTTGGTTTTCAAAAACTTGTTTTCTTTGGTTTGAAATTACCAAAAGAAATAATATGCCAAAGATCTTGATCAATTGATTTCACATAGTTTTTAAAATTACTTTTCCATTCAAGTAAGTTTCCTTTTTCAAATAGCGGTTGGTTTTCAATAGGTTGCCCTTCTTTGAGATTTTCAAAATCCATGGATCGATCCAAGTTTTAAAATACATTCTATTTTAAAGATCTTGAGTAACGTAGCTCTTGATGTCAATTGTGGAAAACTAGAAGGGGGGTTGAATAGTTTACCGCTTTTTAAATCCTTTTTAGCTTAAATAACCTTTGAGAACTTGACGTTTGGTTAAAGATATAAACACAACTTAATATGTTTGAATCTTTGAAAAGACTTTTCATGTGGATAACAATTCTAACTTAACTTGTTTCATACTTTGAAAAGCTTTACTTGTAATGATCCTAACTTTGCTTGTTTAGTTCTTTGAAAAGCTTTACTTATGTTTAAAGATATAAGAACAACTTTACTTGTTTTGGTTCTTTGAAAAGCTTTATATGTGATCAACAATTCTAACTAAACAACAACATATAATAAGCAAAGATAGAGAAAGAAACAATCAAACTACAACACGATAGTTTATCGTGGTTCGGCTACAAGGACTCTTTTTCCTTGCCCTACATCCATGCCCCGAGTTTCCAACTCGAGAGTTATAAACACTAATCAACAAGCTCCTTTCACCGGCGGAGAAAACCTTACACGTCGCTTATACTTTTACCGACACAAAGCTAGATGTCGAGTTCTTTTACAAGGGTACAACCACTCCCATTTGTTGCTTACACTTTTACCGACACAAAGCTAGATGTCGAGTTCTTTACCAAGGGTACAACCACTCCCGTTAGTTCGTTTACTAGGGTACAACAACTCCCAACACACTACGTATTTTGAGGCCTAAAATACTAACCGATAACTTCTACATACATGACACACATGAAGTATAAACTACCAAAGCTTATACATGACCAAGCTACCAAGACTTGCAACTTTAGAGTTGAAGCTTGCAACTTCTTGAATGATCTTGTGGAGTTCCTTGCTACATAAGAGAATCACACAAGTCAAGGGTTACTGAGTTAGTTGAGAGAATATGTGAGAATAAGTCCTAAAGGGTTACACAAAACAAACAAATGGTTTGGTATTTATAGCAAACTATTATGCATGTCTGGCGGATCAGGCGGAACCCTCAGATGGGTTCCGCCCGTGTACCCCCAGGGTACCGCGGGTCTGCAGTAGGTTTTTGCAATAACTCTTCAAACCAAACAAGGTCTTGTCTCATAACTCCTAGCAACCAAACAATGTCACATCACTTAAATCAAGTCAAACACAAAACTTGTAAGCCACACCAAAGCAAGTCAAACACATTTCTTACCATAAATACATATAGACAAAACTTGCCATAAATGTGATGTGACAATTCTATTTTAAGAAATAAGTATGATGTGACAAGATACTTTCTAATTTAAGAAATAAAAACAATGTTTAGTTTAAAAGGAAATGTAAACATTAGTTAAACAAGACTTAAACACTCAAAGTGATAATTTACTCTTAGCTAAAGTTCATACTTTGTCATTAACAAAACTTAGCAAAGATCGTAAAATATAAATAACGTTTTAGGCGATATTTGTATTAACACATACTATGACAATTTGTCCAAATACTCACGAAAGACATGATTTCATTAGATGCGTAAAAATAGTTGATATATTAGCTAATACAATTGGCCTCATTAAACCTCATAATGATTATAACGAGTACAAAGGCAGATTCAGGAATCATCTTAGGGAAACTTTACATCCTCTACCTTCTTCTTCACGAATAAAGGTAAAATGCTTCACGGAGGTTACTCTCGGTTAGTTAACCCCCTTCTTAGAAGTTCTTGTGGTCGCTTCTTCAGTCCTTCAAATCTAAATGAGGCCATCTGATATAGAGTTTCAAAGATAGAACAAATCAATCATTGATAAACGAAAATGGATAAAGATTACGGATAGTGATACGGTTAAGTTCACGATAGTCGACACGCCACCGCATACTTCCTTCTTTCTTTTTCATAAACCAATAGGAGCATCCAATGAGAAACACTAAGGTGATCAAAATCATATTCCATCAGCTCCCCCAATCTCTCAACTTCTATTGCACCATGGTTTCTTCAACTGAGATAAGTTCGATACCAACACTACTTCCCAAGCAGGAGAGAGCACCAAGAGGCTCATCAGAGAACACCGGAAAATTTTTGTACAACAAAATACTTCCAATGCCAGAGCTTCCAAGGGTGGATACTAATAGGTGTTAGGAGAAACTTGACAATCAAAGGAGATCGGAGTCTGTACTTCAAAGTAGGATGAAGTAGATTGCTAAAGGTCACATATCGGATACGGTAGTCGATGGTAGCTTAAAGAGGATCCAGCTAATCCATAACCAAAAGACCTCATCATCAATCATATCAAAAGTAAACGGATTCGTAGAACGAATAAGGTTGTCAAAACATACGGATAGTTCATATATTAGAGTCAAGTACAAAGTTCATCGAAAGCGTTGAGGTAGATAAGCAGACAATTCAGGGTGCTAGAACCATGTTTTAGCTCTTAGCACAAGTGATCAGTAGAGTGTGTATCTTCGGTAATACGAACATCGTATGGTTGTCAGAAGTGAGATGTATGGGATATCAGTTGTTAGCATCATCATGCTCGGTTAACAAATCCATACTGAGATAATATTAACATCATATCCTTCCAAAGGAACTAATTGGCAGACAAGGTTCATCAATCGAAGGGAGGGAACCAATCTTTCTATATCCGTGGTTCTAACCTACCAGAGTTCTCATAAGAGTATTAATGGATTATGCATAGTCAAGTAGTATCAGATGATACATTTTATGTCCAACATAAGTAATGAATACACATAATGTGTCAAACACATTATGGTTGAATGACCTTTGGAATGGTCAGAAGGTATCAAACAAATCAGAAATGTAGATCAAAATCAAATGGTGAAACTTAAATGGTGTAAGGTATCCATGTAATTCCCGAGGCATTCCAAACTTACTTGGTTACTGAACTTAGGTTGAGCATAACTTTCTAACTTCTGAAACAAATGTTCTTATTAGGCATAACTAGTGGCACGAATCAGAGTGATGCGGAAGCAATGCTACTTACATAGATGTCCTAGTCTACCCATTCCTCACCGGTAATAACTTAAGTTCATATGGGGAGATCTTAAAGCAAAATTCTCAAAGGTTGTCTTATGAGCGCCTATAGCGGAAACTTAAGGGTCCAAACTTCACAGGTCATGGTTTAATGTACTACAAGTCGCAGCCTGGTCTCTGATACCATAATTGTAACACCCCATGTCACACCCCCAATTTACCTGACTTGCAGCGGAATGGAATACCTGGGGGTGTCTGTCATAGCACCACAGTTACAGTTACATTGAACGACCTAAAGTGTCGTTTGGAAAATACTGCATTTGATCATTGAAATAATCCAGAGTTTACAAAATGAGGTCCCCAAAATGTGTTGCATGTTTATGAAAAACAAGTCATACTAGATCAAACGTTTACATAAGTGCATGAAATAATGATGAGACGCGTCGACTCCGCGACTCCATGAAGGTCCAAATGCATGTCACATGAGCTACCTTAATAACCTGAAATACATTGCTAAAACGTCAACACGAATGTTGGTGAATTCCATAGGTTTGTAAAATGTAATGATGTACGGCCACCACAAGTAAAAGTGCAAGATAAAAATCTCATGAAAATTGTACAATAGCCTTAAGCTCATGACACCGAAGCTATGACTGATGAAACTCTATGCCCCTCCCGAATGTTCTGCCGAAACATTCAAATGTAAAAGACATGACATGCATCCGCTTATTGTTGGTAATCACTACCACGGATGGAGGCGTCACCCTCGATAGATCTATCTACTCACTCTCGCTTAACGGTAAATTAACGGTTCATGATGTTACAGGGGACTTATCACATGGCAAGGTAACTTAAGCTATGTACATGTGTTTGAATACTTGGGCTCGTACTAAAATGATTGATGCAATGTATTCCCCCCCCCCCCCCCCCCCCCCCGTGGGATTTGAAAACAATCAAAAATGTTGAATTGAAAACGGGGCTATGAAAACTCACCTTAACTGATGAAACTGTGATGAAATGAAATGAACACCAATGAACAATTAGCTGCCGCAACCCAATATGATGGTACCATGAACATGTAATGAGCTGAAAAACAAGGCGCGCACACTAGCCGCAACCTAATATAAATGATGAACGATCTACTTTAGATCATGAAATGATGTTATGAATGTCCATGCACATGTTTTCTATACCACTCTACTCTTTGAAAAACACTTGTTGTTATCAAAAGTATATATTCCAAGACTTAGGAAAATATGGCTATTAAAAAAATAAACTAGTTGTAATATATATACTTATATATATATCGTATGTACCAATGTTTGTGTTGAAATCCTCGGTTTGAAATCCTTGAAATAACGCCTTGTAGTAATGAAAATATACTTGTAATCACTAATACATCATTAGTTATGAAATTGGGTACTTGGTTAATATTTCTAGAAAATCTAGAATTTAGTACGTAGAAGTATTATTACTTCTATTAGTGACAAAACGGTCTCATAAAACTAGTCGTGAAATAGTGAATATTAAGAGTTAGGAAAGAAGCTCAGTAGTTTTGAGAAGATTTTCACCATATCTAAAAAGTCACAGAAGTGAAGTTTGTCCATACAGGTCTCGATCATAAATATAATTAGCCGTCAAGTGTGGTGTTTGGGCTGTTTTGGCAGATTCTGGGCAGTTTTCGGGAAAGTTTGGAAGTCCATAAGTTGTTCGTTATAAATCCTTTTGACAAACGGCTGGATGTTTTGAAAACTAGGCTGGCTGAACTAACTTTTTGTCAATGATGTAAATTTTCCAAAAATGAGTTTATCAATGAGTAAATTGGCTCTCAACATGATGTCTTACAAAAACTGTTTTTCTATACTTGGTAATATTTTGCTAAAAAGCTGATGGAAATAAATAGAGTTTCGCCGATTTTGAAACGTGTATATCTTGGTCGTTATAAGCTTGTTTTCTACGTTCTTTATATCCCCGAAATCGTGGGACAACATACTAATATATTTTTGATAAGTCGGGATGGCTAGATCAAGTTTTACACCTCAGATTGCCCATTGAAAATCGTGGGACAGCATGTACAATTTTCAGAAAATAGTTTTCGTCGTTAAACTTGCAAAAATCATATCTCCTTCGTTATAAACTCGTTTTAATCCATTCTTTCGCCCATGGCTTCGTTTTTGAAAGTATTTTCTAAAAATTTTGCCAAAGTTTCCTTGGTGTTTACTGATTTTCCAGGTTTTCACAAAATGGGACAGCATGTCTAAAACATGCTCCAAATCAAGTTTTCAAGGTTTATAACTAATTTCTATCATCACCAAACCTCTTGTAATCACCACATAGCTAATCTAATCCTACCATACACCTTCTTAGGGTGCCATGGGCTCCTAACCAAGTTATTATAGCAAGGGGATTCATAAATAAAAAGTTAAGGTTTGTATGTTCCATTTTTGACAAAATAAATGATGGTATAGCTAGTTGTACATGGTTTTTAGCATGGAACTCATGCAATACAAGTAAATATAAGATGATTCATGTAAAAATAAAGTTGATAACTTACTTGATAAAATGAGATGATTAGATGACTAGAAACCTTGGATTACTTGTGTGTTTGATGCAAGAATCTTGATTAGGCAAGTAAAATGAACAACTTTTGTGCTTTAACTTTTGAAAAATAATGGTTTGATCTTTGTTTCTTAATTGGGTCGTGGGTTTGAGTGAAAGAGGTGAAGAAATGAGTTTTTGATTCTAACTTTTATTATGTGTTAAGAAAAATGTGTTTGTAGATATTTTGTTATAAGCATATATAGTATTATACTTGTACATAAATGCATAAGGTTAAGAAACAAGCACATGGTGTCTAGGGGAGTTTTGTATGGCTGATTTTTCATGAGGAAAAGAGAAGCAAAGTCGGTTTTGATCACTTAGAAAATGTAGTGTATTATTAGTTGTAGTTTGGTGTAAGTATTAGTTATAATCGGGTACCGGGTTTGATAGAAATAAATGTTAACAAAGTTAACCGGGACTTAATAAAGTCATAAAAATGTTAAAATTATGTTGGGTACAATTACTGAGTGTTCGGGTGATTATTGTTTAGTTTTCACGAAAACCGTCGTTATATTCATAAGCTTACGTTATAAATAAAATAAATTTCCAAAATACTGGGTAAATGAATGTTATAACTTTTATGATGATAAAATGGATATAAAAATATGTCGGGACCATTGTGGGAATATTTAGATATATTCGTCGTGTATAAACCGCGTGTTAACGTTTATTTAGAAATCATAATACGTAAAACGTTAAATATACTGAATATAGTAATTTGAAAATCCTAAGAGTGGTATAACATGAAAATGCTGTTATGATGATATGCAGACTATTCTCCAGTCCGTATGCAGTGTTAAAGACACTAATGAAATGAATTCGCACCTAAATCAATCCGGTTACGTGAATTTGAATACCCGTAAACTAAATTTACGATGAAATGTGTAATGCACGTGAATGATGAAATCTTTTCCCGCAGTGAATAGTGTTCCGTGAATAGTAAAATTTCTGAATGCTTCTCGGAATGTCAAACTGACACCAAAAATGATGAATAGTAATCTGATGAATAGTGTTTTGATGAATAGTGTTTGATGAATAGTGTTTTTCCAAAGTTCGGGAAATGACCTGAAATGGTGAGTTGTGACATTCTTCCCCTCTAAAAGGAACTTCGTCCCGAAGTTCAGTTTATGTTGGTTTCTGAAAACATAAATGTGAAAAGGTGATGATGTTCGTGAATTCCAGCGAACTCTAACGATCGGAATTCGACTCTGATTCAACTGTTTGACCACACGGTCCATGGTTTCTGTTGGTTCTCTTACAAGGTTTGAGATTGTCATCTGGGTTGGATCCCTTCCAATGGAATCATGAGTGACTCATCTGAAAGTCATTTCTGGGGATCTGAAAATGTGTAATATGTTCGTATAATCTTATTGTTCTCTGACAATGTTTAAGTCTGACGGCCACTATGCCTTCTCTGTCAGAATATAAATGGTCCAGTGTATATTGGTGTAACTTTCCAAGTTTTCTGAATGATAACATGCCTTTCCTAGGCAGAACTTTCTGCATAACTCTGCAGAACTTGAAGTTTTAATGGTTTACGACTTATTGAACTTGTAACTGATTCTTGACTTGTAGGAAATTTCTGGTTACCTCATGAATGCGTACTGAACTAGTGAGTTGAGCTTTTTCTGAGTTTGGCCCATCAATCGATGGTCTGCGCTTCTTAATGTTGTAAATGTGATACTGGTAATATATACTGCTGAACTCTGCCAGAACTCAAGTTTGTATGCTAGTTGGTCGATTCTAAAATGAATCTTAAATAGTCCAATATGCTAAAGGTTCAACCTTTCTTGTTATCCAATTTGTATCATGCCAATCCAAGGCAAAGCTTTTAACTTAGCTTGTTCTCCCACTTTGACCATCGGTCAGAGGACGATAAGTGATGTTTCCATCTAAAGGGGTTTCTGAAGGAAATCCTGAAATGATTACCTGAAGTCCAAGTTGAATCGGTTTCCTTAACAGGAAAAACTGAAATGGGTACAATAAACCTTTGTGACTAATTCCACAACGTTCGGTCCTTCGAACTTGGCGTTATCTGAAAGGGATAGAATATAGGTAACAATTTGATTCCTTGTGTTTTGTTCCAACGGATGATAAGACATATGTCCTTCTTTGTCTATTGGGTTTGGTCTCCACTACTGAAGTTCGCGATTAATTTGTGATGTCCTTCCTAATTCCTTCATCACATATTCCAAATATTCTTTATTGTCAAGTCACAAATCCTAAATGCATAAGCGATGTTGTAGGGAAAGTGGTTCTGGAAATTTGTCTTGCGATTGTGAGTTTTAGTTGAAATCCTTTTCTGAATAAACGAATTTAGAAAATGGAGCAGATGATTTACTAAGTAATATTTTTCCTGATGATTCAAAATCCAGTAGTTATGAAATAGGAACTGTTTTCAAACATGTTGTGATTAAGACTGCTTACCAAAGTTTGATGTCTATGTATATTTCTCATTGTACAATAGTGTTGCTAAAGATTGACCAAAAAGGATCGTACTTGTTCAAAATAGGAATTTCAGAAATCATTTTTCCACAAGGTATGTGATTTATGTAAACGCATCAACTTTATTTAAAAGTGAAAACACTGACAAGGATAAAATGGTAGTATAGAAAATGTTCGCTTAAATGCATAGATGTCTAACACTTAGTTCCTGAGGTTGTATAATGTCTATTGATGGTTTTCTGGCATAACTACAAGCATAGGTATTTAGACTAATTTAAGTCCTGAAATATTTTACCGTTGTAATTGACAAGACGAAGGTATCACTTGATGTTGTGTCGATGAATGTCTATTCTGTTTTCCCATGTAGATGAGGAGATATGTTCTGGTTTGATCCCTTGCTTGGTATGAAGGTGAAGTTATCTGAAATTTCTAAACATAATGCCTTAGAGGAATCTACATTGATATTCTTGTTTCAAACAATTGTCCTTTGTGAAAACTTACTGCAGAAAAGTTTTTGTATAGATGAGGCCATGTTTAAATGAAATGCTCTATAGTCTCAATTAGAAGCTTGGTTTATTTCTATTGTGTTGTCCTGCGGACATCTATATTGAGTTCAATCCTGTAGCTCAGTCTAGCTAGTACCTTTAAATGATAGAATTTGACAACTAAGTCAGAGATGGTGATTCAGATGGTCTCGCTGTATCTTAGAATTTATTGTTGAGTTATGAATTCTCTCACTATATACTTCTAGTTCTGGTTAGTAGTTCTGTAATCCTTTCATTGCTTCTATTGTATAGAGGAATCATGCATGTAATTGATATGGAAAGTCTCTCTTAGGGAAGTCAATGGGAAAATCCAACTTAATGGCTAAGTGAGTGACAGGTAGGGTAAGTATCCAGGGATAGTTCGGCAAAAGGGATGTTTATGAATGAGTTCCTTTGTTTACAAAACTTTTAAATGAAGATTGTTATTAACAATCCTTTGAAAAGGTAATTATTTCCTTCATGGCATAATCCTTCCTGAATTTTACATAGGTGATCAGGCTATGTATAATTGAGGACTAATGATGCGATGTTGGATTTTGTCAAAATATCGTAACTTTTATCAAAAGTTTTAGATGGTGTTCAACGCATTGTTATAAAAATGGTGTCCTGATATTTTCTTTCAAGTAACATGAAAATTGCTTCGCGTAACAATAGTAAATACTTGATGTAATGACAGAAAATCAATTTATAGGATGTTAATAAAATAGCTTACTTCAGAAATTTTTTTCTGTAAAGCAGTTTCCCCATATGATAGTAAAATAACTTGAATGGTGTATTGGATACGTGGGTGAATCTTGTCGAATGGTAATAGTCTACTAATTCGTCAAAAACGAAATCAACCTAATTCCTGATGAGACAATGCTAAAATGTTGCGAAACGATTGAAGTCTGAGCAATTGGGATAGAAAATGGAGTAAACGAAGGTTATGATTATCACCTAGGTAACAAAGGATAGATACTACATTGGATAGGAAAGTGCTTAATGCCCCTAGGTCATGTCATCGTACCAACGGTAAGTACAAAAGGAAAGATACAACCCTAAAGGCTCGAACTACGGTTTATATATCGAAACAAAGCTCCTCCTGCTGAAGCATTGTTGTTATCCTTGATGTTGCTAATATCCAGACTGTTCTCTTTCAACAGCTCACACTATTCCTCGAGCGATTTAGTCTTGATTCCAAGTTCCTGATTTTTCCTTGTTCCTTAGTTCCGGGCAGTCATTCTTGAAATGCCCTAAGTTTCCACATTTGAAGCAACTCCCTGGGATTTTCTGATTTGTGAGTTTCCTACAGTCTTCAGTCCAATGACCCCGCTTCTTGCACACTCCACACGGTTCACTGCAATGACCTTGGTGATATTGATTATACAGGTTGCAGTAAGATAACTTTCCAATATACCTTCTCTTTATGTGCGGTTCTGCAACAAAGGCTCTATTCACTTTTTGTCCCTTGGGTGATTGTTGAGCAGCATTGCAACCTAGATTGTTGTTCCACTTCCTTTTATTGTCACTATTGTTTCCTGATGTCTCGGTGTGAACTATGAGTTCCTTTGCCTCGATCGCCATTTTGATGGCTTCAGACATGGTATCGGGTTCCCATGCGATGACCAACATACGAATTTCATTTGAGAGTCCCCCAATGTACCTTTCAAGTTTCTTGCTTTCCGGTTCATCCATTGCAGAACCTAGTCGTGTTAACTCATAAAAATGAGTAGTGTACTCGTCAACATCATTTCCTACCATGGTAAAGTTTAGTGTTTCCTGTTCCTTTGCTCGTAATTCACATCCTACACCAAATGTTATACTCGTCATCCTTCTTAGTTTCTCCCAAGAGTGTGAGTAGGCAGTATCAACTCCTACCATCTTAATATGTTTGGTCCACCATTCCTGGGCATGATCCTGAAAAGTGCATGTGGCGAACTTAACCTTGTATTCCTTACGACAGTCGCCACATTGAAATATTGTTTCTATGTCTTCGAACCATTTGAGAAATTCCTTTGTGTTTCTAGTTCCGCTAAAGGAGGGAGGATTGCACCCCATAAATTCCACGTGAGTAAGTTCCTTAGTGAGGGCGGTGACTATGTTCTTGGCAATGACTTGTCCAACAGCAGCTTGCGTCATGCTTGAAGTGGTTTGCTTAAATTTCTCTTCATCAAATCATAAGTGACCATGAGGATATAGTTAATCAAAGTCATCATATTCACAACACATGAATATAATACATGAAAATTTCGGTCTACGTGAACCGGTATCACAAATAGCACAACCATTCCTTACATAGTAGAGTCACACTTGATATATTTGTTTGTACAGCAATCAAAAGACAACAAGTTCTTTAGACTATGTCTCACACTTTCTGTGGCTAGGAAAATAGTAAAAGCTAGTGAGGATATAAGTCTGGTCTAGGGACTTCCTGGTGTCCCTCTGTGTGAAATCAGGTTTGTGGCATCATAAGGTCGAGATAGTCCTGAAGTGGTGTCTGAAGTTGTGCATCGATCAAATCTTAGATAATGTAGGTTCTGAACCATTCCTGAAGAATCTGCGGATGTTTCTGTTAAGTCCGTGTTATTGGTATTATCTACTAGATGTCATCTAGTTCATGGCAAGTGGGAATGGAAAAGGAAATGACAATGATGGTACCAGTGAATGAAATACTACCCTCTTTCGCGCTACCTCGCGACATCCAAAAGGTAAAACTAAAGTACACACTGTGGGAAGGCCAATAGTGTAATAAGTAACTGATGGTGGTGATAGTACCTGAGTAGTAAGTGCCCTACTAGTGATGGAAAGAAAACACACTATCTTCCTTGTAATAAGCATCCTAATAAGTCCATTAAGATTAATTCTGAATACACTACCAAAAGGCATTCTATGTACGGGCTGAATGATAGGAAGACTCTGTTCCTATGGCAAATCAATAGTACTAATGGTGGTGTAAGTGCAACTGATGGTATAATGGTAGTGGAAGATGACAAGACATCTTCAATGTCGGAATCCGATAAAAGGATGTCAGGGTGAGTATCTGAAGACATGTCACTTGTGAACCAGGTCAATAAAATGATATACATATACGGATATGAGTATAAATAACTCGCACAGGGTATGTATGAAACAACATGTATCATGATTATGCACTTATGATGAAATGATGAGATGCTATGATGGTGTGGTTATAGTCTAGGGTCCAAGATACATCCTAGTTCGCTATAACCTTAGCTCTGATGCCAATCTGTCACACCCCCAATTTACCTGACTTGCAGCGGAATGGAATACCTGGGGGTGTCTGTCATAGCACCACAGTTACAGTTACATTGAACGACCTAAAGTGTCGTTTGGAAAATACTGCATTTGATCATTGAAATAATCCAGAGTTCACAAAATGAGGTCCCCAAAATGTGTTGCATGTTTATGAAAAACAAGTCATACTAGATCAAACGTTTACATAAGTGCATGAAATAATGATGAGACGCGTCGACTCCGCGACTCCATGAAGGTCCAAATGCATGTCACATGAGCTACCTTAATAACCTGAAATACATTGCTAAAACGTCAACACGAATGTTGGTGAATTCCATAGGTTTGTAAAATGTAATGATGTACGGCCACCACAAGTAAAAGTGCAAGATAAAAATCTCATGAAAATTGTACAATAGCCTTAAGCTCATGACACCGAAGCTATGACTGATGAAACTCTATGCCCCTCCCGAATGTTCTGCCGAAACATTCAAATGTAAAAGACATGACATCCATCCGCTTACTGTTGGTAATCACTACCACGGATGGAGGCGTCACCCTCGATAGATCTATCCACTCACTCTCGCTTAACGGTAAATTAACGGTTCATGATGTTACAGGGGACTTATCACATGGCAAGGTAACTTAAGCTATGTACATGTGTTTGAATACTTGGGCTCGTACTAAAATGATTGATGCAATGTATCCCCCCCCCCCCCCGTGGGATTTGAAAACAATCAAAAATGTTGAATTGAAAACGGGGCTATGAAAACTCACCTTAACTGATGAAACTGTGATGAAATGAAATGAACACCAATGAACAATTAGCTGCCGCAACCCAATATGATGGTACCATGAACATGTAATGAGCTGAAAAACAAGGCGCGCACACTAGCCGCAACCTAATATGAATGATGAACGATCTACTTTAGATCATGAAATGATGTTATGAATGTCCATGCACATGTTTCCTATACCACTCTACTCTTTGAAAAACACTTGTTGTTATCAAAAGTATATATTCCAAGACTTAGGAAAATATGGCTATTAGAAAAATAAACTAGTTGTAATATATATACTTATATATATATCGTATGTACCAATGTTTGTGTTGAAATCCTCGGTTTGAAATCCTTGAAATAACGCCTTGTAGTAATGAAAATATACTTGTAATCACTAATACATCATTAGTTATGAAATTGGGTACTTGGTTAATATTTCTAGAAAATCTAGAATTTAGTACGTAGAAGTATTATTACTTCTATTAGTGACAAAACGGTCTCATAAAACTAGTCGTGAAATAGTGAATATTAAGAGTTAGGAAAGAAGCTCAGTAGTTTTGAGAAGATTTTCACCATATCTAAAAAGTCACAGAAGTGAAGTTTGTCCATACAGGTCTCGATCATAAAGATAATTAGCCGTCAAGTGTGGTGTTTGGGCTGTTTTGGCAGATTCTGGGCAGTTTTCGGGAAAGTTTGGAAGTCCATAAGTTGTTCGTTATAAATCCTTTTGACAAACGGCTGGATGTTTTGAAAACTAGGCTGGCTGAACTAACTTTTTGTCAATGATGTAAATTTTCCAGAAATGAGTTTATCAATGAGTAAATTGGCTCTCAACATGATGTCTTACAAAAACTGTTTTTCTATACTTAGTAATATTTTGCTAAAAAGCTGATGGAAATAAATAGAGTTTCGCCGATTTTGAAACGTGTATATCTTGGTCGTTATAAGCTTGTTTTCTACGTTCTTTATATCCCCGAAATCGTGGGACAACATACTAATATATTTTTGATAAGTCGGGATGGCTAGATCAAGTTTTACACCTCAGATTGCCCATTGAAAATCGTGGGACAGCATGTACAATTTTCAGAAAATAGTTTTCGTCGTTAAACTTGCAAAAATCATATCTCCTTCGTTATAAACTCGTTTTAATCCATTCTTTCGCCCACGGCTTCGTTTTTGAAAGTATTTTCTAAAAATTTTGCCAAAGTTTCCTTGGTGTTTACTGATTTTCCAGGTTTTCACAAAATGGGACAGCATGTCTAAAACATGCTCCAAATCAAGTTTTCAAGGTTTATAACTAATTTCTATCATCACCAAACCTCTTGTAATCACCACATAGCTAATCTAATCCTACCATACACCTTCTTAGGGTGCCATGGGCTCCTAACCAAGTTATTATAGCAAGGGGATTCATAAATAAAAAGTTAGGGTTTGTATGTTCCATTTTTGACAAAATAAATGATGGTATAGCTAGTTGTACATGGTTTTTAGCATGGAACTCATGCAATACAAGTAAATATAAGATGATTCATGTAAAAATAAAGTTGATAACTTACTTGATAAAATGAGATGATTAGATGACTAGAAACCTTGGATTACTTGTGTGTTTGATGCAAGAATCTTGATTAGGCAAGTAAAATGAACAACTTTTGTGCTTTAACTTTTGAAAAATAATGGTTTGATCTTTGTTTCTTAATTGGGTCGTGGGTTTGAGTGAAAGAGGTGAAGAAATGAGTTTTTGATTCTAACTTTTATTATATGTTAAGAAAAATGTGTTTGTAGATATTTTGTTATAAGCATATATAGTATTATACTTGTACATAAATGCATAAGGTTAAGAAACAAGCACATGGTGTCTAGGGGAGTTTTGTATGGCTGATTTTTCATGAGGAAAAGAGAAGCAAAGTCGGTTTTGATCACTTAGAAAATGTAGTGTATTATTAGTTGTAGTTTGGTGTAAGTATTAGTTATAATCGGGTACCGGGTTTGATAGAAATAAATGTTAACAAAGTTAACCGGGACTTAATAAAGTCATAAAAATGTTAAAATTATGTTGGGTACAATTACTGAGTGTTCGGGTGATTATTGTTTAGTTTTCACGAAAACCGTCGTTATATTCATAAGCTTACGTTATAAATAAAATAAATTTCCAAAATACTGGGTAAATGAATGTTATAACTTTTATGATGATAAAATGGATATAAAAATATGTCGGGACCATTGTGGGAATATTTAGATATATTCGTCGTGTATAAACCGTGTGTTAACGTTTATTTAGAAATCATAATACGTAAAATGTTAAATATACTGAATATAGTAATTTGAAAATCCTAAGAGTGGTATAACATGAAAATGCTGTTATGATGATATGCAGACTATTCTCCAGTCCGTATGCAGTGTTAAGGACACTAATGAAATGAATTCGCACCTAAACCAATCCGGTTACGTGAATTTGAATACCCGTAAACTAAATTTACAATGAAATGTGTAATGCACGTGAATGATGAAATCTTTTCCCGCAGTGAATAGTGTTCCGTGAATAGTAAAATTTCTGAATGCTTCTCGGAATGTCAAACTGACACCAAAAATGATGAATAGTAATCTGATGAATAATGTTTTGATGAATAGTGTTTGATGAATAGTGTTTTTCCAAAGTTCGGGAAATGACCTGAAATGGTGAGTTGTGACACCCCAACCCGATAAGGGTAAAAGTATTACGTTATGGTGACATATCAAAGCAAACACAAGCATAAGACTTAAATAATACAAATGAATTTCAAATGTTACAAAGGATAAATCTTAAGTATAAGGTTACAAATTAAAATAACAATAAATACTAAGTCTGAAAATGTAAGCACTTCTAGTCATCTCTAATCCAGAATAGCTATCAAAGTGTAGTCTTCTAAAGGCTTCTATGCACTCTTCACTCATATCCCAGCTTCCCACTAAAACCTGCCGCAGGAAAAGAAATGTGGCTGAGCTTAAAAAGCCCAGTTAACAGATATAAACAAACAAAAGCTAATAACAAAAGGGAAACGAAAGTGAATCCGAAATGAATCCAAGCAAACCTATTGAGACGAATATTAAATAATATGGAACATGTGATAGAATCAACAGAACACGATCAAAGGGAATACGTATAAGGAATATCAAATGAATCAAAGGAGAATGAAACGAATCATAAGTGTAAGCAAATGAACTAAGGAAAGCATAAGTCAATAACAATAAAGAAGTTAGAACAACAAGGATCACATATATAGTAGAAGTAACAGAAATGCCCAACAATCATATATCAAATTGTACATAGAGTAGCTAGCTCGATGTACCAAATGTGAAATGGAGTGTATTGCACATACATACCCATTCACCAAATTCAAAACGAAACAAAGTACCTAGGATGCATCCATACGCTCCCTGTAAAACAGATATATGCACAAAGCTCTAGGCTAAGTAAACATATACAATAATAAATATAGGCCTGAATAGCTATAGCATAATAGGGAATGCTGTGGACAAAAACCCACCTCCACAGATAGTGTCAATACCACTGGTGCATCAGTGGCAAGGCCATGGAGTCCCCATGACTGGCTACAAATTTATCAAATAATGGGCAACAAATAGGGCATAGGAATGCTATAAGAATAAGAACTATAGCATGCAACAAATATCAAGCAAATCATAACAAAACTGGATAAATCAAATACGAATCAAACAAAGGAAACCATAGCAATGGTTCAAGTCAAAGGTCAAAATCAAAGATTCTTATTATGAGGTTCAAATCAGAGGTTTATAATAGGAAAAGGGTTCATAGCAAAGGTTCAGAATTTGAAGTTATATAATCAAAAGATGTTAAAGAAAGTCATGAGAAATCTTAAAGAATAAAACAGATTAAGGACTTTTGAAAATTATTTAAAACCTTTTTATCGTAAAAGTATTCCTTTAAAAAACACATTTCATAAAAGTCATTAGAACCTTCATATAAAACTGGCATCGTATCGTAATCACATAAATAATTTCAAAAATAGTTTTTTTCTCAAAAGTCACCAGTTTATATTTTTAAAAGGTTCTTCATACTAATCATACTATCAAATGAAACAAGAATATCAGGTGTATAAAGATCAAAAATTATAATAGTGGCAATGGAACGAGTCATAAGAAACCTTACTAAAAGGTTAGAATATCTGTACCTTAGCAATCAACAGAAGAAATGGATAAATCACGAGGAAATCACGACCAACCCTTCCTAAAAAATCTACATGAGTTATAATAACGAATTACTTAAGGTTCATTAAGTGTTATACCGATTCTTAATTACTTCGTACTCTTCATTAAAGTTATTATGGTTTCGTTAATGAAATTATGTTAACATGTGACCAAATATTTCATATTAAGTGTTTAACTGCATTTTAGGGGTTTATACTTACTAATGAATTTTAAATACTCACATATTCTTCAAATGACTAGTTATACTCAAAATTAGGTCCAATTATTGAATTTTGGAAGTGTATCAGAAATCAAAACTAAAATTCACAAAAATTCTCAAAGAAACTATCATGTCTAAAGAGTCTTCTAGAATTTTCCCGAAATTATTACCAAGTGTAACTACCTTTTGAAAAGTCGTTTATCAAAACAAGTCCAGAATGTGAAATGCAGAAACACCCTGAAAGTTTGCATTTAGGAGACATATCAAGACCATTCAGAAAAATCCACAAAAATTCCTGAAAGTCCCAAATAACCCAGATATCACCCCTGTAAAAGGAGAGCTCTTAACTCTTTATGGTTTGAAAATGAAAAATGAAAAACTGCTACTGATTTTCTAGAATCCGAAACACAGTTTTGACACTTAAACTTGTAAAAATAAAAAGATCATGTACCTGAGTTAAGACCCCGTTCTATAAGACCCAAATCTGGACAGCATAGTGAGCAAGACAGAAATGACCCAAGTTTAACTAAATCATCACCACGACTAATAACCCATTTAGATCAGTTCTTAACACCTTTGAAGGACTTAATATGACCATTTAGATAACACATGAAATCACACATACACGACATGAACTCTAGTGAGAGACTAAGTGTTGTACCAAGACTAATCCAGCCCTACGTCTAGTTCCTTTTTAGATCTGATTGTAACGCAAGTTTCATATGTTTATTATTCCATATTTTACACACTTAACCAGCCTACATGCTGACACACTCACACCATCCCATATGCATGAAATAACGCCACAACAATCCACATAAAATCACACATAAAGCCCTACTTCGTCTCATTAATCAAGTGTATGCCCCACCTTTATTTTCTAGGGTTTGTTACAAATTAAAAGCATGTATTAAAGACCAGATTAAGTTGTATTATCAGATTAGATCGAACAATTATGGGTCGAATTAGAACAGAACTTAGGTCAATTAGAACAGAAAGTAAGGGTCGAAATACAAGCAGAAAACATCAGATCGAATACACCATGTTAGTATGTTTTAGGTTATGATTTCATGTAGTGAATCAAACGTATACACAAGCATATTTCTTATCCAATTATTTCTTGTCATTAACATATTGTATGCGTTAAGAAGAGATTAAAACAGATGAACAAGATTAAAAAGTGATAACCTTGTGATCGATTTGGAGAGAAGATGAGGAACCAGGGACTAGAACTACAACTTGAATCACATCACCCAAACCCTTGTCGATTCTATGATAGCCACGACCAGCATAACACTTCTTTTGAAACAGAAACTACCCATGATCAATTTCCAACTCTTGAACCCGAGTCTGTCCACGAACGAGACACATTAAAGCCACCATGAAAACCCTCGTTGCACTTCTTGAATTTGAACCAGGAGAGAAGAAAAACAGCCTTTACTTGTTCGTGATTAGGGTTTATGTGTTGAAGTTAATTGAGAGAGAAAGAATCGTATAATTTTGAGAGCAAAATATGGAATGGAGCATGTGATATTGTTGGAAAGGAGATCATATTCCGCGACATAAGGGATAGTATTTGACCAAGACACTTCTTATCTTCCAGGATGTGATATGGGTTCTTCTTTGAGTTATATTTCAAGTGTTAAGGCCCAAGTTTAAATATCAATGTGTGACAAATGGAAATCGGCCAAAAAGAACCTTAAGACATGTGATATGTCTTATAGCGTGGTCTTGTATTTCAAATTTAAGTATTTTGTTTAAATAAGTTACAATGTAACAGTTTAGGGATCTTATAATTGATTAATGATATTAGTAACTTAGGTTTTGAATTTATAGTATTCTTCTTGATTTCAAAGTTAGAGGGAAATATAGGAATTTTACTTGTTCGAAAATTTAGGGTATTACAGACTTACAAAAACTTGTTTGATTCAATCAAGCGGTCAAGAGTTCAGAATCAAACTTCAAACAAATCTGACTCTCAGATCACACAAAATCATCTTTTTGAAAATGAAAATTTTGAGCTTCAAAAGAAAATTGTTGAATTGGAAAAGACAATTGCACCACAAACCAAGGATTTTGATGATGCCATAAATGATTTTTCAATCGAAACAGACAAATATGAAAAATATTTTGCACATCTTGAAAATCAAAATGCTTCTTTGCAAGAAAAACTAGCATCATCAGATCATCTTTCTCTTCAAAAAGAATACAATGATATGAGAACGTCATACAATGCCTTAAAAGCAAAGTTTGATGTTACTAACCGGTCAAATGGAAAATCTCAAGTTTCAAACGAGTCTAAACCACAAGTATGTGTTTCAGAAAAGGTTTACACGGGTGAATCCTCAAAACCATTTTCAAAAAGGGTTTCTCAGTTTACCACCTATTCTTTGCAAAAAGGAAGGAAGTTTTCAAAAAGACCAAATTTTTCTGAAACATTTACTCCTCAAAAGGTTTCAAACGCAAGTGCTCATAAAGAAAAGAATCAAGGTTTTCAAATTCCATACTCTCGTTTTACTCCGGTAAAGTCAGTGTGGAAACCAAAGCAACGCCGTTCAAAACATTTGAAATATTCTTACTTTAAAATGCTTCCGCTACAACAAAAGAATGGCTATGCTTTGAAAAATATTAATTTTCGAAATGAAACGCCGAGTTTCAACAATGTATGGAAAACTTCTTCCTCAAGTTTTAAAACTCCAAGAGAGACACCGAGTTTCTCAAATAATTTTCAAAAGAAAAAGAGTTTTAAATCACCGTTGATTCCACGAGCTTTATTTCAAAATGAAACACAGGTTTTCAGTCCTCGTTGGAATTCAACTTCTTTGTCTCGAATTGACACAACTTTCAAATGGATTTCAAAATATGGTAAACCCGTTGGCGCCATGCTTAAATAGGTTCCAAAAGTTGCTGTCTAATCCAAAAACATAATGACTTCTTAGTACTTTTGCTAAGGACTCGAACTTCAACATAATGACTTATTAGTATTTCAGCTAAGGACTCGTTCTTCAAAGAAAGGAAAGTGCTTAAATCAAAACAAAGGTTTTAAATAATTTTTGAGCACTATCCTAAAAACATTATGGCTTATGCACACATAACAGTGTATAACCCGCAACTTTCAAAGAAAGGACCCTATTGTACATTTTTGTGCGACAATCCTAAAAAGAAAACTTCTCACCAAAAAGCTTATCAAAGT
Organism: Artemisia argyi; assembly: GCA_030686995.1. NCBI lineage: Eukaryota > Viridiplantae > Streptophyta > Magnoliopsida > Asterales > Asteraceae > Artemisia > Artemisia argyi. The sequence goes on from CM060703.1 coordinate 90,803,161, forward strand.
CTTCTTAATTTTTTGAGCAAAATTTTGAAAAATGTTTCTAAAGGTTTTCAAAACTTTTCACGATATTACTCCCTCAAATCCTTCAAAACAAATATTTACTCAAAATGTTCTATTTTTGAGGGGGAGTAATAAAATGATGTTCCAAAATGATCATGCTTAAAGGAAACTTATACGGAATTAACAAACATCGGTTTCTCGCATAAGCTATCCAAAAACAAAGGTTTTAATCAATCGGTACCAAACATACCATGGATATGCTATTTTTGAGGGGGAGAAATCTGATCGTCTTGAATCTCAAAAGAGCTCGACTCAGAAAGTACCAATGAATTGACGAAGCTTAAAATGTTAGTAATAAAAAAGACTTGTCCTGTACGGGTAATAATTTCAAGCTAGTTTAACTAGTGATGTAAGCGTGTCTCGAATAGGACTTGTTGGATCGTGAACACCTTGAACTTGTGTTAATATTGATACTTTGAGTGATACCACTAAGTATGCGGAATCTACTTAATGATACTTAGAAGATTGATTGTGAATGAAACAGTTGTATGTATGTAAGAACAATGTATGTAACAAACAAATAGCTCCAATATTATTAATGATAATAATACGAGTGATCTATGATATCACTAGGGTTACACCTTGAAGCTCTAGGAAAAACGTATTAGAAAGATATATTCTAACTATAACCTAGGATCTCCTTTTATACAGCAAGGAGTCCTCTTCTACAAGATAAGTATAATGCTAATAGAATAAGATATACACAAGATCTTTTCTATGTTTATCTAAGCGCGTTTCTCTAACAGTTATCAAGTAAGCAGTGGTAATATTTGTTCTTGCAGTGGTAATGAGTTTCCACTGCAAGTACAATCTTCTGCAGTTGTAACATCTTCACTAGCCGTGGTAACTGTTAGTATAATTCCCAACAATCCTCCCCTAAACTTATGATTTATAGGTAAATCAACAAGTTTCTTCAAGTATACAATAAACCTGAGGATCTGGGAATTCTTCCAAACACTTATCTTGTTTTTCTCAACACTTTATCAGCTCTTGCATATTGATCTTGAATCTTCTGAATCAAAGCTCTAATCTTTTCATTATCTTCATAAACTCTCAACTTTGATTTCAACATTGCAGAAAGAGTTTTAGCTCTAAGTGGATATTCCTTCTCAGCAAACATAAACACATCCACTTTATCTGTTGTAGAAACATGATGAACCTCACATTGATCATAATATGTCCATGTAGTATTCAATTCTGATGAATCAAACTTCCAATACTTACCATTAAGATCTGGTTCATATAGTCTTCTTAAATCAACCCAGAGCTGCATTTCTTTCATATCCTTGAGAGTATCAGCCTTGAATCTTTCATTAACAAGCTTCCAAAGAGTATCAAGATCATCTCTGTCACATGCTTTAAGAAGATCTTCAAACTGAATGAATGATGAAGATTCTCCTCCCAGTCTTATAATTTTCCAAGTAGAAGAAAAATTCTTTGCTGTGTACACTTCCCAATCAATAATTTGATGTTTTGTTTGCAAAGGATCTGGATAGAAATCTTCTTCTTCAACAATAATAATAGCACTTTGTAGATCTTCTGCACATTTCTCAGATTGAGATTCTTTCTCTTGAGGAACTTTCACTCTTTTTGTGACATGATCTTCAACAGTTGAAGCTTTTCTTTTACTTTGTTTAAATCTTTCAACTTCTTCAAAATCAATAGGTCTGAAGGTACTATCTTGCCTTTTAATTATGTAGTAGATACCTTCAATTCTTTCATGAGACATACCTTTGAAATCAGCCATCTTCCAAGTTCCAACATGACAGCAAAATAATTTCATCTCATGAATGATCTGTGCTTTTGTAGGTTGTCTTTGTTTCTTTTGACCTTGTCTGACTTTTCCAATAACCTCATCCAATGCTTGTTGATTCTTCATTTGAATGAAATCAGCCAATTGAGCTGTTCTTTGTTCTTCTATCAAAGTCATGTTAGCAACAAGCTCAATAGCTTTCTTCTTTACAACTGGATCATGTTTAATCATATGTTCAATCTCTTCATCTGTTGGCACATATGAGAACATAGGAGGTTTCTCATGTAAGATAGTTGGTGGATTCACTGAGAGTGGTTGTGCCATTACTGCTTCAAGTTTATCTAACCTCTTTGCTTCCATAAAACTAGCAACTTCATCCTCCTTCTGCTTTTTCATATTTTCATTCTCTGCAGCTTCAAATTGTTCTGCCAATCTTGCATCAAAATCAATTTGAGCTTGATCTTTCTTGGAAATCTTTCTTGTATGCTCTTGTTCTGAACCAAACACAATTGCTTTACCTTTGACTGATCTTTTTCTGGCAGCTTCTTCCTCTGCAGTGGTAACTAATGGAACATCAGTGGTAACATTTTCACTTGCAGTGGAAATTATTTGATCAGTGGTAACATGTTCTGCTTCAGTGGAAATTTGTTGAGCAGTTCCAAGAACATCTTCAGAGTTAAAACCAGTATCAACAACCATTTCTTCAAGATCCATTTTCCTCCCCTCAATCTCAGCTACATCATCTTTTGCTTGAGTATTTTCAGACTCATTGAGCTCAGCAACCATATCATCAAAATTAGTACTCCTCCCCTTAATCTCTGCATCTGTTTTCCTCCCCTGTTTGGAAGAAGTTCCCAAACCATAACTAGAACCTGCAGAAAGGGCATCATGAGGTGATGATAATGGAGAAGAAACCACAACTTGAACATGTCTTTTCTTCTTGAGATTCACAACTTCATCCTGCAACTTTTGAATCTCAGCCTTCAATAAATTCAACTCTGTGGCATGATGTTCTTTGGTCTGTGCCAGATCTTTCTCCAGAGTTTGAACCTGCTTGATTAATTTGGTACATAGTTCCATCAATTCAGGTAGTGTCAAACTGCCCTCAACACTTCCAACTGTGTTACCTGTTGGGAGAGGTGAATCATAAGGCATTGATTCAGGCTCTTCTCTAGTTGGACTAGATTGAAGCCTTGAACCACCACTGCTTGTTCCTAAACCATAAGGGTCAGCAACATGCAATGTTGTCATGGAAGGAGTTGGCTGTTTTTGCCTCCTTTCATATGTGTGAGTTACAGCAGGGATATGTGGAATTTGTGGAACAGAAATAGTGGGTGTGTGATGGGATACAACTGGGATTGTTGCATCTTCACCCTGTACTTGAGCAATTTTAGCAAGCATTTGAGGAAAAAGTGGATGAACCTCCCCATTCCAAAGATATGAGGCCTTACTCATGTTTTGAAAAACTTTAGGCTTAAGACAGGAAGGTTCATAAACTCGATTGTGATGTTGCAGTTGAAACTCATTTAACACTGCTTGCACAAATCTTGGATACATTAAAAATTTATATGAACTCTTTACATTGCCTTTCATGTTATTAAATATAAACCTTGAAAAATTAAAAGTCCTATCAGTTGCCAAACATTCCAAAGGATAAGCCATGGTAGATGGAAATTGTTCATAAGAAGTTTGCTTAGGACTAAGGCAATGCAACAGAGTATGTATCAAAAATCTCCAATGGGGACAAAAACATCCTTTTCTAAAAGTAACTTTTTGGTCAGATGTATCATACCCCATGGAAGCAATATGTTGAAAAATTTCGGAATTAGGTAATGTGATGATACCATTGAGATCATCCAATTGAAGAACTCTCCTCAAAGATGACTCAGTAACATCAATAATTACCCCATCCACTGTGGCTCTAAGAGCTTCCACAGATTCATGTATGTCCCCCTGTTCAAGTGTTATGGACTCCACAGAGTTCCAAAACTGTTTGATTTGAGAAACAAAGATTGTGGGATTCATAGTTAAGGCATACCTTATATGAGTTGTGTTTAGGAAATCCACATTCTGATGAAAAACGGGTCCACTCTTGTCGTTTGACTTTTGTAGGTAAGCCACTTGATTGTGTTCATCTGCAAACTTGAGAGTCACCATGATTTTGCGATTTGAGAGATAAAAGTGTTAGTAATCGAGAATAAAAAGCAAGCCGTATAATGATCAATTTATACTAATAGGGTTTTGAGAAAAACGCGTATGGTGAATTATCTACAGAAAGATTTATCTTTAGAAAAGAATAAATAAAGTTTGGTAAGTAGATAATTCCCAAAAATTTTACCCTATTAATAAGGAAAGACAGTTATAGTTGCAACGGCTAGTAAAAATAAGATTACTGACACACAGTTGTAACGGCTAGTTCACCAGTGGTAAAATTTACACTTTCAGTGGAAACGGTGAATTGCAGTGGTAAAAATCAACAAAACTTCAAAGAGCAGTGGAAAGTAAAACATTTAAAATTAGCTGCTTTTAACATAGTTTTTAGCAAACTATCAGCTATCAACGGATTTGATATGTCTTTACCATGAGCCGTTTGCTATGGACTAGCCAACTCTTGATCACAAGGATGTATGGTGAGTTGAGAACCTAGTTTTTGGTAAACTATCAACCATGAACGGATTTGATGTGTCTTTACCTGTAGCCGTTTGCTCAGGACTAGTTGATTCTTATGTGGATTAGACATGGTGAATCAATAACCATATGTTATGTGTCTTAGTTTACACATCTTATAACTCCAATCTCCTTAAGCAATACTGGGTTTGGCTGTGTTCAAAGAATAAGAACCAAACTTAACCAATATTAGTTAACCCAAGTAACTTTTTAACTAAGTTACTATACACAAAAATATCTTCTCAAAAGTCAAACAACAGTTACTTCTCCAACCAACCAAAACAGATGGAAGTAAATAATCTTCATTAATTAACATAACCCCTAACCTTGGCTTATTTAATCACCTCCAAACACCACATCTCAGTCACCAATTTACCCTAAATAATCTTTCAACCCCTAATTTCCCAATCAACCTAATTCTCTTCCAAAACCATGTCATCAAACCCTGAAACCTCTGATCAACACTCTTCTTCTCCAACATCAGAAGAAGATGTACCACCATATCCATGGGGGCTTGAAGGTTCTGACTATGAGAGAGAGATGGAGAAACAATGGGATGCACAAGAAAGACAATGGAATGCACATAGGAAGGGTGAATCAAGCCATGTTCCTAATCCTGCTGAGAGAGAACTTGTCTCTCCCTTCATCTGTACCTCTGATGAAGAATCTTCAGAAGAAGAAAATGAAGAACCAACCTTTCTTCCTCCTTCCACACCAGAGAGATCCCAACCAAGATCAAGTAAGAGAGATCCATCTCTCCCAACATCATCAAATTTGGTGTTGGATCTTCCTGCTCCAGAGCCTGGTCTTCTGCATCAAGAACATATTGGACAGAGCAAGAAGGCTCAGATCATACATAAGGGAAAGGAGAAGCAGAAGTAGATGACTGAGGAATGTTGCCAAGGAACAAAGTTCTTGAGTATTTTCTTGACTTTGGTACTTGAGCATCTTCACAGTCTTTCTTCTCTTCTTTTTCCATTTTCATCTTCAGCTTCTTCATTGTACTTGTCATAGCCTCAAGTATTATGTAATAATTGATAGAAGCTAGTAGTACTCAATTAGCCAAATGTTTTAGGAATGGTCTTTGTAATTCAGTTGGAACTTTTGAATGTAAGCTGTAACTTGTGTCTTTGAATGAATGAAAAGATCTTCTTTAATTAATCAATTTTGTAAGACCTTCAGCATTACTATGTTCAGCTTATTTGACCACATTCCCTTGGCTACAGCTCTTGGTGACTTTACCATACTACTTGCAATCTCTTAACATTTGCAGAACAGACATAAACCAAACAACTTGCAAACATATTAGTGAGTCACTGTAAAACTCAGAAAGTATAATCAAGTCATTCATAATCATTAGTAG